>CM034157.1:262931158-263498951 GCA_019776745.2 Taxus chinensis
CTTCCAATATTTCCCCTATATAGGCCTTTCAGCTCTGATGGGAGCAATAGAAGTACACTTCAATTGGAGAGCCCTATTCTTTAGTCTTGGAAAAGCTTCTTAAAGTTGGAGCCATTACACTTCCTCCCATAAAACCTCATACAGGTTTCAATCCTACCCATCCTATGCCTACATGGTATAAATAACATGACTACTATAATTACCATCACGTTAAAGGCCATAGTGATGGTAACTACATAAATTTTAAGAACATTGTCCAAGAGATGATAGATAATGGAGACCTTGTTGTGGAAAACGCGAACGTGCCGGCAAATAAAATTTTTCACATCTTTAAAAATTCATTCCCTAATCATAAACCATCATCTAATCAAATAAGTGAACCTTCATCCAAAGACAACAATTTCCATGAATTCCACACAGTTTTTGACATCGTATCAGCCATTCCTCAAATCCCACCTATTTCATCTATTGAGGAAATTCTGGCACAAGCTCCTCTACCCACATAGGAGCATACCTCTTCTACTCTTTCACTCACAAAGGATTCCCCCTCATCTCCCCCTACCCTAACAAAGGAGCCCACACTTTCTATGAATTCCATTTCATCATCTACCTCAAAACCTACCAAACAGTCAACACTTTTAATTCTCCCATCCAAAGGAGAATCATCATCACCTTCTCCTCCACTAAGGGAGAAGTCTACCTTACCCCATTTACCATCTCTCCTACCCACGAGAGATTCTTCAGACATGCCACTACCTATTGGTGGAAGTTCTCCCCTAGCATCTCAGGACCCCTTTGACATGATCTCATCTATGTTACCTACAGAGTCTGAGGCTAGACAATTCCTTGTCTCACAGATATATTTTATAGGGATTTCCACCAAACCAACTCCATCCTCTTCTTTAATAGTCTCATTTTCATGGCTGGAAAATCACTTGGATTACGTTGATAATTCCATTCTCTTGGGACATCTTCAACTCCCCTTTTCAACCCAAATGTAAATGTTTCCTAAGGATACTTCCATGATCTACCCAAAGGTATTTTTAGCAATCAGATCGGTATTGACTATGCCTATTAAAACGACTTCTTCTTCATCATTTCTACCTCCATCCAAACCTCCAATACCTCAAAAACTACCCACACATATCTCCTCTCCCATATCTAGACCCATTACCACCTTTGGTGTCATGCCAACATCTAGCTTTACTCACCCACCTGTCAAATTAGACTTAGTCGCATCTTCCCAAACCCACACCAACATTATCCCTCCGCCTAAAAAGAAGACCCAGCCTTTTAGGCCACATACACCAGTCTCATCCACTACACCTTCATCACCTTCCCCATTTCCGTCCATCCTAGGGCCCTATCCATCAACTTTGATCAAAATACATCCTCGCATTGCTCTTCTTTTCAAAGAATAACTTCAGCACCTTCTCTCGGTTTCCTTCATCCTACCCATTGACTATCCCCAATGGATTTCTATAATCGTTCCTGTCACAAATGTGATAGGGGGACTCTGAATTTGCATGGATTTCCATGACCTCGACCTCACTTTTCCCAAAGATGATTTTCCTCTACCAAGAATTGACCAACAGGTTGATCTCACCATTGGCCATGAGATTCTATCACTCATAGACTGTTTCTCGGGTTATAATCAAATATTACTCACTCCAGAAGATCAACAAAAAACTACCTTCATCACTCCTTAGGGGACTTTATGCTATCGAGTCATGCCTTTTGGCCTTTAAAATGTCAGTGCCACATATCAGTGAGCCATGACTTATATCTTCCATGACATCACGCATCGCATATTGGAAGATTAATTATATGACTTTCTTGCCAAATCCAAACATCAAATGAAACACCTAATAGTCCTTAAGGTCATATTTGACCACCTCATCAAGTATTGTGTTCATCTTCAACCTAAGAAGTGTGTCTTCATGGTGCTTATAGGAAAACTCCTTGGTTTCATCATTTCTTTATGTGGCATAGAAGTCGATCCTACTACAGTAAAGGCAATTATCAAAATTCCTCTGCCTACCAATATCTGTCAACTTTGAAGTTTGTAGGGTAAGTTGCAATCCATCCATTGGTTCATTTCACAACTTTCCAACCGTTGTCAACCATTTCATCATCTCCTCAAAAAGGACATCTCATTCAAATGGGATGATGAATGCCACAAATCCTTTGACACCTTAAAAGAATACCTTCTTCAACCACTAGTGTTCATTCCTCCTAAGGATGACCAACCCTTTTACCTATAAATTTCTACTACTGACCATTCCTTAGGTTCCATGCTCTCTCACCATGATGAGCATCATAGGGAATAAGCGGTTCATTATATAAGTTATACCCTTTTGGACTATGAGACTAGTTACACCCATGCTGAAAAACTTTTCTTGGCCTTAGTTTTTTTTGCCACTAAACTACATCATTACCTACTCAACCATAAAACCTTTATATTCACTAACACTGATCCCCTACATTATATGTAAGAAAAACCCTACCAACATCAACGTGCTACACTCTAGCTCATTCTTCTCACAAACCTTGACCTTGAATTCATCCATCAAAAGTTTTTCAAATGTTAAGCCATCGTCGACCAACTAGTAGATGCACCTCTGTCCGAAAATCAGCCCTCTTACTTAGATTTCCCCGACGAATCCATTGTTACCCTCTCTTTAGATGATACCTCTTACTAGATGACCTTATTCTTTAATGGTTCCAAATTTCAATGTGGAGAGGTGTCAGGTGTTATCCTCAGTTCCTCTTAATGGTGAACCTATTCCTTTATATTTCAAACTCAATTTTGATTGCACTAACAACATCGCTAAATATGAAGCACTCGTATTAGGCCTTCAAACCACCATCTCCCTAGATGTTAAATTAATTAATATCTCTGGTGATTCCCAACTAGTTGTAAACCAATTCAATGGTATATACCAATGTCGTAATGAAATACTACAAAAGTACAAATGGCATGTCAACTAGCTTTTGACCACCTTTGACCATTACGAACTTCAAACCACCCCACGTTCTACCAATAAATTTTTAGATACCATGGCCTATCTAGCTTCTCAGATACCCGATTTCGCCTTCTGACTCCAAAATCTTTGTCACAATATAAAGGTTTCAATCACCCTCTTATTTACCTCATGAGGTCCATTCCGTTGGAACCATTGCACCTGACCCACACGACCTTTGGTATAAGCAGTTTACAGACTACCTTTCCCTTTCCATTCTACCTCCCGATCTCACTCGTAATGGACAACGTGCCTTTCTTAAAAGTGTCTCTAAATTTCATCATGGGTGGTCTCTTTTATAAGTGTGGCTTCAATGGTATTCTCTTACGATGCCTTACAAGTTCTGAAATTCTATACACCATCAAGGAAGTTCACAACAAAATTTGTGGAGGCCACTTTAGTGGTTTAGTTGTCGTTAAACACATTCTTCGCCTTGGATATTATTGGCCAACCCTAAACCGTGACTGTTGTGACTATGTCAAACATTGTGTGAAATTCCAGCAACATGCCAATCTTCATCACACACCTAGTCATTCCTTACAGGTCACACGAGACCTTTGGCCTTTCTCTCAATGGGGTTTGGATCTTGTTGGAGAGATAAATCCTCATTCTTCACAATGCCATCAATGGATTATAACCACTACTGAATACTACACTAAATGGGTAGAAGCCATTCCCCTCATTTCTACAAAATCCAAAGAAAATATGTGAATTCATCAACCATCGCATCATTTGTCGCTTTGGTGACCCTCACCGCCTCACCACTGATAATCGAAACCAATTAAAAAAAAAAACCGTACAAAATCTTTGTGAATCTTTTGGAATTTGACTCAGTTTCTCGTCACCTTATTACCCACAAACAAATGGCCAAGCAGAATCAACCAATAAAACCTTGAACAAAATTCTTATGAAAGTAGTTGACGATACTGGGAAGGATTGGCATACACACATTCCTTTCGCCTTGTGGGCTTATCGCACTAGTATTCACACTTCGACTGCTGCCACACCTTTCTCTCTGGTCTATGGTACCGAGGTTGTCTTGCCTCTCAAAGTCTAGATTCCATCTCTCTGCATCTCACTACAAGACATGCTCAACGATGATGAATTTTTCCAGGACCGTTTAACACAACTTGAGTTATTAGATGAACGTCGTCTCAATGCTCTTGATCATCTCCAAATCTACCAAAATGTATCAAATGTGCCTACGATAAGTATGTCCATGAATGAACCTTCTAGGTCGGAGACCTCATCCTGAAGGAAAATCAACATGTAACCAAAGAAGAAAAAGTAAATGGGACAAATTTTCTCCTAATTGGCTTGGACCCTATATCATTACTCATACCTATGGATCAGGTGCTTATCATTTGTCTTCACTTGAAGGTAAACCCAAACCTAAGCCCCTCAATTCCTTGCATCTTAGACCATTTTATTGTTTGAAATCAAGTCCTATATCACCTTTTTCTATTGACCGCTCATCCCTTGAGCGTCGTTCACCTTCCATGTTACCCATTTTGAGGATCAACAACTAAACAAGAATCATGTGATTACCCATCACCTTCTAGCCTTATCTTCAATATGAGTACCACGGCTCTACTCATGGCATGATTCTCATGGATACTTTTCATCTTTTTCAAAGATGGAATCCCATGGTCATTCGTCACTTGAAACCATCTCTTTCATAGTTAACCTTTGTGTGTTATGGTTTTGTCTTCTAACCAAGAACCTAATCTTCCTCTATAGTCGTGTTCATGACTTAAACGTCCAAAAGAAAAATGGGATTCAACTCCTTGAGTCAAACTTCCAGCAAAAATATGACTCCCTCAAAAGGGACATCTCTTCTCTCTATCTCGTCATTATAAATAGACTACTCCCTTGAAGGACAGCTATATAAAGTCATTGCAAAAATACAATAAAATGTTCAGAAGCTTCCCACATCGATCAACTTCACGAAGACCTCAAGGAGATAATATACTCATCCCATATAGACTTCCCACATCGATCAGTCTATCAAAAAAATGAAGAAAATGATAACTTTTTGTCATGGACTTGCCTATTTTTTATCATGGGTTTCTTGCTAGGTAAACATGTTGTCGTACACTAAGTTACGCTAAACCACCCATTTTCACCTCATTTCCTTTTCACCCTAATTTTCTATCTACTCAAGGGACTCACCGTAACTGTGACATTTCGTGATCATGTGACTTTCTTCACCCTTAGAATAGTCCATTATGTAACACCTTTAGGGTCTTACGTTCATAAGCCATCTTTGGTATGATAGACTCATTAGGGTTCTTATCAATTAAGTGGCTCTTTTACCACCTCTTACCATTCACCTTCTTCATTACTTATTGATTATCCTATACAGGACTAGACCATCGACACCTACATTTTAAAAATCCACTAATCACCTTTCACCATGCTTATACCTAAGACTCAACCATGCCTATGACCTAAGACTCAATCATACCTAAAACCTACCAACCCATTCCTCTAATTCATCATATTCTTCCCTAGCTTATGGGAGAACTACATCGGCCTGAGGCCCCTTTTCATTGGGGCTATGTAGGCAGCACTCCTAGGGCATGGGGCCCTTGGAGGTTAGCTCAGCCACTCTTTACCCTAACCTATTTCCCCCATTTTCCTATTAACATTTTCTAATTAGTTTCCATTTTCTACAACACTTGGAAATAATACCAAACATACATATCTACCATGTTACCACATCATAAAAACATCCAATCAATCATTTCACATTTCTATAATATCAAATATTTTTGAAATCTACACCATAACATACATATAACTCATCATTTATTTCCCATGTTACTAATAACTTGGAAATTAAATCAAAATTAAAAACAAGACTCCACCATGCCTAAACAACAACCTGACTCCATCATGCCATACCTAAATTGACCTAACTCCATCATGCCTAAATTGACATGACTCCATCATGCCTAAACCAACCTAGACTCCATCATGCCTAAATCGACCTGACTCCATCATGCCCAAACCACCTAACTCCATCATGCCTAAACCCCTACCTAACTATCATGCCTAAGTTGACCTGACCATCACGCCTAAACCGACCTGACTCCATCATGCCTAATCCACCTAGTTTCCACCCATATACATCTAATAATGAAAATTTTACAACACAAGTACATCATCCATACCATAACTCCCATCATCTATACCAATGAAAGTATGCACATCAATACAAATGTACACTGATACAAATACATAAAACTATCTCAAACTCTCATATACAGCCTCACCATATTTGGCATGCAGGCCGGTATATGATCAAAATCTCACAAAATTATCATGTACACCCTCGCTATCTTTAGCACGTAGGTCGATTTATATAAATAATATACAAAAATCTATACCCTGAACATATATGGTGACTAATCGTCACCCCACCTGATATCCATGTTGGTCTCATCTATCTCCTCCTCCTCTCCTCTAGCCCAGCACCCTGCCACCATCTCTCCACCCTCTACAGGTCTAGGTCTCACCTCTGCCTCTAGTATAGCCTGCAGTTGGGTCAAGCCTCATGTGAGCTAGTAGCCTCTCCCTGACCCTGTCTCTGGGCTCACTGGCCCCCTGTACTCTCTGCACTATGTGTGTGAGATTTGGTCCTCTCACTTGAGGCTTGTTGTACCCTGTACTTCACATAGGAAGGGATGTATATCCAAAAGTAGTCAAATGATACCTATAGTACCTGGCCTCATTCAAGGCATCCCTGAATCTAGCCATCAGTATTGTCTGTGGCGGTGCCATGGGTCTGCGTAGCAACCTGTGCAAGCTCTTCCCTGCTACTGGTGGCCTCAGCCCCTATACTTGTGAACCTTTCCCCCTCTTTGTACCATGGGACCCTGTCCCATGATGCCTGTACCATGGGACCCTGTCCCTGGAGCTCTGAGTCTGAGGTGTCCATGTGCTGTGACCTGGACCTATAAGGTCGCAATATGTGCTTGTGCAGTGGCCAACTAGCCCTATAAACCTACTACCTATGCCTGCAAGGTAGCCACCTATCTCCCAACTCCATCTCCACCTTGTGTGAGTGCCTGTCCTTGAATATAGGCAATCTTGGGCCTATAAATTTTGTAAAGCCACCACTCTGTGCCTGTAATGTGGCCACCTGTGCCTCAGACCCTCAATCAGATGCCCCTGTAATACTGTGATTTCGGCAGATGAAATGTGTTGGTCACCTGAATCCCATCTGTAAAGTATGAGTGTGACCATGTAAGGGTCCCAAACTATGTCTGGTCTGACCCCAATAAGTGGTGACATTCTCGTAGCTATGACTTACCACTCCTTGTCCTCACGCTCTATCATACCGCTAGTAACAGAGGCAGTACTTTGTCTCTCATCTGCAACTAGTCCCTATCCTGCACCTTTCAAACCACACCATTATTAAATCTTGACCATACCTAGCATATCACTTACCCGACTAACCTATTCTTGAAATTCTTATTATTTATTTCCCCGCAACCTTAATGACCTACCCCTTTCCTCCATCCCAATTTCACACCCCTCAACTCATATCATATATATATATATATATATATATTACCCTACCTATTCTCAACACACTCACATTTATTCACTGCCTCTACTTTATCTTTAACTCCCACCATACACCCTGTCTCGATCTATTTTTCCTCAAAAGCCAACTCATCGGTCACCTGTAGTGGCTACATCGGTCCATCATGACCTACATCAGTCACCTACTATTTGCACCAAAAGATATGTCTAACCAACATCGGCCACCCTTGACCACATCGGTCACTGTTCACCAACCAAACCCACAAAACCCTCCCCCAATTTCTCAAAATTTAACCATACCAACCTAAATACCTACCCTATCCTACCCAAATCTCCCTTACCTTCCTCCCTGCCCCTATTTAACCCACATTGGACTTCCTACCCTTCCCATTTCATCACTTTTACTTCCAAATTCAAATTTAATTCCTACCCAAAACCAATTTCTACCCAAACTAATTTGTAAAACATTTTCAACTAACAAGCATAGAATTGGATCGAATCTTACCTCATCTCGGTTCCGTATGGCATGTGGTATGTACATCTGGCCACTGCATCAGTGGCCCACCTAACCCTCTCCCACCTCTGCCATGCCAAAATCCACTCCTCACCTCCAACCAATCAAAATCAACCACACCACTCTCGTGGACCCTCTCCTAGCTCCTCTCACCCACTCATAATCTCCACCTTTCTAATATAATGCCTTGTCCTTCTCTCTCAGAAAAAGTGCATCATTACAAGGTCAAATAGCTCTGTCGTTTTCTCAAAAGTCACAACACAACAATGATTTTGTAAAATATGGGATTTTTATTTTATAACCCAAACCTGACGATGACCTAGCCCACCTGATGTCGGACATATTTGTGCCCTAGTCAACCTGACGTCAGTCACCATATAACTGGCATCGGTGTACCCTTATAGCTATTTACCCTTGCTAAGCTTCCTTTTACCTGTAACCATTAGTTCCCACACACCTTACATCATCCCAGACATCTATGGAACCATACCTACAAGCCAACACTACCCTTACATTTCCTTAGTTGTGTCTTGGGATTTGGTATTTTCCCTTTACCTTGGCCTTACCTGTACCATCACCTATTTGTCTAAACCTGACCTATGATTGATTGTACAACCATTGACCTTATGTATCTCGCTATACCTTGCTTGATGTTGTTACATATGTTGTTTTATCCTAACAACCATACCTTTCCTATTACCATGTCATTTATCCCAACCCAAATTTGTACCAAAACATACCTAAATGTTCTTGCACCTACCTACGCTGTGTTTCCGGACCATATCACTATTTGGATACCAAATCACTTCAATGATTTTGGATAAACCTATCGACCTTGGACGATGTAGAGTTTCAAGCTCTTCAATGTACCGTGTTGTTGTGAGTGGGGATTTTCATTTCCCATTACCTAATTTCGGGACCCTAGCCTATTACCTATGAGGGCACCTACCTTCACTTCCACCAACTTAAACCACTTTTTATTCACCTCATCAGTGCCTGGTTTGAGGGGGATCACCTTTACCCACAATACAACCACTTCCTTTTTTTTGTCAACATCGCTTAAAAGGGACAAAAAGAGGCAAAATGTAGACACCAAATTTAGGTCACACTCCCCCTTTACCCACATGTATATTAATTTAATTACCCAAATTAAAATATTACCCATGATCACAATTATTCATTAATTTAATTTACCTTAATTAAACCTAATTTCCACCTCACCTAGACCACCTAGACACCTCATCACAAACCTATTCTTAGCATATTTCCCTTTTACTAGGACTCAATATCCACTCACCATAACTAACTAAGACTTAGTCCTACCTACCTTAATTAACTAAGACTTAGTTAAACCCTAAAATCACATGCCTATTCTTCCTCTAACCACATTCCCACTTATCTAAGTGCAACATTCCGTTTTGATCCATGAGAATGGGACAAAGCTGGCCAAAAAGATTGCCAAGATCTGTCATTTTTAGTAAACCTAGGATTTCCCACCTTAACCGACGTCGGTCAACCCTAAACCGATGCCGGTCACCCTAAACCATCATCGGTTACCATATATTCATTTTGGTAACCTTGTTTGAGAGGTTGGAAGAATTATTCAAGTCTTGGAGAAGAGAGATCTGTATGCAAGCACGCACCAGAGCACTCTTGCACATCCAGAAACCCTGAACCAGCAACCAAGCACCGATCTAAAAGGCAAGTATTCACAGTAACATTTTGGCCATGTACGAAGCAACATCCACAGCCACACTGACCACCAGTTACATGGATCAACCATCACCTCCATCCAATCAGTCTTCTTTCTAAACTAAGTACACTTTGATCTACAACATTCTATAGCTATTTATAATTAGTCTCTTTATCTATTTTGAGTTAGTTTCTAGTTTCCTTGCACCCCATCATCTCTCATATTCCTTCAATCCATTTATCCAACCACCCACAATCCCTTTTAACTCCTCCATATTTGACTCTAGACACCTCCTGACTATTCCCTACCCTTTCTAACCTAAACATTCCCCTGTTCATTCTCTGTGTAATCTCAGAGACTCTCCAAAACCTACCTTTACTAAGTTTCTACCATCCTACCGACTAGTTTACTTAACCATCATCATTTCCTCTTAACCATCATCGGTCATACCTACCGATGTGGTCTCTGTGTTTGGTAATTCTTCCTATGACTGTGACCTAATACCTTTCACCAACTCACCCAAATCACCTAAACTTGACCCTTGACCTATTCCAACACTTTACCACCTACCTGACTTCCAGATCTGATCATAACCAATCCTGTTAGATTATATTTTCTTATTATACTTGAATGAGATACCTAAATCATATCAACTACAATAGGATTTTATTTTTTTATGTTATCTCTTTCATTAAGTTGTATTAAACAATGGGTTGACAACCATCAAGGAAGTATCATACTTCTGGATCTAGCACACGCTAGGCAAGCCCACTGACATATATTGTTTAACTCTCTTTTGTGGTCTTGTTTTGTATTTCAGGTAGTTCCTCCTAGCCAAAAGGAAGCTCCCACAGTCAGCATTTGATCAAGAAGTCAGAATGCGCGTACAACCTCCAACCGACCATCACAACAGGTATTCCTCCTTGGCCCATCACCTTATCATATTAATTTTCTTATATAGAATCTCCCCCTTCTTTCTATTGTATAAAATCAATCACATGTTTTTGGTGCTTTAAAAAGAATACATATTTCTTTCATTAGCATTGCATTAGTGAAAGAGCATCCCTCTTCTTCTTCTTCACTCGCTACATTGAATATCAAAATTTTGGTTTAGGTTTTAAAATAATTGCATGGAATTCTGATTTGTTGCATTATATCTCCACATTAAAATTTGAGGGAAACCTATATGTTAGGAAGTCATGCCCAGCTGATGGTTGACACAACTGAATCATACAAAGCACATTCTCTCTTCTCTCTATTTTCCAAACTACACAAATTGGAATTTACACGTCTTCTTAAATAACATCTTACCCAGAAGAGACTGTCAATGATCACACACATCACAGGATTGGCTGGTGGGCACCCAGTTGTTTATCTCCTTCCATTCACCCATCAGAGAAAGGCCCGCCCCCACCAAAACATAACCTGAAACCTCACCTTTAGAATTTCCTTCTTCATAGGAAACCTTCCCAACCAAAACATCTGTTCTAAATTCATGTGTCAGACTTTTAAATAGCATAATCTAAACACACTAAATATCCTACTTCTTCCTTTATTCCTTGTAGTTCTTTTAAATCTTTAGAAAATATGTCTTGATATTCTTGTAAAAGATCAATAACTTTTTCTACCTCCTCCTCTCCCCAATAATCTCCTATTTTTATAATTTTTTCTTTTCCCTTTGCTCCAATGGTTTCTTCTCTTATTTTTATTAGTTTATAAAAGTATTGTTCATCTTCAATTTATTTTTTTACCACTTTGCATTCATCGTATGTGGTATTGTATTTCAAATTTTCTGGTTTTTTCTTCTTTATCTTATTTTTCTATAGTAAAATAGAAATCCTTCTTTCTTGTTTTTTTGTTTTCATTTTGTAATTTTTGTTTTCATTCATGTGTTGGGATATCCCTTGTAGCTTGAGCAGTAACATCATCTACTAGTAGGAACAAGAAAGTTATAATTTTCTGAAGCTCTTACAAAGTTTTTAAGTTTGTGTCCTAAAAGTTGAAAATGTGATAAAAATCTATAACCAATTGATTCCATTGCCTTGTATATGTTCTTGTTTATTGATGGATGTACCATGATATAGGTAAGCGCTCCAATGCATAGAATAATAGTTGGATCCACACTATAGAGGATTATTTTTTGCATATTTTCCAGTGTCTTGAACATACCTTTAGATATTGTTGGGGCTCTCCTTTACCTTTATATTCAAGAATAACCACGTAGTATCCTTAACTTTCCAAATATCTTGGTTTCAATAGTGTCACCATTGATTTATAATGTGTGATATTAGGTTTATGATTTTCCCACTAATGAGTGGCATTAATTGTCAATGTATTATCTAGTTTTTATATTTGAGCTACTTTTTTAGGAATTATTTCTATATTTATTCTACATAGCCATCCAAGTCTACAATTCTATAAAATTTTGGTAGGGTGTGATGAGAAGCTTTTACATGTGTTACATTATGGGAAAATGGTTACAAAGTCCCCAATGATGATTCAAAATCCTTTCAAGAAGGTGTTCAAGCTCCAAAACCCATCTATAGTGCATATTTGTAGCCTAGACAACCTTACTTAGCCTTTCCATGCATTTTTCCATCTACCCACTTCTTTCTGTGCATTGTTTTGCCTTTTGTTTTGACCTGCCCTACCAGGGTGGCAGTTCTCAAACTGCCACCCTAGGCTAGGGCGGTGGTCCTAAAACCACCTCCCTGCGTAGGGTGGCAGTCCTAATGCTTTTTCCAGAATCTTCATGCATGAGAAATTACATGTGACGATTCACTTAAGTCAACTTTTTAAGGTGCATATTGTGAGCCAAATTTGCTAAAAATAGCTTTGTTTGCTTGGTTCTCCTTGTTCCTTCTATTTTTAAATAGATTTAATGAGTTGGAACTCCTCCTCTTCATTGCCTTGTGCATGAATTAACCTCCTATCCTCCATTCCTATATATTCCATGCTTGTATTCAAGAAAAAGGGCCTGAGAATTTTGTGTATCTTGCATTTTTTAACTGCCATAATCTTGCTAGGAATCGCATAGCCAAGCTCAGATCTCTTGTGCTATCTCTCTTCTACTTGCATTGCATCCAGATTGCTTCCAAGCTGCCATTGCTCAAGTGCCATCCTCTTGTTGTTGTTCTTTGCATTCCCAATCCCTTGGACTCACATGAACACTCAGAGAAAGAAAGGAAAGAACTGAGGGGACAATATTACTACTACTGGATTTACTAAGGTTCTTACTCTTCCAGGTTGGAGTTGTGTATTTGTTTGATTTCCTTCATTATCAAATTGTCAATTACGAATTGTTAATTTCAATTCATATCAAATAGAGTAGAAATCAATTTCTTTTCATTTGCAAGTAATTAGTTAATTTCCAAGAGGGTTTGAATCTTTCATAGCAATCCCCGGTGACGGATCCTCTTCTTCCCATCCCTGTGGATCTGAAGGAGAGAATATCTGTAGGAGGTTGTCTACATATCATAGATCATTTGGAAAAGTTCTTGTTTTAAGTTAGTTTAGTTTCAATACACTCAGCACAGGTGAATAACCACACCGGGTTATCTCGCTTGTTTAGTTTTAGTGTAGAAGTAGATTTAATTATTTAGAATAGAAGAAAATTGTTGTTTGTGATTGTATTATTTCAGTTTTGTGATTTGTTTAGATTAGTTTCCTTTCAGCAGTAGCATAGATTGTTAATTTCATTCAGTTTACATGGACACTTCAAACTAGATCAACACTTAGATCCAAGTTAGGAAAACAAACCATAGGGAATTTACGCTACCCGTTCATAGCCTCTAAATCTCCCCTTTTTCAACTCGGCTACCAGGAGATCACACTACCAGATCTTAGTCACTGATCCTCCTATAGTTAGCCACACACATTCAACATTGGCTGCTCCAGCATGACCTCGAGGGGTCGAGTGCGGTTGAAGGTCACGTGTTCATTTTCATCCGTACAAATTGGTGAACCCGACGTGAAGGATTAATTCCTTCTTGTTTCCTTTTATTTCATTGTTATTACCTCACCTCTCCATTTCTTCCCCTATTTTGGTAGGTATTTTATACTTTCTAAAATATGTCTGGAAGAGAGTTTGGTGGGCCATTTGGCTCTGATAGATATTACACCAATGTGCAACCACAACAGTCCCCTTCTCTTTCGAGATGGGGTGAGAATTACACAAGCAATGTCCAAACCTCCCCTAGTTACACTTCAAACCCCATTAGCTATGTAAGGATGGAGGAGGTTGATCAACCATTAGACATGCAATATGGTCAACCCAATGCAAACCACGTTGTTATCACAAATGGAACAGGGTCTTACCATAGAGTCTTGTCAAGACCTCACATTTCCATGCAATCAACAGAGGATGATCTATTTTACACGAATAGCTAATCCTCTTCATCAGATAGATGAGTCTTTGGATAGAATGAAGGCCACAACCTCTGAGATTTTGAATACCTATCCCAAGATTCTTACTTCTGAGGAAGACAAGAATTATAACACTGAACAATTCATGACAGGGTATCATGAGCCTACTCAATCAAACCCTACGCCACAGGCACCCCAACAAGGGACTCAATCCTCTCCCAATGATCTCATTTCTACTTTAGTGGGGAGGATTAGAGAACTAGAAAGTGCCTAGACTTCACAACCAACACATGCAGTAGGGCATAACATGGGGTATCTAGTTGACAACAAAGGATACATCCCTTCCAATGAGAAACCAATGCAATATCATGTACAACAAGGTTATCTGGCTCATTCAAATCCAGGTGATCTTCTCATAGGGTTAGACACACTAGGGATGGGTCCTCATCCTTCTCAAGCTTATCCTACGCAAGGGCTTGCCAGAAGTGCATTCTTGAATGCCACCACAACAGGCAATGTGACGTTCCCTGGTTTTATGCCCGCTAGTCCATATCCTGGAACTATCCCACCTTACATGCATATGTATTCAAAAACTCCCCAGATGGACCCATATACCATTCCTACTCCCTACATGCCATATCAAGGGACCCCATACGTTCCCGTCAATGCTTATAGTGTAGCTTATCCAACTCCTCCTCCTCCACCTCCTTATCAAGGATCTTCAATGGTGGAATCTTACGCAATGGGTACATACGTGCTGAGTACTTAAAGGAGCCTCTTGACTTCACCATATGTGGTGTCATGCTTCCACGCCCATTGTCATGGATCTTCCAAAATTTAAGGGAGAAGGAGACCCGAATGCTCATATCAAGGCCTATGCTACTGCTATCAGGGAATTGCTTCCTTGGGATGTTGTAGTGACTAAGATATTTCCAAAGACTCTCGAAGGAATCACATTGGATTGGTATTACCATATTCCAGAAGCTTCTATACATTCCTTCAAACAACTTGTTTCTGAGTTCATCAAAGCATTTGACATGAACAAGTTGTTGCGTACAGGGATTAGGGAGTTCCTGCATATTAGACAGGAGCAAAATGAATCTACCGCCCATTTCATCCAAAGATGGTGCCAAGTTCTCTATTCCTCTGCAAGTGCACCCAACATGGACCAGATGGAACTTTGTGATCTTTTCCTTCACTCGCTCAATCGAGAGACTAAGGAAGAGGTCCAAAAGTTTCCTTTATGTAGTTATGAGGAAGTTTTGGAAGGAGCGCTTCGGATTGACCAAGCCTCTATAGACAGTGGGCGTAAGACCTATGGTCCCAATGGGAAATTGGTATCCCCAAATCAAAATAATGCAAATTATCAAAACAATGGTGCCAACAACCAAGGACCTAAGGGTGTGAATCACAATCATGGTGCTACCACGAATGGTGCTACTGATCAAGCCAAGAACGTTGGTTTTCCAAACAATGGAAACACTAACAATAATAACAACTTGGGAAATCAAAGAGGCCCTAGCACTATGTCTTCTGTCAACACGGTCGATGTAAATCATCCACTGCAAAAACAAAATCAAACCCAAAGCCCAAACCAGTATCAAAACTCTGGCCAAGGGGCAATGAATCATGGTTATAACAATAAATTTCAAAATTACAACTGAAGTTATAATCAACAACAACAAGATGCTTATCAAAGGCCAAGAGATTATGACCCTAACCTATATTGTGGTTTCCATAAGGTTCGAGGTCATGACGATAGGACTTTCCGTGATTGCAACAAGTTTCTGCAAAGACTTCCTGAAAACCAAAGGCAACTCTTTGTAGACATGTTCCTAGCAAATCCTGAAACAAACTCGCAATCTGACTATACAGGACCTGTAGCTCCTCAGAACGCTAATGTGAGCATATTTTGAGATCCACTCCCTACACATCCTAAAAATTTCAAGGTGAATTCACAAAACACAAACAAAGGCATTCCTATAGGAAACAATGACCATGAAGCCTCAACTTCCAATAACTCTTGGGTCGCTCCTAACCTTGGTTCAAACGATAACACAAAAATCTTGGGATTAGTTGAGCTAGAGGTTGAGTGTGAAATTAATGCAACAACTCAGACAAAGGAGTACGCTTCACAACCCCTACCCAATCTTTCCTTCCCATAGGATGACGTTCCTACAATCACAAAACTAGTAGGAGCCTATGATTTAATATCAGATTTGAACAAGACCTTTTCTCACATTTCATTTCTAGATTTGTTGAAGAATTCACTTGTGCATCATTCTGCGTTGCTCAATGCACTAGGTCTTGGTCATCTAATCCATGTTACACCACCTCCTAGCACTCAAATAAATCATATTGACTTTGACATACATCCTCCAGGACAGAATGATAGGGATACTGGGTTTGTTTTTGATATAGACAAGATGCCATCTGACGTTGAAATTTCCCGAAGAGGTGATCCTGCCTTATTTTTACAAGTCTGGGTTTATAACAATTGCATTAAGAGAGCCATGATTGATGATGGGGCTGTTGTAAATGTGGTTCCCTTTCTCTTTCTTGTAGAAGTTGGGATATGGAGAGACAAATTGTCTCCTCTACAAGAAACATGTTACGGGGGTATGACAGTCTTAAAGCGACCTCCATTGGAACCATAGTTCTTCCAGTCACACTTGGTCCAAAAACCATCTTGATGGAGTTTTACATTATCGATAGGGAAACAAGTTATAACATGATCCTCGGGAGACCCTGGATTCATCGAATGAAGGCTATCCCTTCTACCCTATTCCAGGAGATTAGATTCCTCCATTTGGGGAAGGTCTTCATTGCTCAAGGGGATCCTAAGCCCTTTGATATACACTTAGAAAACCTCAAGAAGAAGAAAGGAGTCCATATGGAGTATGAACTTCCTGTGAATCAATTGAACAAACCACCTCCAACAAAAGAGTTAGTCCCGGTCACCCCGGACGTTCCAAAGGTTGAAGTCATTGACCCAAAAACATTTGAGGTGGAAAAAATAGATAAGGGTAAATCAATATCTATGGAAACAGTGTCCACTAAAACCACAACATGAATTATGAAACTCTTAGAGATTGACGATCCGATCTTCCTCCCGTTTGAACCACAGGGAATGGGTAGTCTTCTCGGTTTAGCATATCTTCCCTCCGATGACCTAGGTCTAGGTGTAAACATGATAAAATTAACAAATGAAGAAGGGAAATTTGAGATTGAAATGATGCCCATCAAAACCATCTCTAGGGTTGTTCTATTCTAAACCCTGGTTTCAACCCATGTGCATCTGAAACTAAGCTTTCCATATCCATGGGGAAAGGCCTCATCATTCAGCAAGAGTCACAAGTAAACACAATGCCCTACACAGGAGATAAGGCCGAGCAACATAGTCATTCTCACCCACACACCATGTCTCAAGAATGTGACAAAGAGGTGTACAAACACCTCTTTCAGACAAATGATTTTAATGATTGGACATATACACTTCTGGGAAAGGGTTGTAAGTTTAAACCCAGAATGGTAGGCCCTTGTCAAGAGAACAGAAATTTTGAGGATCATGGTTCTCCATTGTGTACTTTTAGGGGTGAAGAATTTGATATTCATCAACTTTCTTCACCTTAGACATCATGACATGTAGTTTCACCTGCATTCCCATATGTACATTACTACATCTGCATTGCATTTTCATCTTCCATTTCATTTTGTAAAATTTGTGATCAAGGGACTTATTCTTATAGCAATTCCTAAAAACTTCTGAAAACATTGGCAAAACATTCAAATCATATCTCTTCAAATCTTCATAGTATCATCAATTATTTCTGAATCATTTCATCAGTTTAAACAAGATAAGACAAAGATTTGAAAGTAACCATACCAAGGCTTGCATACTTGGTTCTACTTATAGTCTCTTTCTAGGTTAGGTGTCTTTGCCTATAGTCTATTCTAGAAGCTTCATGGTATCACATCTATCTCATAAAAATATCTTTGGAAATAAGAACATTCTAAACATTTTCCTAGATAAATAAGTCAAATGCAAATCACATAGAATTTTTTTATTTTACACATTTCTTTGCCCTACCAACCTTCGGTGTTGAGCTTGCATCTCTTACTAGTGATGTAGGGTTGGGAAAGGAGAGAAATGCCCTTACTCGCCTATGCCTTGTCCATGGTGATGAGCCCATACTTCCTACTGGTAGCATGGGGCAAGGTGTAGGGGGTCTCTTTGACAAACTTGAAAGTTAGAATAATTCATTCAAATGTTGTGAAATCATAAGTCAAAACAAAGTGAGTTAGATGTCCAAAATTCCAAAAGAGTTTAAAACCTCAAAACCATATTTTGTCAACCAAGTGGCCATCTACGGATCTAAGTCTAGATAAACTGGAAAGTAATTCACATTCTAAACTATGAAGTAACTTGAGTAGAGTAAGGTTGTAGTGTCTCAATTTGGTTCTGCCAAACCTTTGTCTTTCTCTCATCACTACCATTCAATAATTTTTCATAACTTGTTCCCTTTCTGACTCTTGGTGTTGAGCCCTCATATCTTACTAGTTGCGTGGAGTTAAGAGTGGGGCAAGTTCACATCTTCTTATCATATCACTCTTATCACCACGTTTTGTCAAGACAATATGAAGTACCGAAGATTGCTAAAAGAAAGTAAAGTTTAGCATCACATCGTGTTTGCATCATCACATATCAGCATTATAAAATAAAAAAAGAAATCATTTTGTTAGCATTCATGTCCACTGCATACATTTTGAAAAGCATAGAAAATCAGAAATTCTAAACATCTAAGAGTACACACGTGAATCAAATCATCAATGTAAGTCAACTCTATGCAAGGAATAACCGAGCCAAAAAGAGATATATGTACATATCATGGTGTGTCATAGTTTTGTATAATTCCATCGCACACTAGGTGCGGTCAAAATGCTCGCAATGAGCACAAAATACCAAAACATCATATATGCCTCATAAAATGGAGACTAAGCAATAAAGGCACACTACCTATCCACCTTTTGAGGCCCCTTATGATCACTTTAGTTATGAATTTCTTAGGAGTTCTTCTCAAAAGTATTCAAACAGCAAAGGGCCAAACCTAACACAAAATACCATCCCCAAATCCATTCAAATTAAACCATACTCAAAAATGAAAAACAATCATTGTGGGCTCAGAGCTCAAAAATCACCAAATCAATAATGCACAAATGTATTGAGAAATGAATTTGTTTTGATATATATATGATATGTTTTTATAACTTCATTTTGAGTGTATGTGTTCACAGGGTTGGAGCATTGGCATAGGTATATTTCTATATCCCTGCACAAATGGTAAGTCCTCTTGTTGTTTTAATTTAGTGTTTATTTTTCAATATTTTATCTATCTGCACTTGAGTCTTCTTTTCCTCTTGCAGGTAGCGGGAGTTTGGACGATGAGATTTTTGACACACAGGCGTGTCAGGTATAGCTTCTAACTCCCCATTTCAATAATGCCATACTCAGACTCTATGTTTTATGCCTCTTCATGGCTAAGATGCTTCTCCTAGGGGGCAATATGTACGCACCCAAAATTACATGTGCTACATTGTCAGAAAAATGGTTACAAAAAGTCCCCAATGATGATTCAAAATCCTTTCAAGAAGGTGTTCGAGCTCCTAAAAACCCATTTGTAGTGTATATTTGTAGCCTAGACATACTTAGCTTTTCCATGCATTTTTCCATCTTCCCCCTTCATTTCTGTGCTTGTTTTGGCTTCAGTGTTCTAGGACCGCCTCCCCTGCTTGGGTGGTGACTCAGAAAATGACCGCCCTGCCTAGGCATGGCAGTGGTCCTGAAACTACCTCCCTAGATAGGGAGTGGTCCTGACATTTTTTCTTCATGCAGTGTTTTGAAGAAACATGCGATGATTCACTTAAGTTTCCTTTAGATGCATTGTGAGCCAAATTTGCTAAAAATAGCTTTGTTTGCTTGGTTCTCCTTATTCCTTCTATTTTTAAATAGATTTAATTAGTTGGAACTACCTCTTCTTTCCTTGTGCATGAAGTAACCTCCTATCCTCCATTCCTATATATTCCATGCTTGTATTCAAGCAAAAGGGCCTGAGAATTTTGTGTATCTTGCATTGTATTACTTTGTTATGATCTTGCTAGGAATTGCATAGGCCAAGCTTGATCTCTTTATGTTATCTCTCTTCTACCTACATTGCATCTAGACTGCCATCAAAGCCACCATTTCTCAAGTGCCATTTTCCTACTATTGTTCTTGCATTCCCAATCTCTTGGTACTCACATGAACACTCGGAGAAAGAAAGAGAAAAAATGAGGGGACAAACGATACTATTACTCACAATGGATTTACCTTATTCTTTGAATTCCAAGTTGGATTGCTTTGTTTTAAAACCCACAATTGAGGAATTCATGAGGGATCACATGTGCACATCAACGGACATGTGAATGACAGCAGTGAAGAGATATCAAGGAGGAGTGAGCATCAACCGAATGTGCATGCAATCTATTCGAAAATGAGCAGAACCTGGTTAAGCCATAAAACTCTCCTCTATCTCATAGATCAAAAGGGGTGTACATATAGGAGGTGTTGAGTAACCCCCAGTGCTGAAATCATGACAACTCGAGTAGAGAGGGGGAGTTACATTCCCATAATCAGAAGTGTAACCACACCGGGTTATGACGCTGACGCACTGACGTGTAAGAGAATCTCATAATGACCCCTAAATGACACATGGACCTACAATCTCACCTAAGTGAGATGACTCACCTAATGATGTGGAAAATAACACACACCAACACCCCCCCTTCATCATAACTTAGGATGAAGCAGAAAGTCAAAAACAAGAAATGGGTCATTTAGGCACAAAGCCTGATGAGGTACCCATGTACAAGAAAATCTCCCAAGTAGTGAAGGAAAACCCAGTGGGAAAAACATCCACCACATCTTAACAAAACACTCTCTAATCCAAGAAATATGCCAAAGATGGGTCCCAGCTATAGATGAGCCTGAAAGGGTACCCATGTATAAAGAGGCAATCTCTCGAAAAGAAGAAGAGAGAAGAAGAGGGAGACGAGAGGAATGTAGTAGATGCCATAGATGGATATGAACTCTGCAGCTCTAGGAAGTCTCCCAGAAGAATGTCGAAGACGAGATCCTCTACCTCTAGACTGAAGAAGAGCCGCCCACACGAACTGTGTGCCTTCCCTTAGGAAGGACAAAAATGATGTGCTGGAAGTCTGCCCACTCCGTGAAGGAAACCAAAGGCAGCAACATGAAGAACTCTGAGTCTGGTGTACAGAAGTGTGACATAGGTCTAGCGAGAGAGTGCTAAGGAACTGAAGGTAATGACACGTGTGTAGAACTATCAGAGTGTGAAGAGAACACCCATAGAAAGGATGTCCAACTGATGTGAAGGGAACAAAACATCCTCCACAACTTGAAAAGGGATCCACAGCAAGGGTGGATCAATGAAGGTCTCCGAAAAAGTGGAAGTGGTAAGAATCCCAGAAGGATCACTCCCAATAACGGAGATGATGAACTCCTCTGAAACACCATTAGATGGATGACGGACCTATAGTGCATCACAAGTAGACTCTGAAAAAAGATGACTAAGGTCAGGCAGATACTCATCCCAATGAGGGAGCTCAACAAACAGAAGAGCAATGTCAGATAGGTTTGAGTCATCTAATGAAGGTAGAGGAGTGAAGTGGGCCTCACACACTAGAATTAGAAAGGAGGCGGGTGTGATGACTGTATGAGACTGATAGGAGACTACTCAATATCTGATGAGATGTGGGATGTGTCAACACTCTCTAGAATAGTGAGAGAAAGAGGAGAAGAGTCCTCTGTAGTACTCTCAACATCAGAACTAGATGCACAATCCTTGTCATTAGAAGTAGAACCAAGTGAGCCTGTGTCAGTGGTACTGTCATGACATGAAGAAATGGAGGAGACAACTGATTTAGTTGCAGCAACAATGGCAGCAATATGTGAAGGGTCTCCATAGAGGGACTGAAGAATGCTCCAGACACAGTGAGGTGGATCTGAGTGTGCCACATGAAACCAAAGAGAATGAGAGACATTAATCATCATGTGACCAAATACATGGTCTTAAGTGTCAAGGAAGTCCTCTAGATGATGATGATCAGTGGGTGTAGGAACTGGCCCAAGCAAGAAGGGTAAAAGACCCTCATGGGTGAAGTAACGTTCCATGGAAGCACGCCAAGCTGAATAGTTCCCTCTCCCAGTGAGAAGTGGCAGAGGCTGTAAAGTAATCCTATAATGCTCAAGTCTGGAAAGATCACTCTCCATGATGAAAAATGTAAGATGCACAAAAGCAAGACGTCAGACTCGGCCGATAATGCGTTTGCATGTGAAAGCCAAAGAGTACAATCAACCCCCCCAGAATGTGGCACTTTATAAAGTAGTGTATTTACAAAACTAACAATGTCATCACGTAATGTGTGGAAAATCATGCAACTTTAACTAAAGAAGCGCTAAAAAATGAGCAGTGAGTCAAAAGTTATAGCATTAAAACGATTCCCGCAACTGATGGAAAAATACACTAGATGTTGCAAATGCATTAAAAACGTGCACGAGATGGGTGCAAATGGTATCGTGTGGGTACTCATTGGAAACAGCATGGAATTTTAGTAGGGGTTTGTTTTGACTGTGAGGGGGTTTCACCTCCTGCCAACCCCAGACCTCGCCCTCCGTCTTCAACACTCATAGGAGGGGATTAAATTACAAGCCAAAATAGCCTAAATTTTAATTACATGCCATTAATGAAATGTTTTTTTTTAACACTTTAAAACATTAAAAAAAGTGGAAAGGAGGGGCCCACACTTAGAGAGTGAGAAAAGCATACAATAATGTTGAGTTGTCGAGCCATGAGTTGTTTGGAGGTCTGCCCAGCCTATGTTCCACATGGAGAGCTTCAACAAAAACATCCTATTTCAGCTTGTATAGGTGTAACCACTCAGTGGATGAGACCTAGAGATCTACTCAATACATGCCTAGCAGAATGATGCCAGTGCCATTGTTGGAAGGAGTTGCAAAAAACTTCAGAGGTCATTGGAGGATTAGAAAACCAAAATGCATTTGCAAGCTCAAGGAAACGCCAGGTAGGTGGATCAATCAAGTTGCTGGGAGGTGCTAGAGTATCAAACCATGGTGCCAGAGGCAAGGAGACAGTCTATCAGATATCCTGAGGTAGAGTAGTGTCCCAATGTCTTGGTGATAGAAAAATTTTTGAGCTTGCACAAGGAAAACACGTAATTTCCAAGGTACACAAAACAAACGCAGGTCTGGACGGAGTTAGTAGAGAAAGTGGACCCCTGAACTTACAGTGAGCGATCCCACCTTGTAGGCCAATTCCAATGCATTCAATCTAGTTGGGTGAAGCCACAAGCCACAAGAGATCAGTACGGGAGGTCGGACATCACACAAAACATAGGAAGCACCGAGAGTGACTAACTAGAAGCCAAGAACTAATGCAAATTAGGCAAGCCTTGAATAGCGGTAGGAGGAAAACACACAGTCCACGTAGAGGCCAAAAACAGTGCACCAACAGATAGTAGAACCCAAAATTTGAGTTATAACAAAACCACATCCATCGGTCACATGAGAACCAAGTAAAGATTCTTAATAGAAATCAAGTAGATGCATGGGCAAATACGAGCATATGCAAGCAAGGAACTGACAAGCCCAAAAAAACACCAAACTCTGAAATAACACCAGAAACTCGAACAACCACCTCAAACACATGAACAACCCAAAGAGAGGTATAAACACCTAAATCAGTGCAAGTAGAGCATGGTCGGAATCACCATTACAACACACGTAACGAGAATCTAAAGATCACACCAGAAGCCAGAAAACACATGAGCAACGCCAAGGAGTGCATGGATCCACAAGATCCACTTTGATACCATGAAAGAGGGTTTAAAACCTGTAAGCAAGGATCATGAGGGATGACGTGCACATCAATGGATGTGTGAATGATAGCGTGAAGAGATCTCGAGAGGTGAAAGCATCAACCGAATGTGCATGCAAATATTTGAAACATGAGCCGAACCTGGTTAATCCATAAAACTCTCCTCTATCTCATAGATCAAAAGGGGTGTACATATAGGAGGTGCTGAGTAACCCTGAGTGTTGAAATCATGACAACTCAAGTAGAGAGGGGGAGTTACATTCCCAAAATGCTCAAGTGTAACTCCCAATGTTCTTGCATATCCCAATGCCCTGAGACGTAATAGAACACTCAGAATGACCCCTAAATGAGGGGACCTAAATCTCACTAAGTGAGATGATTCACCTAATGATGTGAATTCCAGGTTGGATTGTTGTTTGATTTCCTTCATTCTTACAATTTATCATTGTTACATCATATCAAATAGAGTAGAAATCAATTTATTTTCATTTACAAGTATTAGTTAATTTCCAAGAGAGTTTGAATCTTTCATAGCAACCCCCGGTGACAGATCCTCTTCTTCCCATCCCTGTGGATCTGAAGGAGAGAATATCTGTAGGAGGTTGTCTACACATCATAGATCATTTGGAAAATTTCTTATTTTAAGTTAGTTTAGTTTCAATACACTCAGCACAGGTGAATAACCACACCGGGTTATCTCTCTTGTTTAGTTTTATTGTAGAAATAAATTTGATTATTTAGAATAAAAGTAAAATTGTTGTTTTTGATTGTAATATTTCAGTTTTGTGATTTGTCTAAATTAGTTTCCCTTTCAGCAGTAACATAGATTGTTAACTTCATTCAGTTTACATGGACACTTCAAACTAGTTTAGCACTTAGATCCAATTTAGAAAAAAAAACCATAGGTAATTTAAGATACCAGTTTATAGCCTCTAAATCTCCCCTTTGCAACTCAACTACTAGGAGATCACACTACCAAATCTTAGTCACTAATCCTCCTATAGTTAGCCACACACATTCAACATCGGTCTGCTCCGGCACGACCTTCGGGGGGTTCGAGTGCAGTTGAAGGTTGCATGTCAATTTTCATCTGTACAAATTGGTGAACCTGACATGAAGGATTAATTCCTTCTTGTTTCCTTTTATTTCATTGCTATTACCTCACCTCTCCATTTCTTCCCTTATTTTTGGTAGGTATTTTATACTTTCTAAAAATGTGTCTGGAAGAGAGTTTCGTGGGCCATTTGGCTCTATAGATATTACACCAACGTGTAACCACAACAGTCCCCTTCTCTTTTGAGATGGGATGACAATTACACAACCAATGTTCAAACCTCCCCTAGTTGCACTTAAAACCCCATTAGCTATGTAAAGATGGAGGAGGTTTATCAACCATTAGACATGTAATACGTTCAACCCAATGCAAACCATGTTGTTATCACAAACAGGAATAGGTTCTTACCATAGAGTCTTGTCAAGACCTCACATTTTCATGCAATCAACAAAGGATGATCTATTTGCACGAATATTGAATCCTCTTCATCAAATAGATGAGTCTTTGGATAGAATGAAAGATTTAGCCTCTGATATTTTGAATAGCTATCCTAAGATTCTTACTTCTGAGGAAGACAAGAATTATAACACTTAACAATTCATGACAGGGTATCATGAGCCTACTCAATCAAACCCTACATGCCATAAGCACCCCAACAAGGGACTCAATCCTCTCCCAACGATCTCATTTCTACTTTAGTGGGGAGTATTAGAGAACTAGAAAGTACCCAGACATCACAACCTACACATGCATTATGGCAGAACATGGGGCATCCAATTGATAACAAAGGATACATCCCTTCCAATGAGAAACCAACACAATATCATTATACAACAAGGTTATCTGGTTCATTCAAATCCAGGTGATCTTCTCACAAGGTTAGACACACTAGGGATGGGTCCTCATCCTTCTCAAGCTTATCCTACGCAAGGGATTTCTAGAAGTGTGTTCTTGAATGCCACCACAACGGGAAATGCGATGTTCCCTGGTTTTATGCCTGCTAGTCCATATCCTGGTACTATCCCACCTTACATGCATATGTATTCAAAAGCTCCCCAAATGGACCCATATACCATTCCTTCTCCCTACATGCCATATCAAGGGACCCCATATGTTCCTGTCAATGCTTATAGTGCAGCTTATCCAACTCCTCCTCCTTCACCTCCTCATCAAGGATCTTCAATGGTGGAATCTTATGCAATGGGTACATACGCTGAGTACTTAAAGGAGCCTCTTGACTTCACCATATGTGGTGTCATGCTTCCATGCCCATTGCCGGATCTTCCAAAATTTAAGGGAGAAGGAGACCCAAATGCTCATATCAAGGCCTATGTTACTGCTATCAGGGAATTACTTCCTTGGGATGTTGTAGTGGCTAAGATATTTCTAAAGAATCTCGAAGGAATCACATTGGATTGGTATTATCATATTCTTAAGCTTCTATACATTCCTTTAAACAACTTGTTTTTGAGTTCATCAAATCATTTGACATGAACAAGTTGTTGCGTACAGGGATTAGGGATTTCCTGCATATTAGATAGGAGCAAAATGAATTTGTTACCCATTTCATCCAGAGATGGCACCAAGTTCTCTATTCCTCTGTAAGTGCACCCAACATGGACCAGATGGAACTTTGTGATCTTTTCCTTCACTCACTCAATCAAGAGACTAAGGAAGAGGTCCAAAAGTTTCCTTTTTGTAGTTATGAGGAAGTTTTGGAAGGTGTGCTTTGGATTGACCAAGCAACTATAGATAGTGGGCGTAAGACCTATGGTCCCAATGGGAAATTGGTATCCCCAAATCAAAATAATACAAATTATCAAAACAATGGTGCCAAAAACCAAGGACCTAAGGGTGTGAATTGCAATCATGGTACTACCACGAATGGTGCTACTAATCAAGCCAAGAACGTTGGTTTTCCAAAATACAGCAACAATAACAATAACAACTTGGGAAATCAAAGAGGCCCTAACACTATTTATTTTGTCAACACAGTCGATGCAAATCATCCACTGCAAAAACAAAATCAAACCCAAATCTGAAACTAGTAACAAAACTCTCGCCAAGGGGCAACGAATCATGGTTATAACAACCAATTTCAAAATTACAACTGAAGTTATAATCAACAACAACAAGACACTTATCAAAGGCCAAGAGATTACAACCCTAACCTATATTGTGGTTTCCATAAGGTTCGAGGTCATGATGATAGGACTTGCCGCAATTGCAACAAGTTTCTGCAAAGACTTCGTGAAAACCAAAGGCAACTCTTTATAGACATGTTCCTAGAAAATCCTGAAACAAACTCACAATCTGACTATACAGTATCTGTAGCTCCTCAGAACATTAAGGTGAGCATATTTCGAGATCCTCTCTCTACACATCTTGAAAATTTCAAGGTGAATTCATGAAACACAAATAAAGGCATTCCTATAGGAAACGATGACCATGAAGCCTTAACTTCCAATAACTCTTGAGTCACTCCTAACCTTGGTTGAAATGATAAAACAAAAATCTTGGGATTAGTTTCACTAGAGGCTGAGTGTGAAATTAACACAAAAACTCAGAAAAAAGAGTACACTTCACAACCCCTACCTGATCATTCCTTCCCACAGGATGACGTTCCTACAATATCAAAACCAGTAGGAGCATATGATTTAATATCAGATTTAAACAAGACCTTGTCTCACATTTCATTCCTAGATTTTCCGAAGAATTCACCTGCACATTGCTCTGCATTTATCAATGCGCTAGGCCTTGGTCATCATCATTTGAGGATTTTTATTCCTCTCTTGGTATTCTAGTTAAATGTTGGACATATTTTTAAGCATCCTTTCCTAAGGATTCTGATTTTATCCCTCATTGCAGTAGAATTGTGTTACTTTAGGATATATTAATGATTCATGTGTTCCTCATTCATGACAGAACCCACAGGGTTTTGGTTCAATATAGTTTCTTGCTGCATGCCCATCTTTTCCACATTTGTAGTAATTCATTGGTTTTCTTTCTTGTTGTCCATTTATATGATTATTTTAATTTTATCCACCTTGGTACCCTTGATATCCTCTTCCTTGGTAGCAATGATATCCCTAACCTCCTTGATAGTTATTTTATCTTTCCCTGTAACTATCCTAGTAGCCTCCTCTATATCCACCTATTTATCCCCTACCATAACTTTGGTAGTTGGGGTTCTAATTTTTTCCTTGATATCCTCCTCTGTATTTTGGTGGACCGCCTTAATAGCCTTGTTATTGTGGTGGAGTGGTTATTACTCATAATTGTACAATGGAATTTTGTTGTGCTAGTATATTGGGGGTAGGTTGTTATGTTGGTGGTGTGGGTAGTGGATTTAATTACTCATCGGGTGTTATATTCTTTTAAGTCCTCCATGGCATCCACTACAAAATAAGTGTTGTAGTAATGGTTAAAGGAGCCGCTAGACATGTGTACAATACATCATTTGATTTGTAGGTGGGGATATTTCCATTAGGGGCAAGTATCCTTTTGTATGTTGATCCCAAAGTCTACATATTCCACACCAGGTTCTCTCAGATATGGGTATGTTGCTAGAAGAAGCCTTTTTTGACAAATGTTGTCTTACTGTTATGACTCTTTTAGCTTTCTCCAAATAGGCACATTCTATTTTACTATGTCCTTCCATGGAGTGTACTATACACTAAATCTTTGGTCTTGCAGTTTTTTTAGGAGGTGAATTATTTCTTAACTCTTCTTTTCTTTTAATCTCTTGTTGTAATTTTAGTTTTACCAATTCTAACTTATACCCTTTCTAATTCATGTCTTAATGGAAATTTTTCTCCTTCCTTGTCTCCATGGTTGGGTTTCTAATCTTGTGGTCCATTTCTAATGCATCAATAAAAATTGTAAAAACATTCCCATCTAAGTGAAGCTCTTAAGTAAGGTAATAATCCAAAGATAAACCATTCAATCCTTTGTTTATCTGTTAGTGGTTCTTCCACCTTCTTGCCACAATTTTAAATCCATAATCAAATTCTTTTCCTATTTCTCCTTCTTTCCAAATCATATCTCTCATCTTATAGAAATTTTTTGTTGGTTCCTCAGGATAATGAAATTCCACCTTAAATTCTTTTTCTATAGTATCCCAATCATTTGTGTGTTGCATGTTTATCTTCATATACCATCTTAATGTATCATCTCTAAGTGTTCCAACAAAATCATATAGTTTAGTTGAAACATTTATGATTTTATTGCTCTTCCAAAATGAATCTAAGATGAAAAGGTTTTCCTCTGTTGTCCTTGGTATCTTTTCCAAACAATGGAAACTTAATTTTCTAAGCCATTATTTTAATGGATTGTATATTTGGTAGAGTCTGAACTAGTTGTTGTACTTTTGGTGTTTTCTCCTTCTTTTGTTTTGATTACCAACCTTCTGATAAGATCCCTTTCTTCCTTTGTATATTTTAAGTTATATATCAAAGTAGATTTCTCCTAATAACTCTCTAAATTATCTTATTGTCTCTTCTCTTCTCTTACTTTCTTCTTGTAATTTGTTGTATCTTTCCTCCAAGCTTTCTCCTTGTATTTTTCGATCAGTGTGTAAAGTGGAACATGGGATGGTTAATGATCTGAGGGATTCATGTCTTTTGGGCTTGTTTGATGGTTGGGGGGCACATCTTTTATTGGTGTCTCTTCATAACTATCTTATTCCACAAATAACTTCCTAACTTTAACATCTCTTAATCTATAATTTTCTAAGTCTATGTATCATTCATCACTTCTTTTCTTATTTTTCTTTTCTAACTCTTTTTTGTCTTGTTCATCAAACCTAACTATTGTTTTCCCCTCTCTTATTTTGAGTTCTTATTTTTTTCTAACTCCTTAACTGTGATTTCCATTATTTTGGTAACTTATTCTTCCTCACCTTTTATTTGATCATTAATGAGGCTTCTGATTTTTATTTCTCCCATTCTTCCACTTCTAAAATATTTATTATGTCTAGTTCTATTATGTCTATGGTTTGTTGTAGTTATTTCATTTTTATAGCTTTTTAGATAATGAGAACTATATTTTACTATCTAATGGATATTTTCCCACAATACTCTCAATCTATGTGGTGACTAATATATGTTTGTCTCCACCTTCTAAGGAAGTTATAGCAAGACATTTAGCATCTACCTCTATTTTTAGGGTATCTATTTGTTGCCTCCATTTGAAGTGGTTTTATCCTTCTTTTCTAGTTTTGGATTTTTGTTTAATATTTATTGTCTTTCATTTAATTTATTTAATATCTCTTCCCTTGTTATTCTATGATTTTCTATATTCTTCTCTAATTCTCTCTTTTATGTGCCTATCCTAGCCCTCTCTTCTAACCTCTTCATCATTTTTACTTTTTCTTATTTCTTAATTCTCTTAATCTCTTTTTCTCAATTATATAATTTTTTTATGTTTCATTTTTCTTTTCTCCATGTTCCCATATTTCTTCTGACCCAACCATCACCCTAGGAAATTCTAACAACTACATATTTTGTATCCCATTTTTCTTGTCAACCATCCCATGGTTCTTTTCCCATAAAGGAACTATTATCCACTTTTGATTAATCCCTTTTCTACCAGTAAAATATGAATTAGAAAGGGCACTCTCTTGATAAACCTTCCTCTGGATCCTCTTAACACTTTTTATTTCTTGTTATCAAACCTATTCCAACCTTGGATTTCCCAAGTGATAACAAAAGAATCTAGCATAGATTCAAACTAGTAGTTGAGTGCCCTTGTCCATGGCTCATTTCTTTTAGTATTTTTAATTTTCCTAGAAGCCACTCGAATGGTTTCCAAAAATGTAGTTAAAACCACTCTATTTTTTTGTCTATAAAATACAAGGCCATAATAAATGTGGGAATTAAGATCGAAATTTTTCTCTGAAATCTCCAAAGAAATAAAATTTGGTATCTTTATAAGATACTTTGAATCTCATTTCTTCCTTTTTAATGAATATCTTAATATTATTTTCCTACCAAGATTTGATCTCTATTAATGTGGGTTTCCAATACCCTAGTAGTGAAATTTTCTTGAATATCCACTTAACAAAAGGAACCTAGGCTCAAACACCAAATGTTGACCTTAATCCTCAATGTTAATATGAGGGTTAAGTAGTTCTCCCTTTTGTCAAAGACATACAAGGAGTATGTTTTGTATCGTAATGAAAACTATAAAGGAATCAAATAACAATAGCATCCAATACTCATTGCACAAAACATATCTCTTTATTTATTTAATAGAACTATTACATGTATTACATATTTTTCTCACACATTTTAGTTCCATTACATCATATATTCATTCTTCTTTCTATCGTGTCTCTCTATATCTACACACATACACACCTATATATATATATATATATATATATATATATATATATATATATATATATATATATATATATATATATATATATATATATATTCACAAGTATTCATTGATGCCTCTAACTGTTGCATTCAATTACAATAAGTATCTTCACTATACCATTATCCAAAGGTAACTTCCTTTGGTGGTGAATATGTATTGTTCATTTTGTACTGTCTTTCATGGCTTTCGTAGTCTTCTATGGCTTTCACATTATTTTGTGGCTTTACTCTATTTATGTCTTAGTGTATAAAAATAGATGAAGAACCCTATTAACACTTTACATTATGCATGTTATTTACTCCTTTGGTTTAATAGATAACATTTTTTCCTTATGTGCATGCATTCACATGGTATATTGTGTATGACATAGGACATACACAGAGCAATACACAATGATAGGTGTTGGACTACCCTTTACCTATACTGCTAACCTCTAAGGGTGTCTTTATTTTTTATATTATATTAAAGTGTTATATTTCCATTATAATTATTTTCTTTCCTCATTACGCTTGATTACATATATATCTTGTGTATTTGTTATATTTTGGACTAACAAGACTAACCCATGTGTCTTGTGAAGCGTTTACTGTTATTGTTATCTCTTGCATATGTCATATATCATATGTTCTTTATCACATCTTGCTATGAAGTTTTTCATCCATGTTTTCTAGTTGTGTGTGTACACTTGTTATTTACTCTAATTATTTCCTAAGGGCCTTGATTTTCTTGTGACACCATGTGTGCACCATGTTTCTAGTGTAATGCATTATGTGTGGTTGTGTATCTTTTGTTTCCAAGACCACTAGCCTTGATAGTCTTGCGACATCCTGGGTGTCCCATGTTTGTTATCATTTTTACCTTTTGTGTGATATTGTTTGGCATATTTTTATTTGTTTCTATATTGTATGCGTTTATTTTCCTACTACCAAATTATCTAATATTATTTCTATTGTTATTTTTTTGAATTGACATTATTCTTGTTATCATGCTTCTTGTTCTTATTTCATGTCATGGTTTCTACCATGTGCATCCCCTTTTGTAGATGAAATTTCTTCTTGATGGTGACCACATCATTCATTTCAGAGGATATATAAAATTTTCTCATACACTCAGCTATGGGTTTCCATTTCTTATTTTGATTCGTGTACTTGAATTATTCATCACACATGCCTCAAAAGAGGGGTAAAACATTGGGTTCTTTATTCTACATTTCCAATAGATGTATGCATATTTCTGGGCACATGTTTAGACATGGTAAAAGATCTCATTATAAAATATAAAACCTTTAAAATAATCCTATAACCACTTCATGACACATTACAAACATTTCCAACTTATTACAACCACTTTTGATGCATTATGCTACATTACGACCCTTAATGACATTTTATGACATTGTCTTGAATTACACTTATATCATCCCCACAACTTTCCTAATTACTTTTATCACTTCCACATAGTCCCAAGCCATTAATTATTCACACTATAGACCTTATTACACTCATACCCCACTCCTAGGATTAATTAATTAATCCCATCACTCTCATTATACATCCCTTACCACATTAGCTAATTTTATTATCTAATTTCATGTTAAAATAATTAAATAAATCATACACATCAATTTCCATGTAGACATTTTTATGTCCTTAAAATAACCTCATAATCCCATGCACGTTAGCCTATCACCTAGCAAGTCCTGGGCACTCACCCAAGGCACACGTGGGTGTCAAGCCCCTCCTTTATGTTATTTTTGTGAGAATGCATTACTTAAGGACATAAACTTAGATGCAAAAAGGTAAAGGACCATGTATTCATTCTGAGAGTCTAGGATGAGTTATTATATCAATACATTCATTTAGAATCAAAAGAAACATCATACAGATAACATATATGATGCATAACATAGAAAAATGAAACTAGGGTTTACATCCATGAACATTATATTCTAGAACATAACCATGAATTCATATTGATCATAGTTCAGTAACCACATTGCATTCACCAAGGCCATAACAAGCCAATCCATCAATGCAAATAAGACTCATGCATCAGAATCCCTAGCTATGTTTTTCATATTACAAAAATTGTCACAGACCCATCCCCCTAGTTATGTTATCACTCCTACAGTCCTCTTAATGAGAACCCCAACCTTCTAGAACCTCCTATTATTTCTGCAGAGCTTCACCCTTCATTCCATCTATGTTGATCCCTCTTCTCTCCCTTGATATCCCACTTTCTTCTACTACCCGAGCATCTATATATATACATAGCTTTAGTATCCACCGCCATGCCTTTCTTCAGGAGTAGATTGCTTGCCAAGTGTCCATATGGTCCTCCAATGGAGCATGCTTACTCTGATCTGAGATCTCTGCTTCTTGTAATGATGTTTTTTTGGATCCTTTCATCTCGTGGAATATTCCTTTCTTGGTCACCAAGTTTCTAGGCTAGCACCTTATCCACTTCGCATGTTTGGTTAGGTCACACTTTCCTCATGTGCTTCTTGGAAAGCCAAATATGGCTAAGTCCTGAGACCCTTTGTTTTGTCTTGTGTGTGCATCGCCATTTCTATAAAACCCCTATCCCACGAGATTTTCCTCACGTGCACTTCTTTATATTGGTCCTATGTGTACACGCACCCTTAGGGGCTTTGTCAATATTCTATCTCCTAAAATTCCACCTCATCTCCAACTCACTTCCACCTTACTAGTGGACATATCAAGTTTCATAAAGCAAATCAAATTATGAAAAAGGCTGAAAATCATTCGTTATATTCAAGAGGATAAGTTTAAATTAAATTAAATTATATATTTGAGTTAACTAAAAAATATCCCTAGAGTCATGGATTTCCAAATCAAAGAAAAACTCTCTCCAAGCTAAAAATCAAGTCACTTTTTGGGTGAGTAAAAAAAATACATTAAATATTAATATTTAAAGAAAACCTTTAAATATTCAAAAGATATGCCATATTTGCTAAACTCAATGAAAACTCACCCAATCAAGCTCAAAACAATATTTTATCTTGCTAATCAAATTGGAAACTCAAACAAGTCATTCTAGTCATGTTTTAGTTAGGCTCATATCAGAAAATTAATCACACAAATCAAGGCCCTGGGATTCTCTTCCCTCTGCCATAAATAAACACTCATTCCTCTCCATTATTTATCTTTGGAAGCTTAATATTTTGCATTGTTATTGTGTCAAATTTTCATTCAATTTTACTCACTATTATGATGTCCATTTGATCAAGAATATACCAATCAATCTAATCATTCATTCACATTACTCATAGCTTAAATATACTTATATTTGGCACACTTTTGGAGCAGCCACATCCATTTAATCATATATATTCAACAATCTTGGTGATTCATTCCAAGCTTAATCCAATCTCATCTGAGGTTGTAAGGAGATACAAAGGAAGAACCATGTTTGTACATTGTGTTTGTTTTCTTTTGTTATTATGTATTTTCTCTTGTATATATTCTAGCACACCCGATGGGACCCCCATGCATGCCTAATTATCTTATTGTGATTCTTATCTTATTTTCTTGTTTCTATGTTTTTTTAGGACTACTGGCCAATTATCATAGTATTTAATCGATCATATTGAGAGCAGTTTATAAAAAATCAGTATTTTTCGTTGTATTCTAACTTAATTTAAGTTATAGTTGATGTGCATTTCCATCATTCTTTTTTCACTAGCATAGCTCATGATCTATGTTATCGTACTTCCATATTCTTTTATTTTTGTACATTTACGATTCCATTCCATTGTATGTGTTTCTATTCTATAGGTTGTGTTTATGTTGCAGTATATGTGTTTCTATAACATGCACCTCTATCAAGCCCTCTACACCTCCGTGCAACTATCTACACTAGTGTTATGTATAGGTGCACTTGTGTAGCATTTCAAGTGCACTTTGGTAGCTCAAAAGTGTGTTTTTGTTCTATTTATTTGTGTTGGTGTTATGTGGAAAGTTATGATTTATTCTAAAATTTCCACAATGTCTATGTTAGCTTCCCTATTGTGTTTTTTGTGATTCTGACACTATTCTATGGGTTATTTCATAAAAATATATCTAACATCTATATATTTTTCATATCTTATTATTTTATTTCATGATCACAAACTGTGTATGCTCTTCTCTTGCGCCCTTTAGGTGATCTTGAGAATCAAAAGAGGTTGAGATCCTTCTTTCATTTATTTCAATAGTTATCTCTTTTAATTTCAATTTATCATTGTTCATTTCATACCTCCATGATCAAAAACTGCATATGCTCTTCTCTTGCACCTTTGTTTGATCTTGAGAATTATAAATGGTTGAGATCTTTTACATATCTAAATTTTTTTTTTTAGGAAAACTACTAATCATTTTTGTGTAGGATAGCTCCACTTGGATCACCTTACCAAACAAGAAAAAATAACTAACTAGTTTCCATGCAAGATTCCTTTGTCAAAGATTGCTAAAAATTAATTTTAAAATTGCTTAAAATTAGGTATAATTTCATTTATGATTGTCAACTACACATATCAAAGTTGGAAAGAACATGCCTTCTAAACACTCATACTTGTATTTATATATAACAACGTGGATTTCATCACCACTTATCTACACCAATGACATGTACTTCACTACCATGCACTACTCATATTACATTGCATTGCACTTGAAACCTAGTCCCAAAACAACGTTCGGCACTTTCCTTTCCTCTATCACCCACTTAAATTTAAATTTGTCATGATGGGTTAGTGTGAGCACATTCCTAAAATATTTGTAAAAATATTAATCCCTCGTTACCCTACCACTTATTCATAAAACACATCATTGGAGTGGTGATTCACTCCTCTAAGAAGACTAGTAATGATTAGGTGAGTCTCTTTCAATATTCCAAGGGTTCCCCATACAACTTATGCCCACATGCAAATTTAGTATATCAGGCATCGAATATATCAAAAGATGCATCTATTGGAGTTATAAGAGTCTATCATCCATTCATTTCATGACATTTTTATTATTTTCATTACCATAAAACTTTTCATCTCCCAACATTTTTTATCCTTTAAGCTACAACAAAACAAAATCATACCATACTTGTTGTTTTTTCTATTTGTTAACAAGAAAATATAGGTCAAATCACTATATCAAAAAAATGTGTTCCACATCCTATATTAAAATCCCATCAAATAAACCAATCTCAAAAAAATTCTACCATTTGGGTAAATACTCTTTGATCACCAAATACAACCAATCCTATCAAACAAATCCGACCATATGGTATAAAAACTTTAAACATCTAGTCAAATTTTACTATCTTAAACACTATTACAATACAATCTTATCCAAAATACAAAACTTGTCTATTTTCCTATTTTACTAGGACCATTACTACAAACCTCATTTCTATACTCCTACCCTTTAGAAAAATGGTTGTTACTCGCAAAAAATACAAAATATATTTGATAATTTTTATGGAAATCCCCTTGGAAAAAATAGTTATGATAAAAAATATAGCAACAAAATAAAAAATAAATACCTTCTTCACATCCTAGAAATGGGAGCAAATCTACCTTCGTATTTTGGTGAAGATAAATTGAAACATCTTCTAGACAAACCTAAATCTAGCAACAAAATAAAAAATCTAGAAATTCAACCAAAACATCCAATGAAGCTTTATTAGAAAAAATCCATGAAATGACACAACCAATTTCCCATATGGCTTCTAAGGTTTCTGAAGACTTAAACAATGAAGAATAAAAATATCCTCGAAAAGAAATCAATACAGCCATAGAAATTTGATGCCACACATACATCTTATAATGTATAAATTGATACCAAAATGAAATTGATGCAATGCATGGTCTTTAAAAAAATGTACATATGATAATGTATTTCAAAAATAATTCTCTTCAAGAGCATTACTAGCATATATACCAAGGTCATATAAAAAACCCATTCATAACAAGATTGGACTTATTCAAATTTGATACTAAATTAATTCCCATTCTTGAACATACCATCATTTCAATTCTTGTGTTAACTCTATTTGATTGATGATAACCTTATAATTTCAAAAATTATATTATGGTATTGATTGTTCTTATACCTAGTGGCAGTCAATATTCAATGAACAAAGCTACATAATACTTTATTAGCAAGCATACCTTCATATACAGTGTTTGATTCTCCTTGTGTATTCATTTCTATCTCTAATGTTTTTGTATTTCTTATGGATCTACAACACTATTCTTAGCCACTGTCACATAATTTTTTTAGATTTTTCATTATCCTACAAATTAATTCTAAACCATGTGAAGTTTAAGTATTATCTTCATACTCTATTATACACATGCATGAAATCCTTAAACAAATGCATATAGTTCATGATTATTATCCTTCTATACTAGGAAACCAATAAAAAATGAATATTCCATCATCATATGCATTTATAATAATGATATCTTGATAAATTTTAAGTACTTTGTTATCATATTCTTAAGAAGATTTGGTTTGTTCTTGTATCTACAACAGTCACTTGAGAAGATGCTTAACTTAAAGAAGGTTATCATGAATTCAATCATTCGAAATATGAATAAAAATTTATATCTACCACTAAATTTACCTTAAATCATCTATACTTCCTTAGAACCACTAGAAACGATCACCAATTTAATCATTCTTGTGTGATTATGTTCAAATGTATAGTTCTGTCCTAAACAGATTATAGCCTTCTCTGGAGGGTTTTTTGGAGATAAATTTTGTTATGGGAGGTTTCATGAAGAAATTAATTTTTATTTTATTTTCCCGTTTGGAAATTATGACTGGATACAAAATCATGAGGTAGGTTTCTTTGGAAGATTATGTTAGTTTTCATAACAATGCTTTCCAATTTGACCAAAAACCAGAAAATGACTGAGTTTTAGCTATAAAATGTAAACTACAGAGTTTATCTTAAAATAAAACTATTATCAAATACCAATTTTTCCACTTTACATCATATGTTAAGATCAAGTATCATTATTTTGTCCAGTATTTTATATTTTTTAAGGAAACACCTATAATTTATGTCTCTTTAGCCCTCTTTTTCAAGATAAACACTTTTGTCATTAATAACTTCTACAAAAATCAATGAAATCACTCAAACCCTATTTAATATTTTAAATTACCTCTGTAACTTCTCCTAAACCAAATTTCATCTTTCAATTCCAAAAAATTACAAGTCATGACGATTTTTTAGTATAAGCCCTAAATGAGGCTTTCCAAGAACCCAAGAGGGTAAAAATGGGATATTTTTCTTCTAAAAACGTTTCAAGTCTCAAACCCATGATTAAAATATCTACACAAACTTCCTACAACTTTCTCCTTTCATAATTATATGCTAAAAATGCACCCAACTCTAGATAATAAGCTTTGTAGGAACAATAACACAATTTAGTAGGGTATGGATAAATTGTAAGAAGAAATAGACTGAATCAAGCTCTAATTCCTTGAATTATTTACATAAAAATTTATGAGCATCAAGATAAATTATAATTAATATTTCATAGAAATTTATACAATCAAAACATAACTTTTTATTCAAATTCTCAACTCGATTCCTCTTCTACAAAATTCCACTTACAACACAAGGTCTGAATTGTGTTGTTCACACTTCCACACTCACACTTCTCTCATGATTCAACCTTACACATACATATTAAATTTTAAAATTCCATTTTTATCCCTTTAAATTTATCTCTTCATAGGAATAGGTCTCCATTAGTTTTTGATATCCCAAAATCTCTCTCTAGCTCTTATCTTTAACCAATTTATCTCTTTTTCCTCCTTTCCAACGTGATAAACCTCTTTAGGATGATTTGAGGTGGATTTACCTTAATTGGTGGTAAATAAAAATTACAACATTCAATGGACATCTTAATACCTTTCCATTATATTCATGCTCTTTACAATTGATTCTAATTCTCACAAAGCATTAAGCAATCCTAAACAATCTAGTTTCAAATTCCACTTTTGGAGGGAGCTCTAAAATCTCACTAATTGACCAAATAATAACTATTATTGACATATAAATGACTCCTAATACTCTTTATATCATTACAATGGATAAATTTTTATATTTACAAGCTTGAAGTAGTTCAAATTTTGATGCTCGTGCATTAACATCCCTCAACCAAACTCTCCATTCATGCAATAGTGGAATAGCATGAACTAAATGCTAATGGGAATGAAAAAAAGAACCCAAAAATTCAACTTCAAATATATTTTTCCTTATCCATTTGATAAACACATGTTGCACATACCATTTCCTCTATCATTCAAAACCCTTAAATTTGATAAATATAAAGGAAAAATTGACCCAAGAGAACATGTAAAATAATTCTTCATAGGGTGCCAATTAATAGCTTACAATGATATATACCTCTTGCATCTTTTCCCTAGGATTTTAGGAGGACAAGGTTTAGATTAGATTTTATACCTTCGAAAAGGATCCATTATTACTTTCATAGACTTATCAAAAAAAATTGTCAAATAATTTTCCTTTAATTTATATTATGAGGTCACTATGATGGACCTTTGTAATACCAAGAAAAGGAATAACAAAACATTCAAATCATTCCTCCAAAGATGGCAAGGTATTACATGACAATTCCCTTGTTCAATACCTAAGAAGTAATTGGTAACAATTTTCATACAAAATATCAATAAGGAATTATCATTCCAAATTCAAATGCATTTCTTAAAAAATTTTGAATAAGTAATCGAGAATGGAACACAAATCAAAAGAGGCCTCATTATTAAAGGACTAATCAGACTCCTTGTAGGGATCAACTTAATCAATATACTTATCACTATCAAGAAAAAATAAAATTTATCAATCTAAATTGCAATGTTGTGAATGACGAGATCACTAATTCTTGCAATATTTAAAATGTTCAAACACCTCAATCAAAATAAACTAATAAACCAATTATCATTCCTAGTAAATAGAACACTCTAGATGAATTCAAACAATGAAAATTCACACCACTTGGAGAAATAGTTTCTAGTGTATTATATCACTTATCAAGTGTAGATATGATCATCTATCCAATATGAAGACCCTTCTGTATATAAGGAAAAATGAAATCAATGAATAAGTAAACAAATAAAAATTGCAAACCTTCCTTTGAGTCTTCTTACAACCTTAGATGAGATAGCTGAAGTGTTACTACACTTGTTGGACCTCTTGGGATAGTTTTATTTTGGATTCTCCAATTGTGTCCAAATTGAAGAGAAATACTACGAGAAAATTAGTGATCAAATGGTCAGTCTTTCGGTATGAAAATTTAAATGAAAAATGAGCATAGTTTTATTACAAGTTCTTAAAGCTTCAAAGTATAGATCCTTGTATTTATAGCTGAAGGAGAGGCCATGGATTGTGGATCAAGGTTTGAATGAGGTGCAAGAAAATGAATTCATTTCCATAAATTAGAAAGTTTATTTGTCTTTGTTATTGGATGGTTTGAATATCCATTAAATGGGCAATGAATATTTAGTTAGCTTATGATTTTATTTGAGAAGGTGGTTGTAAGTGAATAATTCTTGAACTTGAGTGGAGTGGGTTAGTTCAACTTGAGTGAGTTGGATGGTGAAGTGGATATGAGAGGAGGGTGAGTTGATAATTAACTATTTATTTATTTAAATATCTAATTATATTAGTCGATGGATATAAGTGTATGGTTTAAGCATGCTAGAATTAATTAAATTAAATATAAAGGGATGTGGGTGACATCTTAATGGAATATGAAAGGGTAATGATCTAGAATGCATTCTAGAGCTGATTTGGCATATTATGCAAAGGATAGGGATAATTAGGAATGACTAGAAATAGGTATGTATTTTTAGGGTGTCTACATTTGCCCCTCTTTAAAGTGTTATTACGAAGTAATAACATTTTAAAGATAGTAGACACATCTAGATCAATGAGTGGATGATAGGGAATCATGGTGCACCTTCTTGATATTCCCCAATGAAGCATTTGGATTCCCCAGTGAATTTGGATGCTATGGGAATTCCCCCTTAAGAGGATGGGTGATGCAACAAAGCAGTGGAAAGTTGTTTGATAGGAAGAAGGAAAAAGGTGGATGATTCAAGGAGTAAAAGGATGATAGGAGATATTTTTCTCATAGCATGAGCTTACATTCAGATAGTGAAAGTTAGAGGAACCTTATTTAATTATTGCACAATAGATTTTTCACAGTGATTATGAAAGAATCGTGATGTTTAACCCATTATGTTCATAAACAAACAAACACACACACACACACACACACACACACACACACACACACACACACACACACACACACACGATAAAAAGTAAAACAAACCCAATATACATAGTAGATGTATGCACCATGGCTATAAATGAACCAAGATGGGAAAATAATATTGGTAATTGGTCTAAATCAAAACAAAATATCAATACAAACCTAATATATATATATATATATATATAGTAAAATTATGCATTGTTGCTATAAATGAACCAATATGATAACAAAATACTTGTAATTGGTTAATAAATAAAGGAAATAATGTAACACAACTAGAAATAAAGACAATTAATTACTCCCCTAATGTGTTCCATAGTGATATTTAAGAATATTTAAATGCTCCTAAGTAAGGATATTGACATACAAGGGGATTAGATCAGACTGAAAGAGCAGAGTTAAGACAATCCTCAGAACACTCTTGTTAGATCCACGTTGAAAAATGATCTAAGATTGAAAAAGTGTCATTTCCCCCAAGAAAGGATACTGACATGCAAGGGAGAGAATGAGATTTGATATTTTCCTAAGTGAGCATGCATGCAAGGGAGATGATTGATTTGACTTTCCCCTGAGTAAGAATATATAAGAGGGGTAAGATGATTTTTTTTTAATGTCGTAATATGGTTGGAACAATCACTAGGATAGGATTTAAAATTTTGATATCATTTAGTTGTGTTGATTTGTTGGGATTTTTTATGTGTATTGGATTTTGTTGGATTTTTTAAATGTTTTTGGATTATTTTGAATCTTTAAAATGTTTTTATATTTTTTTTTCATATACAAATGCCAACAAGAGAGAAAAAATTTCCCTAGACCATACCAAGCATTTTACAAATGAATAATCTCATTAATTCCAAGGGGTGGAATACGATGGATACGGCTAAACATGGTTGTTGTGATGCAGAATACACATCCTAACTATAAGGAACGCATGAAAAAAATGGTTTGGAATAATGTATTAAGTGGAACAAAATGAAGGTACGAAGTAAGTGATTGATATGTCAATAGGTATACTCATAGATTTAGGAATAGAACATTTAGATTTATTTATGGGTTCTTTGAGCTCTTTTTCATATTCATAAGATATCTTGTAAGCACCCGGCCCAATTTTAGCAGTAATAATGTAAGGTCCCAACCAATTAGGTTCCAATTTTCTTTGCTTTTCACGCTCCTTATTTATATTCTTATGATTCTTTTTTAGGACAAGATCATTGATTTTAAACTCTCTTGTTTTTATTTGTTTGTTATAGTTGCGGTAGAGTCAGCTCTTATACACTTTTAAATGATCCAAGGCATAAACCCACTTCTCTTATAAGAGTTCTAGTTCTATAAGGTGCATTTTTCTATAATCAACTTCATGAACATTATATTGTAATGATATTCGAAAGGATGGGAGCTCAAATTCTATGGGTAATACAACTTTAGATTCATATACAAGGGAGAAATGAGTGGCTCTAGTTAGGGTATGATACGATTTTTGATAGGACCAGAGGACAGGATATAGTTGTGTATGCCAATTTTGATGATTTTTATCAACAATATTTTCTAATATTGATTTGATCATTTTATTGGATGCTTCAGCTTGGCCATTACACTGCATATACTATGGAGTTTCCCACTTGAGTTGGATATGAAACCATTTGGCTAACTCTTTGACATTTTTATTTTAAAAGATGTACCATTGTCTCTGAAAATGGGGGTAGTGATCCCAAAGTGGCATATGATATGGTTAAACATTAACTTGGATATAATTTACCCAATGACATTGGTTAAAGGAATATCCTCGATCCACCTAGTAAAATATTCAGTTACAATGATTATGAAGGTATGACCATCAAAAGAAGTGGGATTTATTTTTTCAACTAAGTTGGGCTCCCATTGAGAAAAACATTCAAGGTGAGGTGATAGGCTGAAGGGATTTTGAGGGTGCATGAATAATATTACCATTTCTCTAGCATGCTTGACACATATTTACAAATTTTCATGCATAAAACTCCATATTGGTCTAATAATAACCCACGCATAAGATATTTTTAGATAAGATCATGTTTCTTGTGTGTGCACCACAAATACCTACATGTACTTTGACTAGTGTTTGGTTAGATTATTCTTGATTGAGACATCTTAAGATATTCCCATCATAGCCTTTTCTATATAGGGTGTTAGTGAAAATGGTGTAGTGTGAATGATGTTGTATTAAGGATATTTTGTTATATGAATTCATATTTCTAGGGTAGGTTTTATCTTAGATAAAATTTTATATGTCATGGTACTAAGGATTTTTCCGGACCAACTATCTCAAATACTATGGTTGACTTTAGAAAATCATATGTGAGCACCAAAATATGTTCAATGAGAAACTTGCTATACATTTGATTAATAGTGAATCCAATAAGGGATGGAATAGTAGTTGTGATATCTGTTGATTTATTCTAGAGATCAGGAACTTGTTTGAAGGTGATGAGATGAAAGTAGCCTTTAAGACTATCGACCATGAATTTTTAAGGAACCATTTTTGCATCCTTAACATGATATTCTCATTAACATGCTTGATGATCAAAATAGAATCCCCATAAATGTTTAATTCTTTAAGCTTCCAAGAGATGTAAAATTTTAAACCTATTATAAGGAATTCATACACGATGTTATTTTTTGCAAGGGAAAAAAATGCCATAAGAATTTGGGATAACATCATCATCTAGTGTGCATAAAATAATTCCATCTCCTGACCCCTGGATGTTGCAACACCCATTGAAATATAAATTCCATGAAGGAACTGTGTCCATACACAATATGTCTTCATATGGGAATTCAAAATGAAGTGGATTTGAGCCTTGAAATGGTGTTACGGAAAGTTGATCTGCAATATATTTCCCTTTGATTTCTTTCTGACTAAAAAAATTGATATTGAACTCACTAAGGAGAATGACCCAACTAGACATTTGGCCTATTAGAATAGGACTTGACAATAGATACTTAAGAGGATCTACTTTAGAAATGAGTTTGCTTTTATGATTGAGAAAGTAGTGACACAACTTGTGAAATGTGAATGCTAGTACCAAATATAATTTTTTAACCTAGGAATACTAGATTTTATGATCTATAAGAGTTATACTAAGATAGTAGATTGCTTGTTCCTTCCCTTTTTCATTGTGTTATGCAAGTAATTTCCCTATGGAATGTTCTATAATAGATGTATAAAGAAGGATAGGCTTATCCTGAATAGGTGACATTATTATCAATGGATTTGATAAATATTCTTTCAACTTGGTGAAATAGTGTTGAAATTTTTTGGTCCATTTTAATTTTACATCTATCCTGAGTAACTGATTGAAATGGTGACATTTATCTGCTAGTTTAGGTATGAAACACCAAATACACTAAATTTTTCATTATAGTCCTTGTAGCTGATGGAGATTTTGTGGGGGGAGGCATCTTTATAATTTCTTTGGCTTTGGTGAGGTCAACTTCAATTCCCCTCCATGATAATATGAATCCCAATAGTTTTCCTATAGTAGCACTGAATACTTACTTCTTAGGGTTAATGTACCTTGGAAGCTCAAATACATGTTCTAAAATGACTATATGATCTACTCTAGTTTTTTATTTATCAAAAATTTCACTTAAATAATATTTCATGATGTCATGAAGAAAATCATGATAGATGGCATTCATTATACGTTGATAGGTTTCTCTTATATTTTTAAGGCCAAAATTCATGACCTTATAACATAACATGCCCCAGGGTGTTGTAAATGTTGTTTTATCTTGGTCTTCATTTGTAATTTGAATCTCATTCTAACCAAAAAATCCATCCATTAGAGATAAGATTTCATTTCCAACTGTAGAATCTACGATCATGTCAATGTTGGGAAAATGAAAATCATCCTTCGGATAAGCCTTGCTGATATCATGGAATTCTATGTAGATTCGTATCCTTGGTGTCTTTTTTTATAGGTACCATATTAGATATCCATTTTGGATAGTCTATTGATCTGATGAATCCGGATTCTAGCAGTTTCTAAAAAATTTCTTTAACCAATAATGCCACTTTAGGGTACATTTTCCTGAGTTTTTTCTTAATAGGTTTTGTGTCAGGGTGAAGCACAGGATTTCACATTATAAGAGAAGCATATAAACCTAGAATTTATTTTTATGACCATGCAAAACATCCTGAAAATCAATAAAAAATGTCTTGAATGATTCTATCTCTATTTCTGATAAGCTTGCACCAAGTTGTAACCTTTTAGGATTCTCATTTGTGCCAATATTAATTGACATAGTCTCTTCTACTAGTATTTTAGATGTATGTGTTTCCTAAAAGGATGTTGTAGGTTGATGGAGGTCATTATTTTGATCTAGTAAGTGAGTCTCCTCTCTCTAGTTCCTCAGAAAGTTTTTCACTAGGAGATGCCTCTTTTCATTTTTCTTATTTTTTCTTTCTTTTATTTTTACTTCTCAAATAGTGCCTCAGTGAGGTTTTCACTATGAGAGATTATATTATTCTTTTTCAGGTTTTTATTTTTTTCTTTGGTGGACTAGATTACTTGAGTTATTTACCAAAATAATCTAAAGTGTCAAGGTTTATATAAAATCCCTTCTTGTGATCTGATAGGGGATAGGTCCTAAGTCTCAAGAAACTCTTTAATGGCCTCATCATTCTGAAAGAGGTCCATAGATATGTGATTTTGTTGGTCCTGATGGATGAGAGGATAGGATATTGATGTCAAATTCAAGGGTGTGAATGGAAATGTTTTTAATGAATAGATTGGTTTTGGCTAGGTCTTCGAAGACGCTATGTGTGGAACATGTCTCCACATCGGAGTCAAAATACTCCTCACTAGTTGTTATATCAAATATTAACGGCATATTTTTAGAATTTTCAAAATCTATACCATGATGATATAGATTTTCTTTGTATAGTATGGTTTTGAGATGACCTTTTTCATGTGTACCAATTCCTATATATGTCCATTGTATGTTCTTCATCATTTTATGATCCTTATTGTAGTCATAGGATTCATAATAACTAGCCATTTGATCATCGTATAACCAAGATTCTGAAGGTACATGAATGTGATCATCTTCAAAATATCCATATCATTTCCATAGAGTATTTCCAAAATGTTAAACATGAGCTTCTTTTATATGGGGAGTGTTAGGTCTTCCGCAACTACATGGAGACAATGATATCTTACCAACATTAAAAGAATTTTTAGGAGCATATTCACCCATACCTATATGAGATACTTTTAGTTCAAGTGGCGGATTAGACGTAAAAGGTTGAGATTGGAAGAGTGTGTCAGGATCTATATGGTTATCATCATTTATGGGTATGAGACAGGGTTTGAAGTATCTATCTGCAGAAGGGAAATAGTTTGCATGGTTATACTTTGCCTCTAAGAGCTTACAATATTCAAATGGTTTGTCATTTCCAAGAAAGGTGAACTATTTTTCATTCTGAGGAAATTTAATACATTGGTGAAAGGTGTAAGGCATAGCTTCCATGGAATGTATCCATGGCTGACCTATAAGAATATTGTACGAGGTCTCAGTTACCTATAAAAGTATACCAACAACTAATCAACCCTCTAACCTAACGCAAAAGGTCAAGTTAGAATCACACCAGTTTAGTCATGAGAAAACTTAAGGATAACTTAAGCAGGGTAGTTTAAATATAGGATAATAATATACAAACCTAATATTTTGGGGTAATTTCTATCTTCTAAACAACAAAATAATATATAAAATAGAAGCAAATAAATATAACAAACAACCAAGAAAAGTAACATAACAAAATCATTTATCAAAAGTTTTATTTAACAATGAAATCACTTATCAATAGGACCAGATTATTTGTCCGAGAAATATTATCAAACCCTTATCCGAAAGAATAAATTATATTAACAAGACAGCCTATTGAAAAGGTGAATCAAATGAGTGATAATTTAATCATGATTTCATAGTGTATTTTATTGATTAGGTAATAGAACTTGCATTGAAAACTAAAATCAAAACAACTCACACAAAGTATACATATGAATGAGTTATTCAAAAAATATGGCACATTTACACGGTCTTAGATACCAAAGGAAAACTAAATAGATTAATGAGAAATAGATTTGTAACATAGGAAGTACAATGATTGTCAAGACAATATCTAACAAGAGTTGTGATCAAATCAAATTGCTAACATGGCCATCAATCCATGAATATATCAAGATTAGATTAAAAATGAATTCCATGGCCTACTAAGGATATGATAGGTCAAAATATGCAATCATTTTTATATGAGATACAGAATAATTAAATCAAATAATCAGTATAAAAAAATCTAGGCTTGAATTGACACCAAAGAAGGGCTACTAGAGAGGTCGTTAGTTGAGAAGAAAGAGGTGGTGGAAGAGTGACCAAACTAAATTTAAAATTTAGTACACACCTTAGAAAGCATAAAGGGTGTTCATAACATTCTTAAATTTTCTTGGAAACCTCATATTTTATTCTAAACATGAAATCACTAAGGATATGCTCTTGAGAAGCCTATAAGGGCAATTTTGTGAAAATGATAAAGAATTTTGTAGTTTTCTCTGTTGATAACCATTTAGAATGTGGATTTGGCATCAAGCATTGGTATGGATCAATATTCAATGATGGTGGTAGAGAAATTAAGGCTAAATTATCAAATTTACATATTTTGGTTCGTTTAGGCTTGTATGGTGTACTTAAGAAGAAGATTTTAGAGAAGGGTAAATATATTTGAATTTTCCTTTTATAAATGATATTCTTGATGGTTGAAATGTCATGGATTAGACCCTGAGAATAGAGTAAACTTGTTGTATTTGTTATTTAATACCAAAAGGACTACATTTTTTATATTGTTGCCTATACAAGATTAAGAAAGTGAGCCATATTCACGGTTCTAAGACTGTTTGGAGTAACTTGTATGTAATAACTTGTATGGGTTAAAGAAGTTTTATTGAGCTTTGCATCAATTATCTTAAGAAATAAGATTCAATATCTTCCAATATCTGATCTCCCATGAACAATGTGTCCTCCAAGTCCTTTTATAGTTCTCCTTTATGATAATCAGTTAAAATTTATTTGTCTTCAAATTTTGATTTACACTTTAGATTATAAACATTATGCTCACATCAAAATAAAACTCCATTTTATGATATAAAATAAGGACTCATGTATATTTTAAAATTAAACAAATGATCACTTTCTAAACATGAGGAATGAGAAAAGGGGGGCCCACTTAACATTAAAACACACTAAATAAAATATATCACATAACCATAAGCATTTGATATCATTAAAACTGTATAATACTCTATCATAACCATGTTATCATCAAAATATCATCCAAAATATAATCTAATTGCTGAATATCAAACATTATCAAAATGTATGACCAAATCCCTTAAATTCAAAATATCAACCACTAAACAAAATATATCCATATTCACCAAAAGGTATAAACCAAAACCCATGTCAAACATAAATAATAAATTCATAAAACATTACTACTAATCATCCCTAGTGAGATCCAATGGTGGCACTCTAGTCTCATTCATTAACTCAACATACTCATGCGGGGCCACCGAAAGAGTGGTATGTTTGATGGCTCTAGAATCCTCTTCAACCTCCAATTTTACCCTCTTTAATTCCTTAGTTGCCCTGAAATTGATGAAGAGGACCTATAACGCTCAAGGAAGGGATGAGAATCATAAGAATGTGATGGTTGATTTTGTCCAAGTAGCAAAGGTGGATCAACAGTTGGTTGTGTATCATGCAAAGGGAAATTTGAAGGGGTAAAATTCACAAAATGGTTAGAGGAAAAATGGTTGTGCTCAGCATGTGTATGGTTAATATTTCCATGGGACAGAGTACTTTGTATACTATTAGATGGATTAATGCAAGGGTATGACTCAATTACTTACAATACTTCATGAAGGAAGGGTTCATTGGCATCAAAATGAACTGACACTTGGGTTGGGCCACCTATAATAAAAGGTATTCTTCCTCGAAGTGTACTATGTCCCCTTTGGTCACTGTTAGGTGAACCTCTTAGAATTTGGGAATGAACCCAAAAATTATTGTTCCCAAGAATGATGTGAACTAGACCCTTATGAAGTACCCCATCCATTCCAACCAGACATTGCTTCAATGAATTGAAGAGTTATAAAATTACCATGCTACCTCATGGAAATAAATATTAAATTCCATATGACCAAATATGAAAATAAAATTTTCATAACTGCAATCCTTGATCAATATAAATTTTCACTATTTTCACATATTTGCAAGGAAAACTGAATCTAAAACCAGATTGAGATCATAATCACAACACTGAATCTTAATCATAATTGAATCAATATAAATGTATTAAAACCAAAATCATCAATAGAAGTTATTTCAAATGCATCCAATATTCCATCAAAAAACATAATTCATTCACCTTTTTTATAGCATGAGTTAAGCTACAACTTCCAATAATCTATCATTAACTTATAGCAAGTTATCCTAAATTGGATCAAATGCACATATATAACATTCAAAAACTCAACAAAAACTTCCTTACACCACTTTGATAATGTTATTTCAAAAATGGAAAGAATAGATATACCATTACCCAAGCTTGAAAACTAAAAATAGTTTGTGTGAATCAAAAGTCAAAGGTCATATTGAGAGTAATGCATTTTTCCTGATGGTCAAAACACATCTCATATCTTTCACAAAAATAAGCAATCTACCGACAGAGCATATAAATACAATGAAACCACTTTAAATGCCATATAAATTAAATAATGCATTAAAATTTCAAGTGGCCCTCGCATGACTTATTATGAAGATATGCATGTAAAATGATATGAAATGGAGACAAAAGGGATTTTGATGTCTTTCTAAAAAAAGGATATGTCAATTTTTCTCAATAACTATCTCAACATTGACCACGTGACAAAGGGTTTCTAGCATTCATGGACCAACTTGTATAAGTAACATGATTGTTCAATAATATTGCCATTCACTTTTATCATAAACAAGAATAGTTATAACATTATCTCCCAAACTCTCTTCGGTATGACCAAGGTATATCAACAAGTTCATAGAGCATATATTTAAGGTAAATCTATTGTCAATAAGAACTCTTTTCATTTTATGATTGGTGATATAAGATTCAATGCATAATGAGTTTTTATTTTGAAGGTTAGGGTTTAAGAGGTCTTGAGGACCAAATGATAATATAGGACTGATAGGTGAAATATTGGAAATGAGTGCTTGAAATTGCTAAGCATTGATATTCTTAGGAACACGTGCTTCATGAAGAGTATGAATAAGGATATCTTGAAGTGCAAGATATATTTTAAGTAACTACATGAGGGAGATATTTGTGGGCGTCATCTCTAACTATTTAACAAGGTCATAAGCACTAGATGAGGAATATTTAGAACTAGAAGTTGGTTTTGGATTGTTTGTTGTTGTAGTATTTGAAACTTGAGGCGTGGTTGATGTGGATGTTTTTTTAGCTTCAGGCACCCAAACCTTTTAATTCCATGTAGCCACTACATAATTAGGAGCGTGAAACTTGAGTATGGTAATTAAGTTAGGTATTTCTTTAATAAATGAAATGATTGAATTAAGCTCAACATGGTTTGAGGATTGGACTTTATCAGGAGCTTCACCATTTATACAATGCTTTAGAAAATGGTTTTGAAACACCTTTAAGTTGTCATTTGGAATTTTTTTAGGTGATGGATCTTTAATTTCAATGTCTTCACTATCAATGAGATCTTGGATATAATGGCAGAGTCTCATACAACGATCTCTACTATGGTTGTCAATGTGATGGTGATCACAAGTTTCGTTTGCTTTATGCCAAGACATTTTTGGTTAGCCTTCTTCAAAAGGTCTTGTGATTGGGTAAGTAACTGAGTTAGAACTTGTCATTTTACGTAGGATGCTTGAAACACTTTCTCCCAAAGGTGTGAATTTTCATCATTTATAATCTCGAGGAGACGTTCCTTTGCTTGAAATAACAATGGTTTGTTTTTATTTATGTGGTTTCATTTAATTGTTTTGAATATTATTTATATTACAATTTTTTGTGACCCCATCATTGAAACTATTACGGTTATGATTGATGTACTTGGATTTATCCTGAGAATGGTTGTTGTTTCTTATTTGGTCCTTGGAAAGAGTTTTTATTAGCCCTTTTGTGATGAGAGCCTTTTTTAATTTTGATTCCCCTTCTATATCACTTCCTCAAAATTAGTAATACAATGCATCTACATTTTAAATGATGGTTCATTATTGAGGTTATAAATTAAGATGCTAACTATTTATTTCTCTATCATAGATCATGGGAATCAAATCATGATTCCTCATCATCATTACAGATGTTGGGTGAAGTTTTCATTTATCCTTTATTTGGATTTTTGATATTGTTATCTACGGATCAATATGGAACCTCGTACATATCAAAGAGGTTACATTACAATGATGCCATGAACGCTCCAAGTAATCAATAAGAAATCAAGCACAAAGTAAAAACATGCATGAAATAATAGGTCTACTCATTCTCAAAGATGAAATAGAAAGATTACATATATAGAAGAGTTTTGTAACTCCCATGCATGACACATGAAAACCTAATCACACCTAATGACCTATGATATTACCTAAGTGAGATGACTAACCATGTAGGTGGAAAATTTATCACGTGATGACAAGGTAAGTCACACACACCAAGACCCCCTTCATCGAAGATGAGGTAGAGGTCATGGAAAGTCAGAACAGAAAGAGAAATCCCTTAGATCACTAAGAAAGATGTTTCATATGGGTCCAAGTAAATAAATTCTTGACAAGGTACCCATGTACAAATAACATATTCTCGAAAAATAATAAAAGGAAAAGAAGGACTAGAAATCCCAAAGAATATGGGTGTAGTCACCTTTCCCTACTCCCTTTAAACCCCAAGCACACTGACATATCACCCAGCCTTGATTGGGTGCTCACCTGAGGTGCACGCAGGTGACGAGCCCCTCCTTTATGTGAGCTTTGTAAGAATGCTTCACCATTAATGGAGGAATACATGTAGACACAAAAATACATGCATTCATTCTAGCATAAAAGTAAAGACACTAGATCTAATCATAGATGCACCATGAAAAGAATATAAGCATTATTAACATCATGAAGGAATCAAATCTAAACCATAGACAAAATGAATAACACTATGGTTTAAACCCATAAATAGAGATATACATAACAACCCATCATATTCATTGATTCACAACTGTTTACAGTAGCCATATTACATCAAAAGGGTCATAGTAGACCAAATACATTATGAAATAACACCCTAGCTCTACAAACTAACTTTTCTCAAAGGGTATTATCCATGCTCTCTTCTATGCACCCAGAATACCCTGTGCCTTGTAACACACATCTTCATCCTCCTGCATCACCTCTCATTCCTACCTATGTCTCTCATTATCCTTACACATACACACCTATGATTACACACATATACCCCTTGTTTTGGACCCAAACACCTTCTTAAATAGAATTGGGATCTCTCCTATTTCGCCTCAACTTCACTCATGGGAAGGCTGCATGCCAGATGGAATCATGCTCCTCCATAATCGAGTGCCTATGCCATCTCACCAAAACCATGATTAGCCTCCACTAACCATAATGATTACATCCCAAAATATTCCTTTCCTGGAATATTATTTCCTTGAGCTGCAAGACTCCAAGTTCTAACCTTATCCACTCATCATGCCTACCTACCTCCTCACATGTTTTCCATGCAACACCATATTCCATAATGCGGATAAGTCCTAGAATCCTCTTTTTCTTCCACATGCCAAATTTTGTGCTCTCCATGTTTACTCGAGCCATTCGCTCAAACTAAATTGTTCACACTATTCGCGCGCACTTAGTTCTTCTTGTGCGCTCTTCTCCATGTGCCTTCTTCCTACCTTGCCTTCCATGTGTGCTCATCCTCTGCTCTGGGACTTAGTCATTTTCTGGGCTCAACATTACCCCACACTAAATGTGTTTTCCATCCTCAGAAACAATCTGATCTCCAACAAAAAATAAAGAATGGAAGGAAAGAATAACCTTTATCTAGCTTACACCAAAGAAAAAAATAAATTTTTTACTATTGTACAAGGATTGGGAAATTATTATTCAAGGATGCCTCAATATCATTCCAAGTATCCACCTCCTTCTTGCCTATGTAAAAAAATCCACTATTAGCATGTTGACTTCATCAAATGTCAATTCTTCACCCTTAGCCTTCAGTGTATCAACAATATTCTCCATCTGCTTGTTAAGGTCATTCAACACGTCCATCTTATGTGTAACCTAGGGATACACTTCCTTCACCTTATTTTTAACAGAGGCCCTTAGAATCTCAATTGACTCAGACTTCTTCTCAACCTCTACCAAGATCTTGTCGCATTCCACCCCATTTCCTTTATTCTTGGCCTAGAACTCCTTCAGATCCACCTCATGTGTAGCAACCAACACACTAGCCACTCTATCTCTATCTTCAAAATTGTCATAAACAACTTTGGCCATGTGTGTGCACGGTCTTCACTAAAGCAAGGAGCTCAGAGTACGAGTTATGGTCTCCTCAATATTTGATTTTTCCTATTCTTTTTGTCATGCCATAACTTCCTCCGCTGACTCTAGTGCAAGTGGTTTCCTCTCCATCATGATTAAGTGTGTCAAATCCTCTAGGCATTGGAAGGTTGAATCATACTTCTACTTAGGGGGGCTAAATTTGGGTGCTTCAAAATAATGGAGTTTGAAATATTCTCTACTTTCTTGTAGGCCTCGTGCACCTTCCCCTTTTCTTCTCTCAACTCATATCTCAACTATATAATTATTGACTCCTTCCCCTTTATCTCCTTGTCTCTCTCTATGATTTATTTGTTCTTCTCCTCCAAATCCTTCTCTAATGCTTTATTTTTGTTATTCCTTTTTTACAATTGTGCTTTGATTTCCACTGATACCTTGTTTAGAGAATTACATGCCTCCTCATCCATTAGCTATTGTGAATCCACAATGGGATTTACCTCCTTGATGTTCGGTGTATCTAGCAATGTGCCTGCATTGACTTCGAATTCTAGTTCATCAACATGGGACTCAAAATTCCATGATAGCATCTTCCTGGTGTGTGGGTATGCACTATCTTTTTCAAATGATGACCAACAAAAGAGTTGGTATGAGGGCACCATGCTCTAGAAATGCATACATAGGACCTTATTTGGATCATCCTCATAAGTCATTCTAGGTCCTTTGGATGTTGTTGTTGTGCCCTTGGCACATGTGTGCACTCCTTTTCAGGAAACTCGACTGCTAAACTTGTCTCTTTGCCCATGCTTCCATACTTCTCCTTTTCTACTTCTCTCATCTTGTGCTCCACCTCATGCTCTACCAAGTCCTTGATGATATCCACCACCTCCTTCTCCACTGTGTCCTCTAATTTTTCACCAGATAGGTGTGAGGTCTCATGTGCCTTGGTCCCCATGTCTTCTTCACTTCTTTCTCCCTCATGAGCGCCCTCTAAGGATTTATCCCTCTCCTCAAAAGATTCATGCACATTGAATACAGGTGGGTTCTTTTCTTCCTTCACGCTCTTCATCCTCCTCCTCGGTCTCATTACCCCTCATACTCTCCATCCTTTCAGAGTCCAACCTCTATGCTACTTTCTTCTTCTTTTTCACTGGAGATTCCTCCATCACTGGGGACTTTTCCTTCATGGGAGACTTCTTCCTCCGAGTATAAGTGTTAAGTGCTTGTGCCCATGTGTGACTCCTATGCTCCTATGGTCTGAACCACACATGCACTCGGTGCCCTGCTTATTGGAGTTTCCTCCTCTCTCTCTTCACTCCCTTTCTTCCTTCAGTAGCAGGGTCTTCAGGGATGGAGACATCATCCTCAATGTATGCACCCTTTTCAAACTTTGGCCTTAGGTGTATGTACACCCTTGTCATCATTGTTCCTGCAAGTGGTAGTGTTACGGGCCTTAGCATATGTATGTCATGGGAGACATACTTCTCCACATATGCCCACTTCTTAGAATACACCAATTTCCTATGCAACACACGGTACTCCTGATATAATTAACTTAGATCAAATCTAAGTTTCTTGGCCTCCTTAAATATGTTAACTGTGCTCTGAAAATACTTGTGAAGGAAAAGGGGAGTTTACACCATGGGCTCTTGGTACCATCTGTCAATGTGAATCTTCCAATTCATAACTTCTGGTACACTTCAAATTTAGCTTCATCCTTCACCAAGGATGACAGTTTTTCTAAAATTCTCCATTCTACTCCAAATTCATCTTGTATCTACTTGTACCACTTATCCAAGTGTGCCTTATAAGTTGATGTCATTGTTTAACAAGTGTATGCCTCAAACCTCTTAGCTAGGGAGGGGTTCTCATCAGGGTACTCCCAAATGTAGTTGTTCAGCCCATCGGGCACTCCAATCTCTGAAAATACAATGGTAAGAAGAATATTACCATACATGATCTTATCTTTGTCGCGCGTGGCATCTATGATATCCTCCACAATGAAGGTCGAGATGTTGTAGATGGTCCCTTCTGAAATATTTCTACAAATGTTCAACCATCTCTTGTTCACTTGTGTCCACCGTTCTTGTCCATTTAACTTGGTGAGAAAGCACACAACCATCTTCATAATTGGGTCAGTGATCTTGGAAATATTGAAGTAGCACCTACCCTTTTTGTATTCATATGCCTTATTTTTTTGATGATAGACTCCTTGTCACCCAAGTCATCATCCAACGAATCTCCTGTGTAGATAAGCCCAGTGTACTTGGAGATCAGTTGTGTAGTTATGCACATTCTCCTTCCTATGAAGTAAAAGTAATCCTCATGCACGTGTGACATCATCCACTGGTATAACCTTTCAGGTTTGCTGAAAAATGACAACTCATAGAGTTGCAGAAGCCCAGCCTTCTCCAATTTTCTCTTCACACAGTCATAGTACACTGGTTGGTCATCTTTTGTTCTTTCTCCTATAGGGGAAATGAGCTCCAATGCCATCTCTTTTTTAGTTGTATATGTCCTATGGTTATAATCTCTTATAGCCATCTTGCGTATGTGAGATACCCATTCCTTCCCCAATGACACACCATTTGGGTATTTCATCTCCGCATACCACTCTTCATTAAAGTTGGTTAATGCGACTTGTTTTCCCTTGCCCTTGCCCTTCTTGGGTAAAACATTTAATCCCTTCCTTGGTGCCATCTTTCCTTGTCGGGTCCTAGCTTATTCCTCCTTGTGTCTTTCTTCCTTACTGCTCGATCCTTTGATTCCAATCCCTCTATGCAACTTCTTCAAACCCATGCCCTAGTTTCATAAATCCTAACCTGGAAACTCCCTCTTCCACTAGACAACATAAAAAATCATAGGAATCCTTCAACCAACCACTTCTGTGCATGCCCATGTACTCCATTCCAATCTGGTTCACAAATCTGTCAAATTCTTCACTTCACACACAAATTTCACATATTTCTCACAAGGATGCCCTAGTTCGCAAAATCTCTTCAAAAAATAAACACAAGGTGAAAGATAACATACACCTGACTCCCTATTTATATTTTTCTAATTTTTCCTACATTAATTTATGTGCCACCTACCACTATACTTCTATATTGAATATGGATTTTTCCAACACTTTTCTATCATGATTTTTGTCTAGCACTTTTTCTTTCACACACATACTCGCCTGTAGCTTCCTCAACCTTCTGGCATGCAAAAATATATCAACCCTAGACCCTTATGCATGTTCCTGGCACCAAATTCCATCTTCCTTTCCATATTAAACTTATTTTTTCCTATTACTTCCTACCTCAGTTCTCTCTACACATTCATTATTATACGTGGTTTTATAAAACTTTCTTGACACCATTTCATCTCTAACCCTTATCACCCCCATTATACATGTTCCTTCTCAGATATCCCACACTTATGTTTTTCTCTCCTAGGCCACCAATCAACATTGCTCCAACTGTGTGCCGCTTCTACATTCTCTGCACTCTCCTACCCCACACTAAAAGTATGCGTGGTCCTCTACGCATGAAAACCCCTTTAGATAGTAACTGGCTACAAGAGTGTAAATGCGCTTATTACACAACACACCAAACTAAAAGACAAAGAATAACAACGATGAAAGGAAACACATATAAAGGAAAATTCATTAAGGGAAACCTAAGCTACATGGTAACACTACCTTATTCACAAACACACATAAGACTTATTTATAGTAGGGATTCAACCTACTCTGTTGAAGTAGCTAGGTAATTGTGTTCCATCCAGCACTTGTAACTAGAAACCACCTTAATCAAGTATATGGGTTATAACATATGGTCCCAACCAATACACTTTAAATTTCCCTAGATAGTGCAAAAACTTTGAATCATATAGAAGAACCATCTTCCCAACCTCAAACTTCTTATTTTTAATATGTCGATCATGACATGCCTTCTCCTATTTCTCTTCTTCTTCCAACTCCACCTAGTAATGGCTCACCTTTCATCCAACTTCATAAGTTTTTCTATGTGCTCTTCAAGTGCTTTTCATCACCAATCCACCTACACATGTAATATGTAGGGATGGTAACATGAATTCAATAAGAAGAAATACCTCCACACCAAACACCAATTGAAAAGGTGTGGCCTTGTTCAATCATTTATAAGTTTTGTGATATGCCCATAATACTGTAGAGACTTTATCATCCTAGTCCCTCCTTCTGACATCTTAAATCTTAGTTAATGTGTGGCTCAATATCTTGTTAAATGCCTCAGCAGTTCCATTAGCCTGAGGGTGATAGGGTGTAGTTTTGTGATGGGCCACCATAAACTCTACCAATAAGATTCTAATAGTCTCATTCAAGAAATGAGTACCCCTATCACTTGTTAAACTCAATGGGCATCCATACTTGCTGATTATATTCTCCCACAAAAACCTAGCTGGTGTAGCCGCTATGCAATACTTCATAGGAGTTGCTTCATTCCACCTCGTAAAATAGTTTATACAAGTGATAATATAGTGTCCGTTATCCATGGCATGGGGAAATAGGGCCTACAAAGTCAATTGCCCATTTTTCAAATGGCTCTACACTAGCAATAGGTCTTAATGGACATTTCATCTCTTTGCCCCGGCTTTCCAAGGTGCTGGAAATGGTCATAAGCCTTGCAATATTCTATACAATCCTTATAAATTGTCTCCCACCAAAGGCCTGCCAATAGGATCTTGCACGTGGTCGCATTCCCTACATAGTGACCTCCTGCAATGCCACCATGAGCTTCTTCCATGATTGTAGTATGTTCATGTTCTAACACACACTGATGGAAAACCTCATCTTTGTCTAGTTTGTATAGGTCTCTGCTAACCAACATATAAGGGTGCAGTGTATAGCCAACCACTTCTTTCTAAATCCTTCATTCCTTCAGGTGCTACACCCATTCGTAAGAAAACAACAATATATTCCAAATCAGAGGATGCGCGTTGTAATCTGAACAATTGTGCATTTGGAATTGTGTCCTCAATGCTCTGTGCATCCTCACCTGAGTTAATCCTCGATAGATGGTCAGGTCCTAAATTTCTCTTTCCTAGTTTTACTACGTCTAAAAAGTCAAACTCTTGAAATAACAAGATCCAACGACATATGTGCCCTTGCAAAACAAGCTTGTTTACCAAGTACTTGAGTGCCATGTGATCTGTGTAAAATATAAATGGAGTAGCCAACAAGTACTACCTAAATTTATGTAGCACATAAATCATTGACAATGCTTCATGCTCCATTTGTTGTGTAATTCTGCTCAGTTGGGGTTAACTTTCTGCTTGCAAAACACAAAGGGTGATCAACAATCCCTTCTCCAAGTTGTGCTAACACTACTCCTATTTCCATACCTGATGCATCAACATGCACATGAAAGGGCTTGTCCCATGAGGGAAATAAAAAAATGGGCGTAGTAGTAAGTTTCTCCTTCAATGTGTCAAAATCCATCTGTTGCGCCTCACCCCAATAGAATCTACTCTTATTTTTCAACAAATTTTCTAATGGCATGGAGATCTTAGCATAGCCTTTGATGAATTTTCTATAGTAACCCATATGCCCTAAGAATCCATGCACCATGCTTTGACTAGTAGGCTCCTCCAGTCCCAAGATAACAGTAACTTTGGCAGGATCTACCAATAATCCTTCCTTGCAAATAATGTGACCTAGCAATGTGCCAAAAGGAGTAGCAAAGACACATTTCTTAATGTTTAGAGAGATACTTAACTACCTGCACCTCTCAAACATCAATCTTAAATTGTCACAATGATCTCTTACTAACCCATACACCATCCAATCATCCAGGTAAACTTGCAGAAATTTATGGATGAAGTCTTGAAATTCCTGCACCACAATGCATGAAATACAACAGGCACATTCTTAAGTCCAAAGGGCATAACATATAAGAAAAAATTCCCCATTCAGTAGTGAAAGTAGTCTTCTCTTGGTCTTCCTTTGCAATCCTTACCTAGTGATAACCTGAGAATCCATCTGTAAAAGAATAGATCTCCCACCCTGCTACACCTTCCAAAATCTCTTCAGTAAACGGGGTTGGAAAAGGATCTATGACACATGCAACATTCAAATCTCTGTAGTTCACACATATCCTTATCCTCCCATCCTTCTTGATACTAATCACCATTGGGCTCACCCATTTAGATTCTTCAATTGCTTCAATGATTCTAGATTCTATCATCTTATCAATCTCCTCTTTAACTTTTACGTGCAAATTCAAATTCATCCTATAAGGTATCTTTCTAATCGGGCACACACCCTCCTTCAACTTAATCTACATTTCTCCCAATGAGTGATGAACTCCTTTTAACTCATGGTACCCACATGGGAACAAATCCTAGAAGTCACACAAGTAGCTCAATTATCTTTGAAACCTCCTGGTCATCCAGTAATCTCTAATGATAGCTTCTTTTGGCTCTGCTTTTGTACCAATGTTGACCTTCTTTTTTAAGGCTTCATGGTAAGCACATGCACTTTCTCATCTACACTCTCCAAGACTTCATGTGTACCTTCTGTATGATTAACATCCAAGTTTTTCTACTTCCTCATCATCTATCAGGTACACCAACTTTCCTTTTCCTTCTCCAGGAAGGCACACTCAAACTGTATCTCTTATGTTTCTCCTTCCTCGAAGTGTGCCTCCAAGCCAGGTTCCCCTAGAAAATATAGGATTTGGTCTTCAGCCATAGCATAATCTCCTAAAGTAAGGCACTTGACTAACTGTAGCGCCTCATTCACTGATGGCTTAGGACTTAGATACTCAAAATTTTGAATAATATCTGCCATCAACTCTTTCCAATTTCTCGTCTGATGACGTAGCTCTGAATGGATATACCATGCTTGCGCACAACCCTGTAAGGTGGAATAGAACTTATGCACCCATAGTGAGGGAGGTAAGGCTTCTGGGCCTACCATCTAGGCTCTCTCACATTCCTGGACATGGAATGAGGTGGATTCCTTTTATTCATGTATTGTAGAGGGTGCATTTCTTCAAAGGAACCTAATAGAGAACGTGATCCTCAATTCACACCATTCTAGAAGATTATCTCGATGAGTCACCCACCAATGTGTTGTTGTTGTGTGCAAGGTATAAGTTAGCATTTTCCTTGTTTCTACTAGATATGTCCACTAGATCTTCATCGCACACAGAAAGACATTAGGGTTACCTTCTCTAGTGTAACTTGGTAATTACCTTCCTCCCAAGGTGCCTAACCAAGTGCACCCTGGAAATGTGAGTCACAGTGCCCTTTAATTGTCATCCAACCAACTCATAGGTCCTACGTACCCAATTATCACATGTAACACTAGTTGTATCACTCATGGATTGAGCATCTTCCCATTAAATGACTCCTTCTCTTGATGGGTGAATAGCCTTGGGGTCTCTGATGGTGCAAACATAGATTCTATCTAGGTCCTCTTCTCCTAAAGGCTCTACATAAGGTGTAGACCTCCCATCTGTTAGTGGAATAATGATGTGCTCCTCTTTGTTCTCAAAACTTATATATCCCTTGTTAAAGTGCAAGTCAGCATTATTCGCATAACACCAAGGGTGTCCAAGTAATGCTAGGAAGTTATCTACCTCAGAAAGCACCAAGACTTCAAAATCCTAGTAAACTTATCCCCTTGATGGTTATGGAAGCATCCTTCAACACTTGATGGGCATAACCTTTTCCTATTTTCCATATACAACACATTTGAAGATGGCTATAATGGAGGTCTCCCCATCTGATTCCATACATATAAATTGGGAACATTGACCTCTGCACCTATGTCAATCAAAATGTTGCTCAAAATCCATCCATCCATAACTACATTCAATGTGATTTCATTGTCCTAAAAAATAATGTGAGGGGGTATATTAGCATGCAAGACCTTGCCTCTCACGCTCACCTCCAACATGTGGTACTTTTTCTCTTAGCCACTCTCCTAATAGAGGGATAATATTCTCCTAGCACAACATCCTACACACTTCTCTGACCTCATCTTTGTCCTTTTGAGGGACCTCAACATTCTTTACCTATTCTAACTTTCATGATAGATGCTTCAAACATTGAATATCTCCCTGTAGGTTTCTAATCACCTCCATGGTCTCTTGGTAGACCTCTTTTTGATGAGTTGGATCAGGATATTTCCCATGTAATACCTCTTCTCTTGTAATGAGAGGCCTTTTCTTTAGTATTTCCCTGGCATGCACAGCCTCAGCTCACATAGTCACCAAGACAAGTTCTAATTCAGGGTTATGTGCTACCCTAGGCATCCACTGTGGATCAACTTGCTTCACACTCACCATCCCCGTGCCTTTTTTCTTTCTTCTGGTTCTGGCTCATGTGCTCATACAACTTAGGGCACTCCTCATACTTATGCTTCTTCCTGCACCATGAGCACTGTAGAAAATCTAGACATTCACACTTGTAGTGTTTCAGTAGATCCAAAATTGTAACAAGTTCCATGACGAAATTCACTCTTACCTCCTTGACCACTACAACCTCTGAATCCTCTTGAAAAAAAATCTTCCTCGACCTCCTCCATCTCTGTGTCCTTCATACTAATGACCTTCATTCTTATAACTACTCCCAATGCTGTTCTGCACACACCAATATCAATGGCATCATGGATTTGGTTTATCAATTGGCAGTCCTTTGTATCATGAGTAGTGGATGTACAAATCTTACAATAAGAAGACACATTCTTACGGAGTGTGCATTGTAACAAAAATAATCTACTTGGATCATGATCCCCATGACATATTTCCAAATCTAATGACATGGTGCATACTAACCTTCAAGGGCAACTATCCTTTGTGTGTCCTTCTACTTCACAATCCATGCACCAAATTCCACTGCATGTTTCATGAGCTGAATTTGCAGACAATTTTTCAAGCTGCTTTGCCATGGACAACAATTTGTGCTTCTAAAAATGGGCTTACCCTAGTATCAATGCTTTGATGGCCTTAGCACATAGAGCTATCCTCCAAGGCCTCGCGTGGATCCATGTGAAAGTCTTATGTGAGAGCACTCATCTGAAAGGTGTTATCAATCCTCCAACGAACCACTGAGCATGCTGAGAGGGATGGATATCATAAGATAACTTTGAAAAGAGAGTCTTAAAGCATGCATCATACTCCCACACACTCTACCATACCCTGTTGAATCTCCTTTAGAGTGCACTGATGCTCTTCTGCTCAAATTCAGGAATATGGAACTCCACCAAAAAGGCATCATGCAGTGCAGTATAATCCACCACCATCTGATGTGGGTCATACTTCTGGTACCAGCTATGCACTGTTCCCCTGTGCAACGTAGTTAAAAACTAACTTTCCTTCCACTCCAAGGTAGTGATACCCTTAACATGCCATAACAACATGCACTTATGTACATGCTCTGCAACATCCTCAACACCTTTGTTATCAAGTAAGTGCAAAGACATCTCATAAAACACCTGCTGAGGTGGTTGAGGTCCTTGTCCACTAGATCCAAAACCCTAATTTCCTCTTATGTTTCCTTCACCACTAGTGCCACTATATCCACTAGCTCCTAGTCCTCTAGATCCCCCAGATCTTCCTCCTGTAGTAGGTAAGGGGCCTAAAGTATTTGAACTATGTGTCCCCGCTATCACGTTAAACTACGTGCCAACAGTTTGTGGCATTGAACCACTTCTAGATGTGATACCAAAACTCTATGTACCCACACCTTTCCCAAATTATGTGCCAAATAGGATGCCTCTAAACACAAGAAATTTCTGTGTGGCCATAGATGAATTAAATGAAAATTTATATATACTAGATGTTTCTTCAATACCAATACCAACACCAACCGGATTAACAATACTTATCTCAGAAACTAGAAAACTAAGTGCCAGGGTTTGGTCACCAGGTGGGCTAAGATGCATGCCTACAACTCTCCTCCTTTCTCCATATGATGAGATCTCATCTAGAAGCTGAGGGGGTTTCTCTCTCATACTTCCCAAGATGGGATAACATAGACTGCTCAGGTTCCACGTTCTCCACGTAAACCTCAAATCCTTCCCACAACGTTTACCTCCATAATTCCATCACTCCTACAACTTCACAATGTCTTACCAACTCCCTTTCTCATGCTTTATTATACTTAAGTTGTCTCTCTTCTCTCTTCTTGTGTCGTAGGATCCACCATCTTTCACCACACCAGCTTCCTGTGCCCCCGTGCCTAGTGGGAGTTTAGCTAGCATAGGAAATGCTTCCAAACTCAGAGTGATGATCAGGATCTTAATGGCTAATGGTATAACAAGTAAGAAATGATCCTCTTGGCTCTCGCAAGAACTCAAACTCAGAAATCTGGGCAAGAATACGTAGAAATTCATGTATTCCAAGGTATAGCTAGTCAACACTCCACTCCACCACTGATCAAAAGCACGAGTCCAAGTCAGATCAACATCATGAAGCCACTGATAATCTTCTTGGTTCCAAACATGAGGTTATAATACCAACTCTTCCTCGATGCATACATTGACAACCATTCATATAACTCCACTAGAAAGCAACAAAAGAAGGTCTCATAAATCTCATGATACAGATGCTCCTCTACCCACTTATGTGCATCAAACTTAGGTCCAATGTTGAATTTATATGCAAACTCATCCTCTATGTTCTTAAGCCAAGTCTCGATGTTGTCCAAGGTCAAGCATTCTATCATCACACATCATTCTTACAACAGCTTCAAAAGAGGTCCCGACAATGGAACCAAAATGTAATCACCTTTCCCTACTCCCTTTAAACCCCAAATTCATTAGCATATCACCCAGCCTTGATTGGGTGCTCACCCAAGGCACATGTAGGAATCGAGCCCCTCCTTTATGTGAGATTTGTAAGAATTCTTCACCATTAATGGAGGAATACGTGCAGACACATAAATACATGCATTCATTCTAGCAAAAAAATAAAGACACTAGATCTAAGCATAGATGCACCATGAAAATAATATAAGCATTATTAACATCGCGAAGGAATCAGATATGAACCATAGAAAAAATGAAGAACACTAGGGTTAATACCCATAAAATATATATATACATAACAACCCATCATATTCAATGATTCATAATTGTTTACAGTAGCCAAATTACATCAAAAGGGTCATATCAGACCAAATACATTATGAAATAACACCCTAGCTCTACAAACTGACTCTACTCAAAGGGTTCTATCCATGCTCTCTTATATGCACTAAGAATACCTTGTGCCTTGCAAAACACATCTTCTTCCTCCTACATCACCTCTCATTCCTACCTATGTCTCACTTATCCTTACACATACACACCTATGCTTACACACATACACCCCTTATTTTGGACCCAAACACCTTCTTAAATAGAATCCAGATCTCTCCTCTACCACCTCAACTTCACTCATGGGCAATCCACATGCCAGATGGAATCATGCTCCTCCATAATCAAGTGCCTATGCCAGCTTGCCAAAACCCTGATTAGCCTCCACTAACCATAATGATTACATCCTAGAATATTCCTTTCCTAGAATATTCTTTCCTTGAGCTACAAGACTCCAAGTTCTAACCTTATCCACTCATCACATGCCCACCTCCTCATGTGTTTTCCATGCAACACCATATTCCATAATGCGGCTAAGTCCCAGAATCCTCTTTTTCTTCTACGTGCCAACCTCCATGCTCTCCATGTTTACTCAATCCCTTCACTCAAACTGAACTGTTCAAACTATTTTTGCACACTTAGTTCTTCTTCCGTGATTTTCTCCACGTGCCTTCTTCCTACCTTTGAATCAACTCCTAAATGAAGTGCATATGGATCTTAATTTGCTTCATCTACTAATGTTGAACCTGATTTCAACAAATTGATATGGTGTTCATGTTATCATAGTAGATGATAGTATGCTGCCAAAACTGAATACCAAACTCTTTCAATATTCCCTATAATCAAATAGCTTCCTTGGCAGCGTTGAATTCTCCTCTGTACTCTTCCTTTGTAGATGATATTACAATTAAATTTTGCTTCTTATTAGACAAACTAATAAGACCTGAAACGAGAGAGAAACTATAGTCTAAGTTATATTTCTAATGATCTGGATCACCGGCCTAATTAGAGTTAGTAAAACCAACCAAATCAATCTATTTCCCTCCAATATAGTTAATTTCATCTTTATAGGTGCCACGAACCTAGTGAAGGATCCTCTTCACTACTCTCTAATGCATCTCACGGGGCATCCTACATAAATTTGAACATGATCCCAGCAGCATAGAAAATATCCATATAATTTTGAGTTAGGTAAATCAAGATCCCCACCAAATGTTGATGAAGGGTACCATTTACCATAGGAGTAGAGAAATCATACACCAACTTAACCTTGGAAAGGAAGGGAGTAGGAGAAGGCTTATAATCATACGTGTGAAACTCAGCTAGCAAACCAAAGGAGTACTTATGCTAAGAAATTACAATTCTCGATTCAAATTGTGAAATTTAAATCCTAAGAAAGTAATGAAGAAATCCTAAGTCAGACATGGAGAACTTGTTGGCCAAGTAAATCTTCACATAATCAATAATCAAGGAATAACTTCTCATAATCAACAAGTCATGAACTTACAGAATAAGGATGAACATGGAGTCATCCTATTGTAGAATGTAAACATTTGGGTCAGAGTGACACCAAGTGAACCCTGATGTAAGAAAAAAGGAGTCCATCTTGGCATACAAATATTTAGGGGATATTTTAAGACCATAGAGAGACTTATTTAACTTAAAAACGAGGGAGGGATCATAAAAATAACCTGAAGGTTTTTCCATGTAGATATCTTCCTCTAGATCCCCATGAAGGAAGGAACTCTTAATGTCCATCTAGTGGACTTCCCATCTATTCTCAACAAAAATGGTGAGGGTCAGTAGAATGGAAGTTATCTTCACAACTGGAGTAAAGGTTTCCCTATAATCAACCCCATATACCTGGGAGAAACCCTTAGCTACAAGTCACGCTTTAAAATTTTCAAATTCTCCATTAGAAACATACTTTTTTCAGTACACCCACTTATAATGAATGATTTTTTTTCCTTTCAAAAGAGGGGTGAGAGCCCATGTATCATTCTTCATGAGTGAGGACTACTCATCCATGGAAAAATCCCACTCATGAATCCCAGAAGCCTCCCGGAAATACTAATGGTCAGAAGTGGAGGTGAAGAAGGTTTTCTCTCATCTGAAGGATCCCCAATCCACTCTTTAGCACTCTACAAATTCTTCCTAGCCCTAAGAGGATGAGGAGGTGAGTGAGGCTCAAAATCTATAGATTCTTTACTCGAGTGAGAAGGGGAAAATTCCTCATTATCACTACTATCATAATTATAATACTTTGAAGCATGAGGGTTGGGAGGCATATGAGGATCAATAATATCAATCAGATGAGGATAACACTCAACAACATCATCATCCGAAGAGTCAGAATCATAATCAGAGAGTATAAAGACCACAGAGGGTGGAGAAGTAGAAGTTGAATATGACTCATCAAATTTCACACTTATCTCGATATAAAGATGATGAGTAATAATGTTCAACAATCTATATCCCTTCATGTGATTAAGATACCCTATAAAAATATAAGGTCATGACTATGGTTCTAAATCCTTCCTTTTATTTTTGAGAATCGGGTCCATATCATTGGATCCAAAGACGTGAAATTTCTCAACATCATGTCTACATCCAAACTAGGCTTTTAAGGGTGTCATCCCTCTTACAGCCTTATGTGGAACATGGTTCTAAACATAGAATCACAACTCACTTCTTTGGCCCAATACAATGGAGGAAGGAATTTCGAGTGAATCGTACAAGTGGCCATCTCCTCAATCGTTTAGTTCTTTCTTTCCACAACTCCATTTTGTGAAGGGTTGTAAGCAACTATATGCTAGAAAACAATCCCTTCAGAGGTACAAAATCTTCAAACCTATTTCCCACATACTCACCTCCATTGTTAGTTTGAATAACTTTGATAGACCTTTTAGCTTGTTTCTCATCAAGATCCTTAAAGTCCTAAAAGTGATCGAAAACTTCAAACTTTTGCTTAAGGAAATACACCAAGTGTAACGGAAAAAATCATCAATGAAGGTAGGAATGTAGAGATCTCTAGTAAAGTAAGGAGATGGGAAAGGGCTAGAAATTTCATTATAAACAAGATATAAAAGATAAGTAGCTCTCTAGGATTTTCCTTTGCTAAAACTTTCTTTGGGGTGCTTCCCGGCAGAAAAAGCCTCACAAATAACCTTAGAAAAATTGACATGGGGTAACCCATTAACCATTTTATTTTGGCTCAATTGTTTAAGGTAATGCTAGTTAAAATGGAAAAAATGTGCATGTCATAAATTATTAACCTCATATGCATGAGTGAGAAAGGGAGTGGGCATCAAATCTAAAGTAAAGTGTGAGAAGCTATACAACTATAAACTGTGATTTGCATTTCCCTTAGCCATAATAGTGTTGGAGTGAAGCTCGCAAATAATCACCAAATTATGACCAAATTCCATTCCAATTCCTTCAACAAGGTGATTGATTGTGTAAACCAATAGGATATTGGTAAATATATTGGGAACACTCAACACCTGGTTAAATGATACATCATCTATCTTTGTTGATTAACTATCGAAAACCAACACCATAGCATCATCACCCAGCATGATTTGGGACATGCCACTTGGTTCGATGTTGGAAAAATCCACGTGCAAAGAATCCATGTGGTATAAGGCACCAAAATCAATAATCCATGTTGAAAAAGGAAAAAATCTAGCTACAAGGGAATTTCCTTTCTTTTTTTCAGATTTAGATTCCATTGTTTTGGAAGACTCAAAATTTGGAGCATTTTTTTATAGAATCAGGAGCACCTATGTTATTCTTCTCAAGTAAATGAGTTAGGTGATCAATTTTTTTCTCATACACTAATTTTCTTCATGGCTAGTCTTCTTGTAATAAGAACACTTACACTTTTCCTTATTCGCTTTAGGCTTAGAAGTAGAAGCGTTCATGTTAGGTTTCGTTTGGTTTTGGTTGGTCTTGGTTTTGTTCTTTGGTTGGTCATGTTTCTTTTTCTTCTGTTTATATTTATTTCCATTACAATTACTTGCTATAAGTACATGTGAATTAGATTTGAGATTCCCCATTTGAATGAATTTGTCCTATTCTCAAATTAGTTGGGACAAAAAACTATCAAATGAGGGAATTTTCCAAGTAATTCCTAGAGTAGCTTTCATGGCATGGAAATTTGAAATGAAGACGGAGTGTTTGGGACCTAACTTAGAAATAATTGAAAAGATCAACTAGAAATATTTCTTCTCCACTTTACATTCCTTTAGAAGCAATCTAGTGTGGAAAAAAATTGAGAAGAATGCCTCTAGGTTTTCAAATGCACTAGGATTTAATCCTAGTAGTTCATTTTCCAACTCATGTGCTCTCATGTCATCTTGTTTTCCAAACGTATTGTCTAATTTTTTCCACACTTCATCAAGTATTTTGGATGACTCAATGTGGAAGAGAACGTCAGGAGAAACAGAAAAATAAAGAAGACCTAAGGCTTCGTCACATTGGTTTAACCACTTAGATTTTTTGAGTTCATCATTAAGTTCAATATCATCTTCCATTATGATGTGAAATAACCATTTACCCCTTATATTCATTACAATTTTCAATCTCCATTAGAAAAAATTTAACCACGTGATAAAAGGAATTGAAAGAGCATTCATCGCAAAGAGAGAGAAAGAAGGTATGTAGAAATAAAAAAGAAACACAACCACCCCAAGACAATATTATCACCCCCTATTTACTGCACTTTATAGTTTAGTGTGTTGATTATAATCTGGTACAAATGTACATCGTGAAACAGTTGGTCACTCACCTTGCATCAATGTAATAGCACACAAGTGTGGAGACCACAATCAAGTTTCAGTGATCGTGACAGTTCAACACAAGAAGTAAGCATAAAATGAGCAAAAGCAAGAAAAAGGGAGAGAAAACAAGTCCTATGTGAGAAATAGTGTCTCACATCATAGTATAAACCCTCTTGCTACAATATTGTTGTGGACACACTCACTAGTTTTAAAAAAATAGTAAGGGTGATCCAATGCAAAAAAAGGCTCAAAACGAGCCAAAATGACCTCTAGGACGCAAGAAAATCTCCTGAAAGACAAAAAAGAGTTGGGAAGGGCACTACACACTTCAGCAAAAAATTAGTAGCAAAAAATGTCTAATAATGCTATATTTCACACTTTCAGTTTTCCTGATTAATTTAATTCTCAAAAATATGTAAGGGTTAAAAAAAATGAAAAAATAAATAATGCTAATTAAACAATTAGTTTAACCACTAATTAATTTAATGCTCCTAAATTAATTATCTCCGTAAATAAATAGGCACTTTTAATTAGATTAATTAAACCCCTAATTAACTAGCTTCCTAACACCTACCCCCTTTTTAAAAAAACACAACCTTTAAATTTAAATTTAAATTTTTAAAAAAGGCTCTAAGCAGGAAGAAGGGGTGGTTGGAAGGTGGCCAGCTCGTGTAGATGATATGAAAGCGTTGAGTTGGTCTGAGAGGTATCTCAAATTGTTTGCAATAGTTACACATGGAGATCAACATGGGACTCGAGGGAGGGAGCTTAGTGATTAAGTCAGGAGTAGTTACGAGGCATCAGGAACCTGAGGTAGATTGATAATCCTGAAAAGGAAGAGTGTGCTCTATTAACAGAAAGTAATGTGGGAGTGTGAAATGGATCATGATATTGTGAATGGATTGAGTGATCCAGAGCTAGAACAAGCCATGGAGGAAGGGTTCAACAATCCACACAACACAGGGTTCGAGAAGTGAGGAGAAGGTAAAGACTGGGACTGAGGTGAGATGAGTCCATAAGGATATTCGAGAAACCAGGGCTAAGGAATGATACGAATGAAAAAGTTTCATGTAGCAAGGAGCCAATGCAGGATGGGAAAAGAAAAAAAAATAGAAGTGTTTAACAAACTTCTCTAAGAGGTCTGTGAACGTGATGATCAATCCCATTGGAAGGTGTAAGAACCAATCTAAAGATTTCCCTCCTAAAATTTTAGGGAAGAGGTGCAAGAGAAATATATCGTTATATGTCACTTCTTAACATGCCATAATAAAATATTTAATATGCTCTTGTGGATCGTGTTTTCCTTTATATTTTTTGAATTGGGCATTTCAAAGGATTTTGGGAAAGGTATACTTAATATGTCCCTATCGAATGGATAAGGACATAGCTCTTCAAAATTGAATTGTTTTGTGCACTTTTAGAGTCCCATTAGAGTTTCTTTCATACTCTTCCATTCTTATATGAATGGAGAGTTATCTTGAGTAATTTCCATGGTGACATTAATGTCATGCATTTATTTGTGTCCATTCCATGTTTTATTATTTTTTGTGTTTTTAGTTGGCATTGTAATTCTTCAGATGTGGTGGTTGATTTAGAATTTTTTGTGCTAGACTCAAGTTTATCGATTAAATATTTTAAATTTTCATGCCCAAATTCAAAGGGTATTTTTTCCCCCATTTCAAAAAGGTGAAGTAGATATTGATTTTTTATTTTTCATGATGACAGGATTAATAGCTTCCTTCTCACTGGTTGATAGTTTAGGTTGTTCTATAATTTCTTCATTTTTAAAAGGACCACAAAAAAATGGATTGAGTCTTTCATAATCCTCAAGGATAGGGGAGAGGGCCCAATAGGTGAACATAGTCCAATAGTTGACATAAGTCTTGATCACACAATACCCAATAGTTTTTATAGTACCACTTCATAGTTGTCATAGTACTATCTAGTGGTTATTTATTCTTGACATAATATTTATGTAGAGTTTCCAATCACATCATGAAATGTAACACCTCTCACCCATGTACAAGCATTAAAAATTCAATGTTCAATCATTATCACCCAAGTTCAAGTATCGGTTTCCACCATGGTTGTAGTGTAACTCAAATTTACTATTTAATATCAATTAAAAATATGGTTTTCCCTCTAATTAAACATTCCAAATAACAAATATAAGTTAAGACCAATTTGAACTACATATTGGTGAAAAAATCATGAACCCACATGATAAAAATTTGATTTTGTGAACCCCTTAACTTAGGTTGTACCATTACTATCCCCTCTCCCCTATGGTACTTTTACTATGTGTGAACGACATCATGTTAAATATATAAATACCTAAATGAATAGTGTGTTTTGACTTTTGTAGAATTTCTGAAAAAAAAATAATGAAAAAGAAGGACAAGAATGATTGTTTTTAAATTTTTGGGAGATAATCAAAATGTAAGTGTGATATTGAAAGTGTTTTGATCGAATTATATTAGATTTTCTGGATACATGAACAAAGTGAATTTTCAAGGTATAAAGTGTAGATGTTGGATTGATTTTCTTAATACTTGAATAACATGATTATTCAATGTATAAGACTTCGATAGGGCTCTTGAATTTATTGCGTGAGACTTGCCTATAATTGAATAAAGTGAATATTCAATATATATGACGTTTGATTAGGTTTGATTAGATATGATTAAATACGTGAATACAGTAAATATTTAGCATATGAAGGATCTGATTAGAAATGATTTTTCTTAAATTTGATAATGTGAATATCAAAATATAAGAGTTATACGTTGAGAATGATTGTGCTTAAACTTTTACTAAGTGAATGTCAAAATAGAATACATATATAGACATTGAGAATGATTGATCAAATATTGACAAAGTTAATGTCACAATATGAGATGTGGATAAAAGAGTGATTTTTCTTACACTTTGACAAAGTGAATGTTAGAATATAAGATATAGTGATGAAATGAATTTTTTAAATTTTGACAAATTGAAATTCAAAAATAGAAGACATAGATATGAAAGAGGTTGCTTAAAGTTTAACAAATTGAATATTAAATATATAAGAATTAGGGATGAAAGATATTACTTAAATTTTAACAAAGTGAATGTTAAAATATAATATTTACAGAAATAAAAGGGGTTGCTCAAATTTTAGCAATGTGAATGTTAAAATAGAAGGGTTATTAAAGTGTGATTGTGTTTGACCTTGATAAAGTGAATACAAAAGGAAAAGACTTGGATTTAAATGGATTGCTTGAATTAGGATATGGGTATCTAATATTTAAACTTTGACTTTGATTTGAATCAAATGATGTTCTTAAAATTTGGAAATTGAATCCAAAGAGTAATACTTAGATGTGATAAATTCAATTTGGAATGGGTATCCAAAAATAAAAGAGTTTGCAAAGTTTAAGAAGATATTTTATTTTGATGAAAATGGAATAATATGTGATTTTAGAGAAGGAAGTGAAATAAAAATTAAGGTAGCTTGTGAAATTTTGATGATAATAACAGTGGTAAGGAGTATTTTCAAGTTACTTGGTTCAGTTAGTCAAGCTTCCTAAATATTTGATCTCTCTCTAAATACCAAATGTTTATTCCAACGAGTTTGGTACACTAGAAATTTTCTATTTGTTGGCATTAATTTACCCCCCTTGATTAACAAAGTTATATTTTACTCCACTTGATCAATCAAACTAGGGTTTTCACTGTGGATAACATTGGCTCTAATTCTCACGGGTGCATTAATCAAGTAGGTGGGGGTTCTTGTTTTATTGACTAGTTCACTCAAGGTGCCAACTACTTTGGGGTTCCTATGGTACTCCTCACAATTATTTTATGGACCCTATCCATGCACTTCCCATAGTTACAGTGGAAAATAATAAACCCTTTCTCTAAACTTGTAAAACAATTTTATTAAATTAACTAAAATAAAGTTTGTTTGGTTGTCACAATCAAGGAAACCTGCAATTAGAAGTTTGCTTAAATTTTCAAGGTAATCTCCATAAGATGTGTTCTTGCAATCAAAAAATTATGTGTTTTCCTAAAACAAAATCATGATATAAAAAAAAATACAAACTTCAACGTTTCTGATTTTCAAGATCACCGAAGAGGGTGTGAGAAAAAAGTATACATGATTGGATCATCTAGATTAGATTAAATGAAAATTAAAATAAAATTAAACACTTAAACTGATTATTTATGAAAATATGTAGGAAAGTGGTTAGAAAAAAGTGCTAAAATAGATATAGAAAAATATTTAACATGATTGAAAATGAAGTAAATAGTGATAACTTACTAGCGCGTGCAACCAGGTATGCTAGCGTAATAGGATAGCTAGTACATGCAAGTAATCATGTTTGCATAACAAATATTTGTAGAAATATAGAGAACAAAAATATAGTTTAATGTTAGTGCTTGCAATGAGGATTTGAACACTAGAGTGTGCAGTGTTATGTTAGCACGTGCACAGACACATGGGAAAAAAGAAGATGAACACTAGCGCATGAAAAGGGATGTTGTAGAATAAAATAATGGTTGAACACTAGTGGTTAACACTATGCTATTGCATGTAAAGTTATGCTAGCACGTGCAATGCTATGCTGACGCACTTTAGAAGTTTTGCTAATGCATGGAGTGATATACTAGCGCAAATATCTTGTATGTGCTCAAAAAATTATGAAAATTATGATAAATTTACTATGTTTTTGAGGTTTTCTCCCAGTCATCTCCACAAAAATCTCATAAATTTGGAGAGTAGGGCTGAAATAAAACAACTAAAACACAAATGAAGTTACTTTAGCAAGAATTGAGATAAAAAAGATAAATACTTACATGGGAGTCCCATCAGGCATGCCAGAATGTATACAAGGAAAACTAAAAGAAATGAATAAGTAAGAAAATAAACAAAATGCAAACCTTCCTTTAAGTATTTTTGTAACCTCAAATGAGATAGATGAATTTTTGCTACACTTGTTAGATCTCTTGGGATATTTTTATTATGGATGCTCTAATATTTTCTCCAAATGAAAGAGGAATGCTAAAAGAAAACGACTGATCACATAGACAACCTTTCAGTATGCAAATTATGAATGGAAAATGAGAAATGTTTTGTTGCAAGTTCTTTAAGCTTCCAATGATGGATTGCAAAGGATAGATCCTCATATTTATAGTTCAAGGAGAGACCATGGTTTTTTATCAAGGTTTGAATGAGTTGTAGGGAAATGAATGCATTTTCATGAATTAGCAAGCTGATTTGGTTTGTGTTGCTAGATGGTTTGAATATCCATTTAAGGGGAAATGAATATTTAGTTGGATTTTGATTTTATTTGAGAAGGTGGTTGTATGTGACTTATTTTATGTTTCAACCTTATGTAGGGTTATACAAACTTGAGTAGGAGTTGGTCATACCTTCATCACATAATAGAACCTAAATATGGTTGAAGTAGAGATGAGTGGAGGGTGAGTGGATAATTAAATATTTAATTATTTAAATACATGATAAAATTAGTCAAGGTATATAAGTGTATGGTTTACACATGTTAGAATTAATTAAATTAATTCTAAAGCGATGTGGATGAATTATTAATGGAATATGAAAGGGTCAAATTTAAATTAATTCTAAGCTGATTTGGCATATTATGTGAATGATAGGGATAATTAAGAATGATAGCTTAAATAGGTATGTATTGTTTATGGTGACTACACAATCACATCAATGGACATCAATGTATGAACCTGAAATTGTACACGAGCAACTGAGATGATTGTGAGTACCATCGTATAAACGAGCATCACACAGATTGTACTATGAAATTCCACCATCAACAACCAAGATTTAATTGACCACAGAGGTATTGTAGTTCAGGGAAGAAGGATTTCAATATTTGACAACATCAAATAATAAACTAAAGGTTTTCAAGGATCCCTTTCTAAAATATGGTATGAACGATAAAGCTAAAGACAAGGGCCAATACTCAAACAATGTTGAATTTGATTCCATCATTTCATTTATATAACATACACCTAAACACATTTCCACCATCAAAATTCATGCTCCTAATTATGTGGTGACAGCACAAGAGAAAAACTTTGTCACATCCCGCAACTCTATAGTGGATGGCACTATTCACCTCACTAGGCCTATTTCAGGACTTCCAGTTATAAAATGTGGGCATATTAGATTTATGAAGGTGGGGGAATAAAACCTATGTGCGTAGTTGAGTATGTAGCTACATATATCAAACAATGCATACTATTTATAAATAATTTACACACTTAAAAATACTTTGCTTCATGTATCCATATGCATATATATGTGTAGGCATGCTAGATTTTGTACTAAGGACACCTCATCAACTTTAATCGAAGTATTGAAGTATCCAAGCATGGGTAAACAAGATTAGGACACGTTGCTTTACATGAATTGTGTTCGATGATTGTCTAACTATCATGATGCATTGATGGACATTAATGTACGGACCCAAGATACACAGGCATGATTGTAGATGAAAACATGTGGTGAGATAACGTTACTATTAATTCCAGTGTGATTGACTTGTAACAAAGGTATATAGTGTGGGTTGAAGTACATATTATTAACATTATGGCTCATCTTTCTTGCTGAACAATAATGGATGTTAACACATACACTTTTGTGAATTTATTATTTTGATTGTAATAATGCATTGGTTGGATGCATAACAAATGTGATTGTGCCACCGTGTACGGTCATAGCAACATACAACAATAAGATAGACCTCACTTGGAATAGGTAAAGATTTCAATCATTAGATGTTTTCAAAGCATAAAGTTGGATCTAGACAGTTATACCCTTTAAAGATTCATGTCATGAAGTAAAATATTAACCCTTTTACAATCATATTCACATAAAAAACAGAGTTGAAAAGAACAAGAGATCTTAGAAGTAATCCATTGTCATGAAAATATTAAAATACAGCTTGAACCATTATGCACATAATGTGTCACTAGTGATTAGAAGTATCACCAGGGACTCTGATGAAGCAAGGTTGGTTCACATAAGATCTTGTCTTGGATTCGATCAAAAAAATCTACAGCTGAGTATAAATTGATCTTACATTCTCCATTACATCCAGGAATATTGATAGCATAAATAGATATTAGAAGCCACCAATGTCAGGACCACTGATGTTCAGAAAATTATCCAAGTTTTTGGATTATGGTTCCATTGCCATATTCGCGAATTTGATTTCTCATAACTTTTTTATCTTGTGGGTTCCTTAAAGATGCTATCCCTAAATTGTTGAGACCTTGGATTTTTATTTGAATATGTTTCGACATTATAAATCACCTATTTTTTGTTTATCATGATCGACTAAATGGTTTTTTGATGGAGGATTTATAGCCCCAGTACTTAATAAGTTGGTTGTAGAACACCAGATTAATTTACATTGAGCACATTTAAATAATTAAACTCTAACCCTAATTAAACGTCTTTCCCGTAAATAGACGGCAGCCGTCCTTAATACTAGCAGAATTTTCAATGCTTCAAATCAACATTAATGATGACATTACATTAGTTAATTAAGCTCTTCTATCACAACAAAGAATCGATTGCCAACCTTTCAGTACAATGAGCCTAGAAGCCCAGGAATGGAGAAAAATTACACTTAAGAAAACAAAAGGGGTCTTCAAATTAGATAAACAATAAGAACCAAACCAAATTGTCATTTATTTGATTAAATTCCTCCCATAGTCTTAAATCAGATGTTAATTATTCCTCTAAAAATTCTTCTTAAGCTTGTCACATTCCTCATTAATTAATCTCTTTGATTAATCAATAAATCCCCTCATCCACATGAGTCAGTAGAGGACAAACTAAACTCTCCATGATAATGTGAGACTCAACCACTTCTATATATTTTATTCATTAGCTAACCATCAGATTTGGGTCTATTATCCCACATGCCAGGGGGTAGGATGTAAGAGTTTCTTTAATAAATTTAGAAGTATAAAGGATACCCTCCTTCAACCAGTTCTTCTTACACCTATGCATTCATATCAACAAAAATTTATAGGCATTTACATCTTAGAGCATCTTTCATTTGAGCTAATAGCCTCATTCTTGAATATTCTTCCATCCAAGCTTTTGGTGTCATATGGAGAAGAATCAAAACGGTTTTGGCCATACTAAAAGGAAGAGCCTCTATTCCAAAACCCTTGGATCAAACAATCAAATTTGATGTCCATGGATCGATGAGAGATATCTAGGTTTGTTTAGCATTTTTGGTGATCTAAAGAGTGGAGATTCAGAATGCTTAGCATATTAGTTTGATTTCATAAATTTCAATTCTAATGCATAATTGGTATTTAGTTTTGTTAAGCTCTTAGCATAATGATATTTGTAGATAGTTCCCTTCAGTTTTGAAGCAATTAAGGTGTTAATTTCAATTCCCAATTGGCTTAGTTAACTAATACATTGATAAATTTGTGCATGGGTTAAAGAATGATCCATGGTTTCATTATCAAATTGATTTGAATAAAGTTTTGCATATTTTAAAAAGTTTTTGCTAAAAAAAATCATACAAAGATGTGAAGTGCAAGGATAAATATTATCTATTAATTGTTTTCAACTTTGAAATGCATTCATGTCTTATAAAAAGACCTGGTTGGATGGGTAACTGCTGAATTAGACAATCAAATTTGATGCTTTTCTAAGTTGCATACATCAGGATCCCATTTTTTTATGTCATCTCCAAGTATAGACGTACATGTCATTCTAGGTGCGTACACGTCATTATGTGTTTTAGTTTAGACAGGGGATCCCATGTATTACACTCCAAATTTAGACATGGAAGCACGTCAGCCCATGGGCGGACTATGTCATTATGAATGTACACGTCATTTTGTAGAGAATTAGAGCCACAACCCACTTGCAAATAATTACACATCTCAAAAGGGTGTGTACACTGCTCTTAGATTCTACCATCCATACCATCATTCTAGGCACTACAGATAGATCCATCCACGTACCATCATCTTAGGGTGTGTGACCTTATTGAAGTCTCCATGTTCATTACCTTTCTTCTGGAGGCCATAACGTTTGTTCTTGAACTCAAAATGACTCCGTTTTTTATGTTGGAAAGGTATCAAAGCTACCTGTGTGTAACGGAACTACATAAAATTAGGATTTTTAATGAAGCCTCTATTGCTTATACTTTTACTGCCGATTAGGAAACTAGTCATTTTCTAACATGAAGGGCTTTACAAAGACTTGACTTCTTTGAATTGGTTAACATCTTGCAATGTTTCTTGGAAATAATCATTATTTAGCAAGACATATTGAGTCATGATTCTAAATCTAACTTAAATTATTTTAAGTTGATGAATGTTGTATTGTCATTTATAAAGGTTTTGAAATTGTTAGAGTAGGTATTTACCTTAGCTCATGTTCACCTAGGTACTTTATTTACCTTTATTGTATTTATCCTCACCCACTTATGTGTGTGGATATTTCTTTTATCTTATTTAGATATTAGGGGATATTATCTAGTTATTAGGTATAGTTCTTTCCTTGATCTATGGTATTGACTAGTTCTTTCCTAGATCTATGGTATTGACTAGATCCTTGATGTCTAGTTCTCTCATAAATCTATGGACTTGACTAGTTCTTTGATGACTAGTTCTTTCCATGATTTATGGCTTGATCTACGACCTTGACTGGTTCTTAGATTGTTATTCCTTGCCTATATAAGCAAGGCCCATTCTCATTGTATTTCATTGAGTTCCATAATAATATATGATATTGTTTCTCATTTGTTTGCAAAGGTTTTATGTAAAGTTATTTTGGTGAATTGCTTTCATCTTATTGATCATGATGTTTGATTAGAATCTGTGTTCTTGTCTTGGCACGATCTAGTTATCGTTCCTTTCATGGTATCAAAGCTGGAGATTGTTGTTTGCATCCTTCTGTAAGTTTTATTTTGTAAATAAATTATTTATGTATTCATATATTTGGGATTTGGTCATATTTTGTTGTTACATGAATTTTTATGAAAAACAGAGGCTTCTGTTGGATCCAGAAGGTGTGAAAACCCTAAGATCGACTGTAAATTTTCTACAGACAGTTATTTTTTGTTATTGCAGAGAAGCACATCACCTATTATGGTTCCCATTAAAATCCTTAGCCCTTGGTCATATGGTATGGTCATATGAGGGCTTAAAACTTGTGATTCCTACTAGTAGGTGCTTAACTTCAGCCCCCTTTAATTTTATTTGTGTGGTGAAGGCAACAACAATTTTACTTTGTTTTAGTGGCACCTAAAATAAATAACAGAGCAAAATATTAAAAAGCTTGTAACTTTTGATCGGTAACTCGGTTTTGAGTGCCATTTTTTACAAAAGTGCTTGTTTTTTCGTGCTCTTTCCATTGGATTTATTTATTTTGAGACTTGCACTATAATTATAAAGTGCCAAATATGGAGGAGTGTTGTAATCAATTGTGGACGCAATTTCGGCTGAGCCCGACGTCCTAAATTTTTGGGAGTTACAGTTTGTACCTATCATGGATTCTGAGAATGATATGCTTTTCTCTGAAGTATGTGGACTTCAAGAGGATATTGTAAAATTTGTGGAAGAAAATAGATCACTCAAGAAGTGAAATTCTCTTCTACAATCACTCATTCACGATAAGGATACAATAATACACTTCCTGCGGAACAAATTTGCTAGCCTACAGCATCACCATCATATTGTGGACAGCCATATCCATGCTCCTAGTCCACTTGCAGCTATTGCTCTTGTACCCACTGACATTGATCTGCCAGTCTTTGAGCATGTTCTTGCTCTTGATGCTTCTAAACCTATGAGGCTTGTTACTGCATGCTCTTCCACATCTGTGCCTATTACAGTACCACATGTTGTGTATCCTACTTCAACTCAGTTGCATGGATTTTTTGAGAAGCATACCACTGCATTCCATTCTTGTATGCTCCGTTATATGGGTCTCAGTAACGGAGTCATTGATAGACATTCCAGGGTATTTTTTCCTCTATTCCACATGTTAAGTGGAATTCTCGTCATGACATTGGTTTTCGAGCAGATACTTCATTGGGATCACACATTGACAGAGCTCCTTTTTTTGTTCGTTTGACTCTTTCTAAGGATCATGAGCAACACATGAGTTCTGCACCTTCACTCAGGCTTGAGAAACCTGAGATTTCAGCTGTCAGACATGATCAACCTGACACACATTCTGATGTTCTTTTGCATGCACCCATTGTGCATTTTACACCAAGTCATATGCAGGCATCTTCTTCATCCATCCATGTTGATTTGGGGTGGATATCTGATCACTCATGGAGGTGACATAGGACATTCGTTGAGAGGACTCTACAGGCATGGCTCCTCCACCATTCGGCCTCTTGCTCCACTTTCTATACCTTCTGCATTGTGATGCTTCTTGTTTTGAGCATTTTTCTTTATTAGGTGTAGTGTATCTCTCTTGTTTGTTGAGAGATTTTGTATCTGTATTTTTGACACTTTTGGCATGTTGACAGTATCTCTTATGGGGGATCTATTCTAGTGAAGTCCAGTGTTATTTTGTCAGTGTTTGAGTAGTTGTTTTGACAACTCATACAGATTTGTAGTGCCACTCCACCCATTCAGCAGTATGGGAGGGTGTGGTGTTGATCCTGCTTCTTCAGGTTTTGTGTCCTTGCCTTGTTACCTTGGCTTTTCTTGGATCGTGACACTCTGGATTTTGTGTCCTTGCCTTGTTGCTTTGGTTATTGTTCTTGGATCATGGCACACCTATTTGCAGCAGTTGATCGAATTATGTTTGGTGTTTTTTTTGCACTTTCGACATCACTCTGTTGACAGTCTCCTTGTATGGAGCTATTCTGGTGAAGCCCAGTGTCAGTTGTTTTTGAGTTTTTTGATCGAGCAGTGGATTCAGACCATAGTGCACACCAAACTTCTTCAGCATTGTATGATTTTTTTGAGCCGAGCTTCTTGGGATGCCTTGGAGCGGGTCTTTACTCTCTTTACTTTGTTGTTACTAGTTTTGGGTACCTTGCGGTGTCCCTTTTTTCCCAGTTATTGTACATGAGTACCTCATCAGGCCTAGTTATCGGGACTCATACTGTGGACATGCCACTTCTATTTTGGCCCCTAGCTTCACTTGAGGGGGGGTGTTAGAGTAGGTATTTACCTTAGCTCATGTTCACCTAGGTACTTTATTTACCTTTATTGTATTTATCCTCACCCACTTATGTGTGTGGATATTTCTTTTATCTTATTTAGATATTAGGAGATATTATCTAGTTGTTAGGTATAGTTCTTTCCTTGATCTATGGTATTGACTAGTTCTTTCCTAGATCTATGGTATTGACTAGATCCTTGATGTCTAGTTCTCTCATAAATCTATGGACTTGACTAGTTCTTTGATGACTAGTTCTTTCCATGATTTATGGCTTGATATACGACCTTGACTGGTTCTTAGATTGTTATTCCTTGCCTATATAAGCAAGGCCCATTCTCATTGTATTTCATTGAGTTCCATAATAATATATGATATTGTTGCTCATTTGTTTGCAAAGGTTTATGTAAAGTTATTCTGGAGAATTGCTTTCATCTTATTGATCGTGGTGTTTGATTAGCATCTGTGTTCTTGGCTTGGTATGATTTGGTTATCGATGATGTTACACATGCCCCAATGATGATACAGGTCGCCTCACAAGGTGTTCGGATCCAGAGAAGCTCACGAAGTATATGTTAGTATCCCAAATGATTTATCCTTGTTCCTTGTGCTTTGTTTTATTCCTCTGCCTTCCTTTTCTTAAGATGAAACCGCCGCCCTGGTAGGGCATTTTGACCTTTAGTGACGAAACCGCCTGCCCTGGCAGGGCGGCGGTCCTGCCGCCCTACTCAGGGCGGCGGTCCTTCACATGTTTTCCAGCACGTTCTTTTGATCACGACTTGCGTAATTTTCAACTTTTACCAGCTTTTCTCCACCGCCTTGGCTCGTATTAATGTTTTATGTCCCCTGGAATAGTGTTTCTCCATTGTTTAATGGTAAAAGAGTTCTAATAGGAATTACCTTTGGGTGAATGTGAAATCTATAAATAGCCAGCTTGTTTTCAAGCAAATGGCCCCTCAACTTCTCATTTTCCATTGTTTAAGTCTGTCAATTTCTTGTTTAGAAGCTCATTTTGTTTTCATGTTTGCATCCATGCTAGTTTTCCTTTGCTGTTAGAAGCCATTCGATCTTCTTGCTTCAGTCTTGTTCATTGTTTGTCCATACAAATTAGTTTAGAGCAGAGTAGTGTCAGTTATAGATTGAATTCATTAGAGTTGCAGGTTGTGTTCTTCACAGAAGGTAGATTCTAGAATCTCTCGGTACCCTTGTGTTGTATTCCCGCAATAAATCCCGCTAGGAATTGCATATGCCAAGCTCTGTCACTTGCGCTATCCCTCTCCTACTCGCATTATATTCGGTCTATATCCAAAGCTGCCATTGTTCAAATACCTTCTTCTGTTGATGCTAGCATATACACGCTCTTCTGGATTCACGTGAACACGAAGGAATGAGGAGATCATTCTGAGGGGACAAAGTCATACACCACTAGATTCCACTGTTCTGCAAATTCCAGGTTTTATCTGTCAAAGTTCTAGTTAAAATATATCAAATAGAGTAGTGAAATATTTCATTTCAGTTAAATTTCATTCTCGATATTGCCAGGGAAGCTGTGGGGATTGATAGTTTCTGAGAAACTATGATTCATTCCTCACTTCTGAGGTAGGATCGAGAATCTTTCAATTAAGTTAATCAGCTATCTAGTTATTTAGGATAAAACTCACAACTGCACAGGCAAGTAGCTACACCGGGCTACCTTGTTTGTTTTAATTTTGTTATTAGATTAGTTGTCATTTTCTGAATATATTAGATTAGTTTCTCTTTCAATTCCATTCAAAATCTTATCAAAAATACAAAAATAGAGGAATATATATATGTTGTATATATATATCTTGCATAGTTAGTTTATTTCATTTCAGTTAGGCTTATATTGATCTTGTATGACAATCACGGGACCTAGGGAGCCCAGGGAATACGTTTTTGAGCCAATCGTGCCTCAACCAAATACTGTTGCAGCAATAACTGACATAGACCAAAATCTCAGAATTCAGGTCTTCCGAACAACAACAGACCTACAAGAAATCAGCTCACAGTTAAGGGGATTAAACATAGAAGACGACAAAGCACACACGTTCTGGTCAAATCAGACAAATTATAGATTTCCTTGATAGATATCCGTATGACTGTAGAAGGACCTGAAAGAGGGAAAACATTCGGTTGTGATCCACTAGTCCCACAGCCAGACGCAGGAGACCTCCTCGTTGATATAGACACTAGCTTACGTATCCAAGTTGCCAGAACACCTGTTAGGTACTCTGAGAAAATTGTGCAACTTCTAGTTCTAAACGTAGAGGCTGAAAAGGCATACGACTACTGGATACTCGGAATTAGGAATTGATTCTTCACATGACCATAGGAGGTCCACAACAACCATGAACTTATGGTTGTGATCCACAGGTCCCACAACCCAACGGGCCTACAAATCAATCCAACATTGACGCTAGTTTGTGAACATTAGTGTTTAGATCCTCTCCACTCCCACCAGACATTATCACACAACTATCATTATTAAACGTAGCAGCTAATCAAGCTAAAGATTTCTGGACTAGACCAGAGAATCATCCATAAAACACCAAAAGATCCACTACATATTTAGCCATTCCATTTTCATGACCTTGTCGGGAGACATATACGAAGCACCCACAGGTTATCTTCCACGTATTCCACAACCCATAGATCGGATCACGACAGAGCTCGATATTGATTGGAGCCTTCGAGCAGCTATCCTCGCCGAATGATCTATCACACCGGTTCAGGTTAGGAGGGCCTTCTTTGCCTTAGATTCACAAATCCCGCTATTGCGTGTTGAAGACATAAGATTACCTAACTAGCTTATCTACATCCCACGTGTGTATTCCATCCCCACCGGCTGTCTCGGCATGACCTCGGGAGGTCGGGTGCGAGGAAGAGTCACTTGTAGATTCCCATGCTCGCATGTCACTTTTCCATCGTACAAAATTGGTGAACCCAACGTGAAACTTCCTACCTTCTGGTTCAGAGTCTTATTTCTACTTGTTCTTCCAATTAGTATACTTTTCATCTTTTCCACCGCATTAGCCTTCACATCAGCTTTACCAACAAAATTGGTGAAACTTACGTAAAAGGAACAATTGTTTCACTTTCACACTCTTCTTTTAATTTTATCCACCTTCGCTCTTTCCCATTATTCTGCGGGTATTCATATACCCCCCGAATATGTCGGGATACGATGCATATGGCAGACCTCTCCTAGGTCTTGAAGCATACTACGATCAACTAAATAGACAACCATCACCCTCGCTCTCAGCATGGGGTGACAACTATTCAACTAACCGATTTTCAACACAAACTCCACCTCAAAGGACTAGATATAGTTCTTCTTTCCAAATAGAGGAGTTGGATCAGCTCACTCAAACGCAACAACCAGAGCCTTCAAGCTCAAACAATATGACGCTCACTGGAGAATCTGGTTCATCTCCTCAGGTGTTGCTTAGACCACAAATTAGTAGACAGTCAGATCCATATCTGTTGTTAGATGACGAATACTTAGCACGTTATGCTAGGAGTGAACAATGCTCTCAAAATATGTACCCATCTATAGGAGGTTTGCAAACACAACCCGAGGTCTCATTCCAAGAAAACACCCCCATCCCTCCACCTATAGGAAATGCCCTCGGTGAAACTTGGCAGGGCACCGATCAATTCATAGCTGGGTACCATATGCCTATACAACCTCAAGGTATACAACAAACACCACTAAGGAAAAATACCATGTCTTCACCAAACGAGGTCATCTCAGCCTTAGTTGAGAAAGTTAGAGGGTTGGAACTTGCTCAAGCAAGTCAAAATTCACAATTCATGCAGGCAGGAACTTCCAATCCTCCACATCATCCTAGCCAAGTAGACCTCCTCACAGGAACAGGCACGTTGGGCATGCCTCCTCAGTATTCACAACAAATGCCAACTAGAACCATGTTTTCTAATGCTGCTCCAGTGGAAAATATGATACCTCCCGGTTTAGTACAAAACAATCCATTCCTGAGCAATGCTCCTCCATACTTAAACATGTATTCCAAATCACCACAGGGAGATATGTTCTCTTCTCCTGGCATATTCACTCAACCACAGGGATTCCCTTATGCCCCTGCAAATACATATGCTATGCCATATCAACAACCCATTCCACCTCCACCCCCTCAGCAAACACCATCAATGGTCGAAACCTATGCAATAGGAACTTATTCAGAATATTTGAAAGAACCTTTGGACTTCACTATACGAAGCATCATGCTTCCAAGACCTCTCCCCGATCTACCCAAGTACAAAGGAGAGGGAGACCCAAATGCACATATTAAGGCCTATGCCACAGCCATTCGAGAACTGCTCCCTTGGGATGGAGTTGTTGCTAAAATATTCCCCAAAACTTTAGAGGGTATCACCCTCGATTGGTATTACAGAATACCTGAAGCCTCAATACATTCATTTAAACAACTCGTTTCAGAGTTCATCAAGGCGTTCGACATGAACAAATTGTTGAGAACAGGAATCAGGGAATTCTTGCATATTAAACAAGAACACAATGAATCTGTTGCTCATTTCATCCAAAGATGGCGTACAGTCCTCTATTCTTCAGCAAGTGCTCCAAACATGGATCAGATGGAACTATGTGATTTATTCCTTCATTCTCTCAGCAGAGAGATAAAGGAAGAAGTCCAGAAGTTCCCACTAAGAACTTATGATGAAGTACTCGAGAGCGCTCTCCGAATAGATCAAGCTGCAATAGATAGCGGTCGCAAGACATATGGAACAAATGGGAGGTTAATCATCCCCAACCAAAACACTACGACTTATCCTACTACCACAAATGCCAATCAAGGACCTAAAATCCTTAACAAAAACTGTGGAGTGACAACAGATGGAGTGACTAACCAAACTAAAAAAGCAAACGTTGTAAATGTTCCACCACCAGTTAACAACCAACGAAACAACAATTTCACCCCAACAATCAACGCAGTGGATTTTAATCATCCCCAACAACAACAACAACAACAACAACAATAGCAATGGCAGATCCAGACACAGGGTCCAAGTCAAAACTCAACTGGATATCAAAACCAAAGACAACAAATGCAAAACTTTAATCCTAATAGTCAACAGTTCAATCAGAATTTTGGACCACAACACGTGCCAAACCAACAACCTAGGAGTTATAATCCCAACTCATATTGTGGTTTCCACAAAATTTGAGGCCATGACACTAGGACTTGCCGTGATTACAATAAGTTCATGCAACGTTTTCCAGAAGAACAAAGACAACTCTTCATAGATATGTTCTTAACAGATTCTGTGACACCGATGCCAAATACTTTCACAGGGGCAGTTTCCCCTCAAAACGCACCTCTTAAGATCTTCAATGATCCACTTCCAAATCACAATAACAATAATAAATTAAATCCAAATGGGATGAACAAAGGTGTAATGACAGGAAATAACGATCATGAAGCCTCAACTTCACTAAATCCACCTGTCGCACCACAATTAGGAAATCAGCCACGAACCAAGATAGTTGGTCTAGTGGAGTTAGATACTGAGCTGCACGTAGAAGCCATAACAAGAACATGAGAATATTCTTCTCAACCAAATCCAATCTATCCACTAGAACCAGATAACATTCAACAAACATTGGTAAAACCCGTGGGTGCTTATGATTTAATTAATGACTTAACAAAGACCTTCTCTCACATCTCCTTTTTGGACTTGTTGAAAAATTCTCCTGCCCATAGGGCTGCTCTTTTAGAAGCACTAGGTCTAGGTCATTTAATTAACATCACTCCACCTCCCGAAACACAAGTAAACCATATAGACTTCGATATCCACCCTCCAGGGCAGCCAGATAGGGATACCGAGTTTATATTCGACATAAACAAAATGCCAACAGATGCTGAAATTACACGTAGAGGTGATCCGGCCTTGCATTTACAGGTGTGGGTTTACAATAATTACGTTAAACGTGCAATGGTGGATGATGGGGCAGCAGTTAACATTGTCCCCTTCTCTTTCCTTCAAAAGCTAGGATATGGAGAAACAAACTGTTCCACAACAAGAAATACGCTAAGAGGTTATGATAGCCTTAAAGCTACTTCAATTGGGACTATAATATTACCAGTCACCTTAGGACCCAAGACAATCCTCATCGAGTTTTATATCATAGATCGGGAAACCAACTATAATATGATCCTCGGTCGACCATGGATACATCGCATGAAAGCAATCCCCTCTACGTTATTCCAGGAAATAAGATTCTTACACCTAGGAAAGATATTCATAGCAAAAGGTGACCCAAAACCATTCGACATACACCTAGCAGACCTGAAGAAAAGACCAGGCGTTCACTCTGAGTTTGAACTCCCAACAAACCAACTTAACAAACCAATTGACTCAAAACCAGAAGAAAAATTAATACCTACAACAGAACTAGAAATTACGAACCTAGTCAAGGGCATCCCAGCCCTCAAGGATGAAGCTAACGTTGTAGAAACAGTGTCATTAGGAACTACTACAAAAATTGTCGAATTACTGGAACAAGATCTACCAATTTTCCTACCATTTGATTCTGCAGGTATGGGATGTACCCTAGGAGTTGGTTCTCTTCCAGCAGAGGAACTTTGCATGGTAGAAGTAACCGAAACAGAAGAAACAGATGTGAAGAATGTCCCAGCATCCATCTTTCCTAGTAAATATTGGACTCTCCATTTCGATGGAGCTAGATGTCGCTATGGAGCCAGGGCAGGTGTAATCTTTACTTCTCCTGAGGGAAAGATCCTACCTTTTTCTTTTAAGTTGAACTTTGAATGTACAAACAATGGCACTGAGTACGAAGCCCTCCTCCTTGGCCTCATCATAGCCAAAAGGATCGGTGTCAATAACATCAGAGTATTAGGAGACTCGCAGTTAGTTGCAAACCAAGTCTCTGAAGTATATGAGACTAAAGCTGAGCACTTACAGCTCTATAAAACAGTGGTATTAGATCTAAGCAAAAGATTTGACTTCATATCCATTGAGGCAATCCCACGAGAACAGAACCTTCTCACAGATTCAATAGCAACCTCAGCTTCACGTTTTACCCCAAGTAATGAGTTGGAAGATACAAGTTTCAAGGTATCACTTCGTACTGAACCATTGGTGAAGAAAATGTCAACAAACCCTCTGCTAACACATACAGCTGAGAATGAATCTCCTATCTTACATCATGTTGATAGTGATAAAGTCACTCTCGAATATCTAAACACCTATGTGGAGCTACACCTTGCTCACCCTATAGTTGATCTTTCCCTAATACCACATTCCTCTTCCTACTTTGGAAATCCCACGGTAGATCTCCTCCACAGAAGGATCTCGATATCTACGAGATAGAAAATGGAGAAAGCTTGGAACTACCTCCAGCCCCACCTGAATTTGAAGAAGGTAACGCTTCTTTGATAGAAGAAACCATTGACATAAACATTGGAATGGAGGAAGAACCAAGAATTTTGAAGTTAGGATCCTCGCTAACTCCGGAAGAAATAGAAACACACACCCAAATCCTCAAAGAACATCAAAAGGCTTTTGCATTTAATTATAAAGAAATGACAGGTATTGTACCACAAGTTGCGGTACATAATCTTGTCACTAAACCAGATGCGAAGCCAATTAAACATAAGTCAAGACCAATGAAGCCAAAAGTGGCTCTCATGGTAAAAGAGGAAGTAATAAAACTTCTCCAAGTAGGATTCATCAAACCAGTCGATTATTCACAATGGGTATCTAATATCGTCCCCATTCTCAAAAAGAATGGGAAGATACGCATTTGCATAGATTTTTGGGATATTAACAAAGCTTGTCCCAAGGATGATTTCCCATTACCATCCATTGACGTCATCGTTGATGCAACAGCTGGATTTGAGCTTTTGTCTCTCATGGATGGGTTCTCGGGATATAATCAAATCAAAATATCTGAACAAGACCAAGCCAAAACCACGTTTATAACTCCCTGGGGAACTTATTGTTATGTTGTCATGCCATTTGGTCTTAAGAACGCCGGTGCTACATATCAGCGGGCAATGACGTACATATTCCATGATCTTATCCATAAAATTGTGGAATCATATGTGGATGACTTGTTGGCCAAGGCCAAGAAGTGCTGTGATCACCCGGAGGTGCTCCGTATCATCCTCTCATGACTAATTGAGTATGGTGTCACATTAAACCCAGAGAAGTGTGTTTTCGGTGTAACAGGAGGCAAACTTCTAGGATACATTATATCTTCACGAGGGATTGATGTTGATCTGGCCAAAATACGGGCTGTTCTCGAAATGATCCCACCTTCGGATGAGTCTGGAATCAGGTCATTTCTTGGGAAACTCGGTGCAATCCGAAGGTTCATCCCAGATTTAAGCTTTTCCATTCATCCAATCAACAATCTACTCAAGAAAGATTATAGTATCGATTGGACTGAAGACTGCAATGAGGCTTTCGAAGCAGTTAAGTGCTTCTTGTTGTCACCACCCATGCTAATGCCTCCCAAGCCAGACCACCCTTTGATCCTATACTCACGAGCCACTCATGTCTCGCTGGCCTGCATGCTGGCTCAAGAAGATGATGATAAATGAGAACGCGTGATCTATTTCATTAGCCGAACATTACTCGATTATGAAACACGTTATACACAGGCAGAAAGAGAATGCCTTGCCATAGTCTTTGCCACAAAATGTTTAAGACATTACATGTTAAATCAAGAAACAAGGGTCATTGTGAAGACAGACCATTTACGGACATTCCTCATGCAAGGGTCCTTGTCTAAGAAGGTTGGACGTTTCATAACCCTAATGGGAGAATTTGAGTTAACATTCGTAAACCAAAAATCCATCAAAGGACAAATCATTGCAGACTGGTTAGCTGACAATCCACTAGATGGAGGTGAACTGGTAGATCTAGACTTTCCCGATGAATGTGTATTCTTTGTCGAAACCAGACCCCCCATCTCTACATGTCCCTGGTATACTGATATCATCAATTTTATCATGGACCATACATACCCGGAAAGTGCCACGTCACAACAAAGAAGGTGGTTACGCATTATTGCCACTAAATATGTTGTTTTAGACCAAGTGCTCTATCGTAGAGCCTTCGACGGCATGCTTCTAAGATGCGTCGACATAGAAGAATCCAAGAGGATCCTTCATGAATCCCACAGTGGGATATGTGGGGGCCACTTCGGTGGTCATGCCACCACTCACAAAATACATCGGATGGGCTATTTTTGGCCCACTCTCGAGCATGATGCAGTGGAATTTGTACGTAAGTGCCACAAATGTCAAGAATTCTCTCACGAGATTCACATGCCAGCACAATCCCTACAACCAATAGCGACTCCGTGGCCCTTCTCCACTTGGGGTCTGGACTTGATAGGGAAATTCTCTCCCTCATCAACCGATGGCCATAATTTTATAATCACAGCCATAGAATATTTTACCAAATGGGTGGACATCATGCCTCTCACCACTGTACCAGGTTCGGTGATTGCCAAATTCATTTTGAACCAAATTATCTGTAGGTATGGTGTCCCACAAGTCATTATCTCAGATAATGGCACGTCCTTTAAGAATGATGAAGTTTGTGAGCTATGTAGCAAGTTCAAAATAAACCATCACACATGGCCTCTCTTTACTATCCTCAAGCCAACAGGCAGGCTGAAGCGACAAACAAAACGTTGAAAGCTATTCTCCTCAAAATGGTAAAAGAAAACAAATGAGATTGGCATTTAAAATTATATCCGGCCTTGTGGGCCCACCGAACCTCAATAAGAACACCAACAGGAGCAACTCCTTTCTCACTGGTATTCGAGGCAGAAGCAGTTCTCCCACTTGAGGTTGAAATACCCAGTCTCCGCATCTCACTACAAGGGATTCTAGATGAAGAAGCTTATAGAGAGGCATGCCTCTCCCAACTAGAAAGCCTAGATGAGGCCAGGTTAAATGCCGAATAGTGGCATAGAGCCTATGCTGACCGGATGTGCCGGCAGTATAACAAAAAGGTCTATGAGTGAGAAATATATGAAGGAGATCTAGTTTTAAGACTAGACAGCCGGATCGATAAGAAAACCGGTGAAGGAAGAAAGTTCCGGCCCAAATGGTTGGGCCCATATCGAGTCATGAAGGACTACGGTAATGGTGTGTATCTCTTGTGCACACTGGAGGGTGAGGAATTCAGTGAATCAGTCAATTCCTTGCATCTTAAATGGTTTTACGCATGAAGCATCGGCACTATTTGTATAATTATATCTACATTACATATTCATTTAGATAGGTTCATTTTGTTCACTCGTTTCGTAAAATTTGGTGATCAAGGGACTTATTCTTAAGCAATTCATTACAAACTTCTGATAGTATTGGCAGGAGCTTTCAAATCATACTTCTTCATTTTCATAACATCATCAACTGTTTCAGAATCATTTCATCAATTAAAGATAGATATGACAAAGTCTTAACGGTAGCCATACCAAGGCCTGCATGCTTGTTCTCACTTTTGGTTTCTTCCTAGGGTAGGTGTCTTGCCTATGGTCTGTTCTAGAAGCTTCATGGTGTCACATCTATCCGCGTATATATCTCTTTGGAAATAAGAACATACTGACATTTTTCTCAAGTAAGTAAGTCAAATATAGATCAAACAGAAAATTTTACTTTTACACATTTCCTTGCCCTACCAACCTTCGGTGTTGAGCTTGCATCTCTTACTAGTGACGTAGGGTTGGGAAAGGATGGGAATGCCTTTACTCACCTGTGCCTTGTCCATGGTGATAAGCCCATGCTTCCTACTAGTAGCATGGGGCAAGGTGTAGGGGGTCCGCTTGACAGAAAATGTTAAAAGTCATAAGCAAATAGTTCAAACAAACTTTTGAAATCTTGAGTCAAAACAAATGAATCAGATGTCCAAAATTCCAAGAGAGTTCAAAACCCTGAAAACCAGATTTTGTCAACCAAGTGGCCATCTACGGATCTAAGTCTGGATAAACTACAAAACAAGTTGCATTCTAAACTATGGAGTCACTTGAGTAAGATAGGTTTGTAGCATCCTGATTTGGTTCCACAAACTCTTTGTCTATCTCCCATCATTACCATTTCAACACACCTCATAGCTTGTGCCCTTTCTAGCTCTCGGTGGTGAGCCCTCGCATCTTACTGGTTGCGTGGAGTTAGGAGTGGGGCAAGTTCATCTGCTCACCATACCAGCTCATCATCACATTTTGTCAAAACAATATGAAGTACCAGAAAATTGCTTATAGAAACTAAAGTTCAAGATCACATAGTGTCCACATCATCATACATCAGCATCACGAAATACAAAAAAGAAAACATTTGTGATATTTGTTCTCCATTGCATACATTCTGAAAAGCATATAAATTTTTTTTTTACAAACATCTAATATACATGTGAAAATGAATCACAAAACTCTAGGTACAAAGAGATCTAGATCCAAAAAGAGATGTATATATATATATATATATATATATATAATCAGGTTTTATGTACAATGCCATCATGCACTAGGCATGGTCAAAATGCTCAATGAGCCCAGAAAATACAGAATGGTCGTATAAACAATCTAGCAAGAGTCACTACAAAAAGAGCCAAGTGGCCTCTCAATCCCTATGGGATCCCTCAGAAGGTGCACGATCACGTCTAGGACTCTGGCTACGCCGGCGCTCTAAGTGCACTGAGGGCTCGCGATCCTGAACAGTAGCTGTAGCCTCGCTATGAGAGTGGCTCCTCCTCATCAAGTGCTCTGCAGCCCTATACCCAGCTACCTCGGCATGGAGGGAAGTCACCATCTTGGCCACATGCCAGATGGGGGAAAAAACATCGGTATGCCTACCAGCTGCTGAAGGCTCCCCTGCATCCGTGGATAGCTCGGCACGAGTCTTCTCCATGGGGAGCATCAGGGTATCAGTACATACCTGGTGAATCAAGTCTCGCCACTCATCAGCAGTCTCTGCAAGCAAAGGAGAAAAACAAATTAGAAAATGATCAAAAGGTAAAACCAAGGATGAACAAAAAGAGAGGTAGCAACTAAGGCAATTCTAGCTAAAATAAATATCAAAAGAAGAGTGACAACTCACTCAGATCTCCGGGCCTCCAAGAAGGATCTCTGGGATCCGCACCTACCACGGATGCCACTGCTGACTGATGTCCTCCTCCCATGTCTGGGACAACATGGCATCCTACCATGGACTCATCCTCTCCACCTAAGTCCTGAGAAAGTAACTCCTCTGAGACTAGAGTCACCCTCTCCGTGCTCTGCTCTGCCCTCTCGGCCTGTAAAATCTCCTGAGTGTCATGCCACTCAGGATCGCTATCCTCTCCCCCACCCGACTCGCTGACCTCCATGTCCTCGGTCTCCTCCTCTGTCTCTCCCCCTGTGAACTCCTCAGACTCAGAGTCTATATCAATGGGGTCATCACTGCTATGGGCAGGACTGGCGGCAATCGAAGTAAAGGTGCCTGAGGAGCACCGACTCTCGCTCGGGCACGTACCACCCTCCTGGCTGCAATAGGGATGCCAGGAGTAACAACAGTCCAACCCCGGCCTCTAGGACCTCCCCTAGCCTCCCGAACTGATCTGAACACTGGCACCACTGGGGGAAGCATGTCAATATAAGCAAGGCCGAACTGCTGAGGCACTCGATCAAAGGGGTGTGTCTCTACCTTCCCCGTCCTATCCACAAGCTGCCCTGTAGTAGAGTAGGAAATCAAAGTGAATGTCTCCTCACCCCACAACCCTGCCATGGCCTGATAAGGTGTGGCCTCCATATCCTCAGTAGTCAGGGAAGCAACTGGCTGGTGGGGTGCTCTAAGCACCGTCATCTCTGTCCATCTAGCTGCCCTCATGGCTCTGGGATCCACCACCTCTATGCCTCTCCCATAAGGGATGATGCGCTCATAGACCCAGCTCATAACTAAGGTCGGATGGCTCAGTGACTGTCCCTGTAATCGAACCACCCTGTATAAGTCGTGATAGGTGGTCCCAAGTATATCGGCTCCCCAGGCATAAATCTGACCATGTGCCTCAATCTGTGTGATGATGGGGGCCCAACAGTAGAGTAAAGTATCCCCTCCCTTGTCTCTGATCAATCTCGAAGCAAGGATGCCCATAATGGCCTGACGGATCAGAGGGATGGGCAAGCCAGGAATAGAATGGACCTTCACCCCCTTCTTCGAACCAGTGGAGACAACTGCGTCTCCCATATAGGTGGCCCACTGAGTCACCTGAGCTCTGGATACTGCTGTATCAAATGAAAGTCTCCTCCCAATAATCGGGACTCCCAAAATGTGGTAGACATCCTCTAGGGTGATAGTCCACTCACCCCTAACACCTGGAAATCGGAAGGTGTTCCGATCTGCATCCCAGTAAGAGAATAAGTCACATAGTATGTGACTGGCAGGTGTAACGTGGGGAACCCGTGTGATCCTCAGTATACCTGCCCTCTGAAGAGTATCCTGCTCATCCTGAGAGAGTGCATCTAGCACTGCTGGAAGCCAATCACTCTCTCTCTCTCTCTCTCTCTCTCGGCTCCATCTGATGTACTCTTCCTTCTTCTGCAAAACACACAAAAACATGCAAAAAGGAGCAAGTTAGTATCAAGATTGCATTAAAAAAATCATTAAAGCAAATAAGAATACTAAAAATGCAAAAATAAACTCAAATCAGTGTTGTTTTAACATTCTGAAGAGAACCGCCGCCCTGAGCAGGGGGCGGCGGTTCCATAACCGCCACCTTAAAAGGTGGCGGTCCTGTAACCGCCACCCTGCTCAGGGTGGTGGTCCTGTCCCGTGTTTCAAAATGGGTCGCGTGCCCTAAAATGCTTAAAAATACAAAAATTTGACCATTTTAGCTAAAACAAAAGCCTACCCATTAGGCGCCCCCCCTAAGAGACACATTTAAAACTGACATTTCTAAAAATGACCCCCCCAAGACAAAGATTTTGACATTTTAACATTTTTAGTGCAAAAACGTTAAAACAAGAAGAACTAACCTGAGATCTCGCAGGTCGATGTTCTGCTCGCGGAGGCATGATCGCTATCTCACTACGAACGTTTCGACTATACTCTCGTCGGAAACCGTCACCGTGGGTCCCAGAGCTCAAAAACTATCAAATCGACACGTGCAAATGAATAGGAAAATGGTCCCATTATATATATATATATATATATATATATATATATAGTGTTTTGACTCATTTTGAATGCCCCTTTCGCAGGTTTAGAGTGCCAACGGAGGTAAGTTCTCATCCCCGCGCAAATGGTAAGTCCTCATTTCATACTAATTTAGTATTTATTTTTCGATTTGTTTTGTCTATCTGCACTTGAGTCTTCTTTCCATTTTGCAGGTAGCGGGAACTTGGATGGTGACATTTCGACACACGGGCGTGTCAGGTATAATTTCTAACTTCCCATTTTGGGACCGCCATACTCGGACCCACCATTTTATGCCTCTTCATGGCTAAAATGCTTCTCCGAGGGGGCAATATGTACGTACCCAAAATTGTAGGGTACTGTACCACCAGAACGATGTTACACATGCCCCAATGATGATACAGGTCACCTCGCAAGGTGTTCGGATCCAGAGAAGCTCACGAAGTATATGTTAGCATCCCAAATGCTTTATCCTTGTTCCTTGTGCTTTGTTTTATTCCTCTGCCTTCCTTTTCTAGCATTTTGACCTTTAGTGAGGGCAGCGGTCCTGTAACCGCCGCCCTAGTCAGGGCAGCGGTCCTGTAACCACTGCCCTGCTCAGGGCGGTAGTCCTTCACGCATTTTCCAGCACGTTCTTTTGATCACGACTTGCGTAATTTTCAACTTTCACCAGCTTTTCTCCACCCCTTGGCTTGTATTAATGTTTTATGTCCCCTGGAATAGTGTTTCTCCATTGTTTAATGGTAAAAGAGTTCTAATAGGAATTACCTTTGGGTGAATGTGAAATCTATAAATAGCCAGCTTGTTTTCAAGCAAATGGCCCCTCAACTTCTCATTTTCCATTGTTTAAGTCTGTCAATTTCTTGTTTAGAAGCTCATTTTGTTTTCATGTTTGCATCCATGCTAGTTTTCCTTTGCTGTTAGAAGCCATTCGATCTTCTTGCTTCAGTCTTGTTCATTATTTTCCATACAAATTATTTTAGAGCAGAGTAGTGTCAGTTATAGATTGAATTCATTAGAGTTGCAGGTTGTGTTCTTCACAGAAGGTAGATTCTAGAATCTCTCGGTACCCTTGTGTTGTATTCCCGCAATAAATCCCGCTAGGAATTGCATACGCCAAGCTCTGTCACTTGCGCTATCCCTCTCCTACTCGCATTGTATTCGGTCTATATCCAAAGCTGCCATTGTTCAAATACCTTCTTCTGTTGATGCTAGCATATACACGCTCTTCTGGATTCACGTGAACATGAAAGAATGAGGAGATCATTCTGAGGGGACAAAGTCATACACTACTGGATTCGCCACTGTTCTGCAAATTCCAGGTTTTATCTGTCAAAGTTCTAGTTAAAACATATCAAATAGAGTAGTGAAATATTTCATTTCAGTTAAATTTCATTCTCGATATTGCCAGGGAAGCTGTGGGGATTGATAGTTTCTGAGAAACTATGATTCATTCCTCACTTCTGAGGTAGGATCGAGAATCTTTCAATTAAGTTAATCAGCTATCTAGTTATTTAGGATAAAACTCACAACTGCACAGGCAAGTAGCTACACCGGGCTACCTTGTTTGTTTTAATTTTGTTATTAGATTAGTTGTCATTTTCTGAATATATTAGATTAGTTTCTCTTTCAATTCCATTCAAAATCTTATCAAAAATACAAAAATAGAGGAATATATATATGTTGTAGATATATCTCGCATAGTTAGTTTATTTCATTTCAGTTAGGCTTATATTGATCTTGTATGACAATCACGGGACCTAGGGAGCCCAGGGAATATGTTTTTGAGCCAATCGTGCCTCAACCAAATACTGTTGCAGCAATAACTGACATAGACCAAAATCTCAGAATTCAGGTCTTCCGAACAACAACAGACCTACAAGAAATCAGCTCACAGTTAAGGGGATTAAACATAGAAGATGACAAAGCACACACGTTCTGGTCAAATCAGACAAATTATAGATTGCCTTGATAGATATCCGTATGACTGTAGAAGGACCTGAAAGAGGGAAAACATTCGGTTGTGATCCACTAGTCCCACAGCCAGACGCAGGAGACCTCCTCGTTGATATAGACACTAGCTTACGTATCCAAGTTGCCAGAACACCTGTTAGGTACTCTGAGAAAATCGTGCAACTTCTAGTTCTAAACGTAGAGGCCGAAAAGGCATACGACTACTGGATACTCGGAATTAGGAATTGATTCTTCACATGACCATAGGAGGTCCACAACAACCATGAACTTACGGTTGTGATCCACAGGTCCCACAACCCAACGGGCCTACAAATCAATCCAACGTTGACGCTGGTTTGTGAACATTAGTGTTTAGATCCTCTCCACTCCCACCAGACATTATCACACAACTATCATTATTAAACGTAGCAGCTAATCAAGCTAAAGATTTCTGGACTAGACCAGAGAATCGTCCATAAAACACCAAAAGATCCACTACATATTTAGCCATTCCATTTTCATGACCTTGTCGGGAGACATATACGAAGCACCCACAGGTTATCTTCCACGTATTCCACAACCCATAGATCGGATCATGGACAGAGCTCGATATTGATTGGAGCCTTCGAGCAGCTATCCTCGCCGAATGATCTATCACACCGGTTCAGGTTAGGAGGGCCTTCTTTGCCTTAGATTCACAGATCCCGCTATTGCGTGTTGAAGACATAAGATTACCTAACTAGCTTATCTACATCCCACGTGTATTCCATCCCCACCGGCTGTCTCGGCACGACCTTGGGAGGTCAGGTGCAAGGAAGAGTCACTTGTAGATTCCCATGCTTGCATGTCACTTTTCCAATGAGATAACAAAGGGAGAGTTTGTCAAAGTCCAAAAAAACGACACTTGGTATTCACATAAATCTTGTTCACTGTCATTACTAGTTTGCACTTGGTTTTTCACTTACCTCTAAGGAAGGGAAACTATACCAAAGTGACAACAATATTTTCAACACCACTTGATCTAATTCCTTTAATTTCTTTTGACACTTTGATTGGTGAAAAGATGGAGAAACTATACTTGTGTTATCATTGATTATGTTCACCACTTTTATGTCTTTGTTTACGCTCATCCATGTTTGTGGCTGATTTTTAAACTTCCACTAAAGTGTGTGGATAGCATTTTTAGTCATTGATAATCCTTTGATCTTGATACCCAAGTCAATATCATCATTTTTAGTTAGCTTTTGATTCATCACTTGATCTAATTTTGATTCTTATCGTTGCTTTGTATTATTTCAGCCTCAATTTTGACATAGGGGTTATGTCTTGATTTCTTGTAAAATTGGCCTAAGTTTCTAGGTTGTAATGGTTGCTACATCACACATTAACAATTCCTTGGTATTCGCAAAAAGGATTTTAGTTTAGTTTGATTTCAAACATACGTTCGATTTTTAAAGGTGTTGTTGTTACCAAGGTGCAACATATCAATATTATTTTGATATTAATACCTTACATTTCACCAAAATTTTGGTTAACATATCTTAGTGAGTATTGTTGTGTTTTTCATCCATGTGTAAATACCTTATTGAATATAGGTCTTGATTGGATTTCAAATGTTTTAGTATTTTTTTTTATCATATCAACCTCTTGTTATTACTTAAACCTTTTTCATTTTTTGAACTTGGACATAAGTGGTGAACAAAAAATTCACTCATCTTAAACATCCAACTACCATTTTGAAACTTAACTTAGGAAGTACTTCATGTTTGATTTATTGGTTTAGAACAAATTTGTATGATTGTGATCTTGTCATTATTCATCATTTTGACTTATTCATTTAGGACAATCACTTTGATCCATTAATTCTTTATCATTCATTATTCTTTCGTCATTAATTTGTATGTGGGAGATTGAATTCATTTGAGTTTGTTTTCAACTTGCGTGATTATTCCTTGTGTTTATTTATAAACTTGTTTCATTGGACAATCCTTTGGGTCTTTGATCCTCTTTGGATTTTTGACCTAAGTTAATGGTCATTTTTTAACATATCTTTCAAAGCTTATGAAAACATTGTCCTATCAAGAGAACTTTTGCATCAAGAACATTGGAAATATTTCCTTTGTATCCTTTATGTTGCTAAATGATTTTCCATCAATCCATTTGAAACATTGATGGATCCAAAAGGATTGTCCAAGACCTTGAAGAGGATTATACCAATCTTGATCATCATAAATATATGTTTTCCTTAGAATTCCTTTGGAAAATCACACAAACATCCCCATGGCTTTATGAAATAAGTCTATTTGGTTGTTGTTATGTTTCCCAAATCAACATGAAACCTTCTTCACTTTGAATATTTTGATCATACAATCTAGGTCTAGACCACCTAGTGTGAACCCAACATATGGAAAACAATGATTGATTATCACAACGCGGTCCATTATACATAGCCCAAGGTGACTCATTAGGAATAATAGAAGTTCTTGCAATTCCCATGGAAGAAATAATGACCCATCATAGGGGGTGACCAAACTAAGGGATACTCAGAGGTATCTTATAGAAAAGAGGAGAACCCATTAGGATAACCCATGTGCCCAATCTCATATCAAGGGTATGAGCTGGACAGGAGGTGATCCACAATTATTATGGAGGGTTCCTGGGGGTGGCTTCTTGTTGATTCTAAAAAACATTTGGTCTACTTTAGTGATTTGACCCAAGGATATTTTCCAATTCTTTTGAGGAATGGTGATCCAGATAAGGATTGATTCATGGTAATTGACTCTTAAGATAGGACATGGATCTTTGCTAAATCCCAACATCTCATCATCTATTCTACTAGGATTTTTGAAGATCAAATTCTTCTTTTTATCAGAAGAATCCTTTATCAGTTCCAATTTGAATCTTAAAGAGTCCTCCCCTATATTATGAAAAAAGGGATAAAATTTTTATCATTCATCTAATGTGATTCTTGAATCCATGCGGAATCAAGTTCTAATCCTTTCTTCCTCTCAGGGACATCTTTGATTGTCCATTACATCAAACATCTTCTAAAATTCTGAGAAAATCCGATCAACTTTATAGGTTCTTTTTCTTCTACATTTTATTGGGAATTTTACTATTCTTACTGAAGAAACCCTTTTTAACAAGAGGAGAATATCATTGATTTACAGAATGAAATGAACTCCCATGTTTTGTGAGATAGAAATCTGATGGGATTATTGATGTTATCACTCCCACGAAGCATTTTGAAGTGCTTTGAAAAGATATCTTAGCAGATGGCTTATTTCTAATGGTTCGACATGGTTACATTGATATTTAGAATGGATGAGAAAATGATATGATATTTTGAAAGGGCTAGGGATGAAGAGGGATTGAAGTTGGACTGATAACAAAAGTATTCAACTCCAAGAGACAACTAGGCATAGGAAAGCATCTCTTTCAATAGATTCTTTAGGGATATACCAACCTAATTCCAAATCTTCTTCTCTCATAAGATGATCTAATGTAATTAAAATTAGGTTCTCATAGTCATCTTCATTAATTCGATCATCATTCAAACATGATTGACTAAGATGAGGAATACGATTTGTGGAACTCTTTCTTGGAGGAAGGTGGTCATCGAGGTCATTGAGGAATTATGGGTATTAAAATGAAGAAAAAGGGAGGCATTTATCAAGAACATTGAAGATTATTGTTCAATCGATTGGAACAAGGAGTTCTCTTTAGTATTCAAAGGAGGAAGACATTATTGAGGTGAATGTTGGAGTAAAATTCCTGTCAAGGACAGAGAGAGACTCAGATGATTCAAGATTTGATCTAGGGGTATTCTTCAAATAATAGTTGGGATTCGAATTACCAGAAGAAAGTGGGAATCTTGAATAGTCCATTCCTATCTTCTCATCAAAGGAATTTATTTGGGGGGAATTCCTCAATAATCTCTTTGGATTAGAAGCATCCAAACCATACCATTCACTATGAGAAAAATGTGGGGAATTTTTAGTACCCAAATCCCTCTATCTTTATTTGAAGAACCAAACAAGGCTTAGTTCCAATATCTTCTATTGTTGGGGCATTCCTAAACTAGGTTCCATTGTTTTCTAATGTGATGAAATCACCATCGATAGTCCATCATTTAGGTGCTTGCCAGACCTAGATAGTGGGATGGAACTCCTTCAATGGGAAGGAAGTACATGTTGCATTCAGGGAAGCATAAGGGGGCCACATCTAACTAATATCTTCTAAGTATGGATACCTGCATGCGTGATTTTATGAAGAAGGTCTAAGGAAAATAAACATCGTGATGATGCAATCTTGATGAGATCAAAAAGATTTTCCTAGAAAATAATTTTTCCAGATCAATGATCATCAATTCTAAATCATACAAGTGTGAAATCCCAAATCCAATCAATAAGGAAACACTAGCTTATAAAAACCTGTGCAAAATGATATTTTGATGCAAAGAGGATCAACACAATGTCCAATACTTACAACAAGCTACTCAAAATCAAAATCAAGGTGTAATGGTATTAACAAAGGATAAATATGATTCCCACTTAAAGGATATTATGACCAGTTTAGAGACAAGCAAGGCCTAGATGTCAAAGGGAGACATAACAAATATAAGCTACATAATCCCACAAATTTGGACGCATGTATCACCAGCTTCATCAGAGAAGTGAGATATTTTATCAAATTGGTATTGAAATGAAGAAAAATTAGTAATCATTCGTAAATATTTGGAACAATGTTTATTTAAACCAATTCAAAGTATATAAGGATGTGCTAAAATATGATGCTGTAACGCCATAATGCGGAAACTTAGATTACATTTACAAAAAACATGACATAAGTATCTTAATTATGTCGAAACGATACGAACAATGAAACACATCAAAGGGAGATCAATTGATGAATCAATCATAACTATGATGATGTTCTTTCAAGATCAAGTGGCCATCAAAGATATAAAAACACATCTATGCACTTTAGACATTTAACAACTCAGCCGTAAACATGGATGAGCTGTTGGAACATAATGATTAAGTGGTCTGGCCAACCCTTAATTAATATGGGTCCATCACTATTATATAGGTTAAATATTTAATAATATGAAATATTTATTTTCTATTATTAAATATTCATACCTAGGTAATATACATTAGGTAAGTATTTAATAACATGAATCATTTATGTTTATATTTATTAAATACACTCACCTAGGTATATGTGTCAACCATTTAGGTTGAAAAGGTGGGTCGGGAGACATACCCGATCACCTTATATAAAAAGGACTTTAGGTCCTCATTTGATATATTCAGGAAATATATCAAAGGTGTGCAAATCAAGTGATTTGGTTTTACCCTTGGTAAATAGGGTTTTAAGGAGGAGGTGATCTTACTAGATGTAAAATAAGTTCTCTGAAGTAAAAGGTTATTTTCAAAGTGGTTTTTACCCTTTTGGGGTTTTCCACTATAAATATTGTGTCACCTGTGTTATTTATTTCCTGTAAGTATTTCTTTATTTACTTATGTTATGATGTAATGTTTATTTAAATATTTATTGTAACATTATATAATATGTAAGTTGATTAAATCCATATTTATTAGAATCCTCAAATTCTAACATGGTAACAGAGCAAGGTAAATTAAATAAATTAAGATCAAATGGTTTGTATTTTATTTATTTAATTTGTACCACGGTTTTTTTAACCAACCCGGAAAGGTAAATTAAATAAATTAAGATCAAATGTTTTGTATTTTATTTATTTAATTTGTACGGGTTTTTTCAACCAACCCGGAAAGGTAAATTAAATAAATTAAGAGAAAATGTTTTATATTTTATTTATTTAATTTGTACGGGTTTTTTCAACCAACCCAGAAAGGTAAATTAAATAAATTAAGAAAATGTTTTATATTTATTTATTTTTTTGGGTTTTTTCAACCAACCCAGAAATTTAAAATAAGTGCAACCTTTTACTTTGTGAAGAATCAAGGTGAATTCACAGGTGGAAAATTTAGAAATTTCTTACCTTCCGTGCAAACTTGTGTAGAGGTAAGGGTAAAATATTTGAAATATTTTTTTTCTATAGTTTTAATATGTGCAGGTTGAATTTTGTCAATGGTAAATGAAGGAGGAGACAAAGCTCCATCAAAATAGGATTTGAATTTTTTCCATTGGATGTGTGAAAAATGTTGTCTCCTTTGTAAATTCTAAGGTTTATGTAGAATTTAAAATTACATGGCCTGGTAAATGTTTTAAATCTTTTTTTCATGAGGGGCCCCATAATAAGGGTTATATGTGTTTTTTTTTGAAGTATATATACTATAGTTTATAATTTTTTATAGACTATATGTTGTTTTTTATTTACATTATATAAACTATATACCTCTTTTTTAAAAAAGTGAATATATTTTTACATTATAAATTATAATAGGTTAATATAATGTATTAAAATATAACCTCCCTAATATTATATAGAAGAAGAAATTCTAAAATTTTACATTCTGGAAATACACAATAATTTTTGACTCCATTAAATTTGACGGTCAAATGACCGTCACGACAGACCAAACATAAGGCAGTATGACGGTCATTTAGACGTCAAATTTAAGCTAGATGTATCTTTTTCTACATTATTTTTTTCCAAAATTTGTAAGTTGTTTTACATTCTTAGGGGTTTCTTCTTCACTTCTATATGGTGGAAATTTTTTTATATAAAGTCTGGGGTATAATGCAAAGTCTTTTGTATTGTGGGTTATTATTTTAATCATGGGAGGTTAATTAATATGCATTGTAATGACAAAATTAGTTATGATTAAATAGTTTATGTAGATCTATAAAATTTAGATCTATTTCTATTAAAAGTGTTGCTTTTTTTATAAATATGTATCTAACTCTGTGGTACATTGTATATTATAATGGGGTGTGTTTTACAGGTTCAGGAAAACAATGACATCCAGCTATTTCTGTCTTGACAAAACCCAGATCCTGAATGGAACCAACTACAACATTTGGAAGATCAGGGTCAAATCAGAACTTATGGCGAGGAAACTCTGGACAATTGTTTCTGGATCTGAGGTTGCTCCCACCGGTCGTCAAGCAACTGTAGATAACATGAATACATTCTCGCAACGAATGCAGGAGGCTCTTTCCATGATTTTGTGCAATGTGAATGATGAGTACCTTCTACACATTGGTAATATTGAACATCCTAAAGAGGTATGGACACAACTAGAATCCATGCATGAAGGTACGCGTTTATCTAAAATTATTAAATTAGTTTTAGAATTGTTTACAACTCCTATGAAAGGAGATGAAAAAGTAGTTAATTTCTTAGCCAAAATTAAAAATATTAAAGCACAATTAGATGGATGCAATTGTGATTTAATTGGTGAAAAATTAATCTACTTTATTGTTCAGTTAAATATACATGAAAGATTTAGGAATTTTATTTCTATCTTGAACTCTAAATATCAAAACGAAAATGATCTACCTGATTTAAATACCTTGAGTTCACTTTTGATACAGGAAGAGCAAGTGATGATGAACTTTGACTCTAAGGAGAATGCCTCTCAGGCACTTCTTGCTCAGAATTCAAAGTTCAAACCTCACAAGCCCTTCTCAGATCAAAAATTTAGATCTAAATCTTCTTTTGTTGATAAGAATTTTTTTTCTTCTGATCAATTGTGTGTTAGCTTTAGTGGTAAATGTCACAAATGTGGTAAATTTGGACATAAAAAGGAAGATTGCAAAACTAAGAAACCTATCCATAAAAATAAAAAACAAATTGTTTCTTCAAAATACAATTTAAGGAAAAAGGATAGCTCTAATGATATTCCTAAAATGATTGCATTATATGTTGCGTTGTATTCTTCCTCTAATTCTGAATGGATTCTAGATTCAGGTGCATCAAATCATATGACTGGTGTTTCAAATTCTTTATTTGATGTTGTGAAAATCAATGAACGTGTGTATCTTGGTGATAACTCATCTTTAGAAGCAATAGAGAAAGGGAAAGTAAAATTTGCTAATGGTGTGTTGAATAATGTTTTATTTGTTCCTAAGCTCAAAAAGAACCTTTTATCATGTTCTCAATTAACTCATGATGGTTTGGCTATTCAAATTTTGAAAGATACTTGGTATATCAAGGATAGTAATGATAATATAATAGCTGAAGGAATTCAAAGAAATGGTCTGTATATTTTTGATGATTTCCATTCTGCATCCTGTTTTGTTTCTCAAAGTTTGAATAATTCAAAACTATGGCATGAAAGATTAGGACATGTTAATTATAGAATTTTATATGAAATGGCTAGATATAATCTTGTGAAAGGTTTTCCTGTGTTGTCTTCTTCTCATGATGCATGTGAAGGGTGTTTACGCTCAAAACAAAGTGCTAAACCCTTTCACTCACATCTTGAAGAGAGTTCCTCTTCCCCACTAGAACTTATTCATAGTGATGTTAGAGGACCTCTTGAAGTAGCTTCATTAAATGGTTCTTTATATGTTGTGACTTTCATTGATGATTTCACCAGGATGATTTGGTCATATTTTCTTAAAAATAAATCTGATGTACTAGGGAAATTTAAGGAATTTAAAGCATCTGTTGAAAACTCTTCAAATTATAAAATTAAGAGACTTAGAACAGATAATGGGGGTGAATATGTTAGCAAAGAATTTGAAATTTTTTGTATTGATTGTGGTATTAAAAGGGAATTAACTTCTCCTCATTCTCCCCAATCTAATGGTGTTGCAGAACGTAAGAATAGGACTATTTTAGATATGGCTCGCACTATGCTTCATTCTGCTAGTCTTCCCAAATTTCTGTGGGTAGAAGCAATGAACACAACAGTCTACATTCTAAATAGGGTTCCCACCAAAGCTATTCATCTTTCAACTCCTTTAGAAAAATGGTCAAATCAAAAACCTGATATTTCTCATCTAAAAGTTTTTGGTAGTCCTGCTTCTTTATACATTCCTAAAAAGAAAAGAAAGAAACTTGATATGACTTCTTTCTCTTGTGTTTTCATTGGATATGGTATTAACACTACAGGTCTAAGGATTTACGACCCTGTAAAAAGGGAAGTAACTGAAAACCACAATGTGGTGGTTTTGGAAAAATGCTTTTGTTCATCTGATAATGGTAAAGATGTTCCTAACTCTGTCAATATTTCTAATAATGGTTATGATTCTGATATTGAGAATATAGTAAATGGTCATGATGATGTTTCTTGTGTTGATACTATAGATGCTTCTGAATCTCCTAACTCCCTAGTTAAGAAACCAAAATGGGCTCAATCTGTGTTAGAGAGTTCTAATCCTATTGATCTTAGGAAAATGACCAGAAGCCATCATACGTACCATGCATTAATGACCTTGTATGAACCTGAGCCACAAAGTTTTGAAGAAGCTTCTCAGGATGAGAAGTGGATCAATGCAATGCAAGCTGAATATAATGCCCTAATTCAAAATCAAACCTGGGAGTTGGTTCCACCTCCAGAGAAAAGAAGTATTATAGGGTCTAGGTGGTTATACAAAGTAAAATATAATACAGATGGTAGTATTGACAAACATAAAGCTAGACTTGTTGCTAGAGGTTTCACTCAGAAACCTGGTATTGATTATGTTGAGACATTTTCCCCTGTAGCTAAAATGAGTACTGTTAGGACCTTATTTGCAATTGCCACTCAATTTGGGTGGGAAATCCACCAAATGGATGTGAAAAATGCCTTTTTGAATGGTGATTTAAAAGAAGAACTTTACATGTCTCAACCTAAAGGATTTGAAGAAACTGGTAAAGAAAACTATGTTTGTAAATTGAAAAAATCCTTGTATGGTTTAAAGCAAGCTCCTAGAGCTTGGTATGTGAAAATTAATTCTTTCTTTAAACAGTTAGGATTTGTTAATTGTTCTTCTGACAATGATCTATTCATTAAGCAAGAAGGATCACATATTATCATTGTTTGTATATATGTTGATGATTTGCTTATGACTGGTGATAATCCTGCTTTAATTTGTAGAATTAAAGAAAAATTGAAACAATACTTTGAAATGACTGATTTAGGTCTCTTACATCATTTTCTTGGCATGGTTGTATTTCAAGATAAACATTCTATTGTTGTTTCTCAAGCACAATATGCAACCAATGTACTGAAAAAGTTTAACATGATTGATTGTAAACCAATTTCTACTCCTATGGAAGTTGGACTGAAAATTGATCCTAAACCTGCATGTGAAAAATTTGATCCTACTTTATATAGGTAGTTAGTTGGTAGTTTGATATATCTAACTATCACCAGACCAGATATTTCCTATGCAGTAGGAATTGCTTCTAGGTTTATGCAGGAACCTTATAGAGATCATTGGAATCTTGTAAAAATGATTCTTAGATGTATTAAAGGTACAATCAATTATGGGTTACATTATACTAAGAATGAAAATGCTAACTTATATGGATTTTGTGATTCTGATCATGCTGGTGATGTATTGGATAGAAAATCTACTTCTGGTTATGTGTTTAAATTTGGTGCAGGTGTCATTACTTGGTGCAGCAAAAAGCAGCCAACTGTTTCTATCTCTTCAACAGAAGCTGAGTATAGAAGTGCAATGGAAGCTGCAAAAGAGGCTCTATGGCTAAAGAGGTTGTTCGATGAGATAAAGATGAAGGATCCACGTAGTGTTCCTTTGTTCTGTGACAACCAAAGCACCATAGCTCTTGCACATAATCTAGTACAACATCAGAGGATGAAGCACATTGAGATACATATACACTTCATCCGTGAGAAGGTGCTAAGTGGTGAGATAGATCTCAAGTTCATGCCGACTGAAGAGCAGGTTGTTGATATCTTCACAAAGCCCCTGAGTGCTATAAAGTTTTGTCACTTTCGTGAAAATCTTGGATTGTAAGAGTTTCCATTGAGGGGGAGTGTGCATGACAATGTCACCTCCTAATGGAACTTGGTTTTTGTAAAAAGACCTTCGGGCATTTGTAAAAAAGACCTTCGGGAAAGTGTAAAAAGACCTTCGGGCATGTATACCTCCTCGGCTTCTTTTTTAGAAAGAAGTGTAGAAAGATCTTAAAGGTGGTCTTCAGTAAACTCTTTAGTGCTATTGAGTTTACTGGTAAACATCTAGTACAAGCATATTATTAAGGAGGTCCTTGGTTATAAAAGGCTCCTATATGCTTGGGTTCAATAACCTTTTATGAGAACCTGTGAGAATATGTAAAACTCACAAATCATACTTAGCCACTGATCATGGGATGATCTTTGGGATTCCAAATCCTTTTGTACCAAAAGGTAACTTGAGTATGATGAAGGTGTTATAATTCCTTCACCCGATATGCTAGCCTAAAACCTTTATGGTTTAAGGATTGTAAATCTTGTAGTGTACCACGGGCAGGTAATCTATTGGCATATGTTATCCCACTTAACATTAAGGGGGAGTGTTGGAACATAATGATTAAGTGGTCTGGCCAACCCTTAATTAATATGGGTCCATCACTATTATATAGGTTAAATATTTAATAATATGAAATACTTTTCTATTATTAAATATTCATACCTAGGTAATATACATTAGGTAAGTATTTAATAATGTGAATCATTTATGTTTATATTTATTAAATACACTCACCTAGGTATATGTGTCAACCATTTAGGTTGAAAAGGTGGGTCGGGAGACATACCCGATCACCTTATATAAAAAGGACTTTAGGTCCTCATTTGATATATTCAGGAAATATATCAAAGGTGTGCAAATCAAGTGATTTGGTTTTACCCTTGGTAAATAGGGTTTTAAGGAGGAGGTGATCTTACTGGATGTAAAATAAGTTCTCTGAAGTAAAAGGTTATTTTCAAAGTGGTTTTTACCCTTTTGGGGTTTTCCACTATAAATACTGTGTCACATGTGTTATTTATTTCCTGTAAGTATTTCTTTATTTACTTATGTTATGATGTAATGTTTATTTAAATATTTATTGTAACATTATATAATATGTAAGTTGATTAAAATGTTACCAAGTGTTCCTTTTTGGATCTTGTTCAAAATCTTGCTTTAGTGCATGTCTTGTATCATGATTTGTACCTTGGGCTAATCACTTTTTCATCAACCACGTTCTAAATATTTTCATAGAATCCTCTATTCTTAGGAATCATTTAGAACATCCATGTGTATAGGATGGCCTCTTTTCCATGTTTTCAGACACTTTTGTCCCTTCATTCAATAAAAAATATTCTACTTCTATTTATCAGCGGCTTCTTGGTCAGCTTACTCTGGGCGCATCCTTGCTCCTTATCACTTCATTGGTTTGTGTTCATCTTCATGTTGAACCTATCCATATTGGTCTTAATCCCTATTCTGTGTGTGAAGATATTTCCTTTGAATACTCCCACCTAACGCTGGGGAATTTTCACATCTTCACCTTCTTGCATATGTGTGTGGCCTTATGCCCTTGTACATCCCATCTATCACTGGGGGCATCCACACTTCTTTGTCTTCCTATATATAGTTTCCATATGAAAATTTTCGAAAACCTTCTGTATTCAACAATAAAATGCAACATGGTCTATATAAACATATGTTTCTAAAAAATCAAAAACAATAAAAATCATCCTACAAAACATCACTCTTTGGTTCTCACTTGTTCTTGTGCATGACACACAGATCATCTTGATCTACCTCCATTGACAAATTTGGTTTGTTTACTATGTCTATACTTTGGTGCACAATGATTTGTTTGGTACTTTGTCATAGTGCATGATTGCTTTTCATAGGAACCAAGTGTCCTTCATTATTCCCCTTTGCATATATCTTTTCTTGGGGCAACATCTTTTAACCCTTGTCATTAATTTGTACAGGTCATAATCGAATCTTGATAACAAAAACATTGCATTATATTTCTATGTTAGATAAGCTTGTTTACTGTCTCGTATTATATTGCATTATGTATGTTGCAGGGAGTTAGGAATCTTTCACTTTCTTGTATTGCATTGCATTATGTATGTTATAGGGAGTTAGGCATCTTTTACTTTCTTGTATTGCATTGCATTTTTTTATGTTGCATTGAGTTGATATTTTCAGCAATGGACAATTGTTTGTAGTATGGATTTTTATGTCATTTTACTTTTATAGTATGCTTATATTTTTAATAAGGATCAATGATGTAGATCCTTGGTAATATGATGACATAATTTATATTTAATACAATGGATGAAAGCTTATTCCTTTCTCTCCATCTTCATTTTTCCTCTATATCATTCTCTTGTCAACTTTATTCTTCTAATTCACTCGGGGCCACATGCCCGTACCTATTCTATCGATCACCTTCTTTCATCACTCAGTCGACACTCGAGGGGGAATCTCTCACTTCTACTTAATTGTCTTCTACCCCTTCAAAATTTTATCTTTCTACTATCTTTAAAGTGGTGTCACTTACGCCACCCCAAAGAAAGGAAAATGTAGACACCTATAATTTAGCTCGAGCAATTTAAATACTTAAATTACACTAATTACACTCTTTCCCACAAATTGACGACATATCATAAATATTACACATTTTATCTTCTATCATCATTAATTAATTACATTACGTTAGTTAATTAACTCTTTTATCCAACAACTATGCTGATTAACGACCTTCCATTAATTAGCTCCCCTTTCTATCTAGATTAATTAATTAGCTTCCTCTTCCATTAGATCAATAAATCATCATTTATTTGATTAAATTCCTCCCATATTCTAAATCATGCTAATTATTCCTCTAAAATTTCTTATAAGCTTGCACACCTATTAATTAATCTCTTTGATTAATCAATAAACCCCCTCAGTTCCCATGAGTCACTATGGGACAAATTAAACTCTCATAAAGTAAAATCAACCACTTCTAAACCATTTTTATCCATTACTAACCTATCTTTAATATTATCCCACATGTAATAGCATGCAAAGCTTCTTCAAACCATTGGGTTATAAAATCAACCCTCCTCCATCCTTTCTACTTACACATTGCATGCATATAGCTAAATTATAGGCATTTCATCTTAGAGCATCTTTTATTTGAGCTAATAACCTCATTCTTACATTTCATCCATCCAAGCTTTTGGGTCATGTGGAGAGAATCAAAATGTTCTTGTAACCATACTTTTATGAGCCTCCATTCCCAAACCCTTGAAGATCAAACAATCAACTTTGATTGTCATGGATCTATCTAGGTTCATTTATTAGTTTAGCTAATCTAAAGAGTAAAGATTCAAGTGCTTAGCAATATTAGTTTGATTTCCATTTCAAGGTTCTAATGCATAATGTTGGTATTTAGTCTCTTTAAGATCTTAGCATGATGATCTTTGTAGGGTTAACTTAGTTTTGAAGCTACTAAGGTGTTAGTTTCAATTCTCCTAGCTTAGTTAACTAATACATTGATACATTGGTCATCGACCAAACTTGAGTCGGATGGTCTAATTTAATTGATAAGAGGTTGGTGAATGACCCATCCATGCATAATGGTTTTAATTTGGTTATTGATTGATTTTTGGTTATTAACATGCAAGTTGGTGGATTAAGGTTGTATTTTGATCTTTGACCGTTCGTACACTGCCATATTGGGAAGGAAATAATTGCATTTAAAAATTAGCCACTACGTGGTATGAAAGGTGTTAAAGCTCATTTTGAGCTCTGTTTAGTTGAGTGTTCCAATAGAGTGCCTTGTACCATCTAAGGAAAAAAATTTGCATATATGGGTTTATCACTAGAGATTTTTCATTCCCCATAATTATCCCTTCCCATGAAATTCACCAGATTAATGATAGACATGACTATCCAAGTCTGAGAAAGTTACAGTACATTAACTTGGAAACCAACGTAATGAAGAACTTAATATTCTATGGATTTATTTGAAATAAAAGGTGGATAGATAAAGATCATGATCAGGGTAGTATTTTAGAATAGTTAGTAAACATCAAAATTTACTTGGTTTAGTAATATGAAATAGGAAAAGATGTCGTGGATGACTAGCTGCAAGAGATAAGGGAATATGGTTACATGGAAAAAACTAGGATAAACTGGTTTACATGTTTCACGGTTTTGTCAGGGAAGTTAGTACTCCACGGATTCTAAAAGGTCGCAAGACACTCAAAAAAGTACACCAAATTCTTGCATAACCTCAAAAGATAACTAAAAGACCGCAGATAAAAATAAAATTCAAGTAAAATCCATGACACGATTTATCATGAGGGTTTGCACTCCACGGATCCTAAAAGCCACGGGAGACTCAAAATAAGAACATCTTCTATCAATGCCCTTACTATGGGTGTTCAAATCATACAACATGAGTTCAAAGATGACTAATGTACTATCCAAAGGTAAATTCAGTTATAAAAATTGAGTGTTGAGTTAATAAATGAAATAAAAAGAAGCATATGTATATACTGAGAAGAAAATGGGGATTCTATAGGGGCCTAAGCCCTTGAAATTCACATAACTTATAGTATACAAATACAAAAAAGGAAGTTTCTTGCAAAAGAGGTACATTTTCAATTGATTTTTACACATTCCTCTACAAGTACGGGAATCTTATTTAGTAGCTTCTTTTTCCTAAACTCAAATTCTTTGTAATCTTGGGCCCCATAAACATACTGGATATCTCCTGCAAATTCATGAGACATGCCCATTCCCATGACTTTTGTAATGTCTACCTTAGAACCTTCTAATATTTTGATCAAATCTAATTTTCTCCTATTCTTAGTCCCATCATGAGTACTTCATATTCTACTACATTATTGGTGCACTCAAAAATTGGCTTAAAGGAAAAGCTAAATGACTCTCTATTTTAAGAACTCATAACCGATAATTAAGCAAGTACGTAAGCAATATTTAACAAAAGACCAAATATTGAAGTAGTATAGAAACGGAATATGGGATCTCCTTGAATTTTTTTATTCTTTTATGACAAAGAGGTTTCATCTCTATATTGTAAATTTGAAGTGGAAGTAATGGTCATACCTTTTGTACTTGATAATATTCAACACTAGTAAATATTTTATGATGACTCACACATCAAAATATTTCTTAATTGCCAAGTTGGGTTCACTAACCAAATTATTGATTTAGAACCTATGATAAAGGTATGTGAATGAAAGGAAGTTCTATTTGAAAAGGAAGTAATTCATCTAAAGACTAATGTAATCCTAAGAGGATTAGTCATTTTGGAATTCAGTTTTAACAGTACAGATAGAGAAGTTTGTAAATCTTCTACCTTTCTAAGGGATGTTGTGAAGTGCAATTTGGGCTCCAACCAAAATACTATAAATGTATGGTTAGGAAACAATCTAAGTAAAAGGGAAAGAGAGGCATATGGAAAGTTATTCTTAAAATACAAGGATTACCTTGCTTAGTCTTACTCTAAATTAAAATCCTATAGAGAGGATATGTTTTAGCATGAGATACCATTGGCACCTAACTCTAAGCCTTTCATAAAGAAGAAGAGACCAATCAATCCCCTCCTTGCAACCAAACTGCAAGAGGAATTGACCAAACTAAGAGAGGGTGGGATAATACAACCCACTAGGTATTATTCATAGGTAGCCAACTTAGTGCCAATAAAAAAAAAGAATGGTGATATAAGACTTTGTGTCAATTTTAGGAATCTAAACAAATCTTCACTTAAAGATAATTATCCCCTACCTAATATGGATAATTTTCTATAGAAGGTGACTGTTTCATAAATGTTATCTACCTTGGATGGATTTTTTTGTTACAATCAAGTTGTGGTAAGAGAATCATAGCAATGCAAAACTACATTCACCACTCGTTGGGTTACTTATGTTTATATTAGAATGTAATTTTGATTGATGAATGCTGGGGATACTTTTTAAAGAGAAATGGATGTTTTTTTGCAGGTCTTATGAACCAGTTCATTTTTGTATATCAGGATGACATCACTGTGTTCTCCAAAAGAAGAGAATATCACCTAATGCACTTAGAAAAAATCCTAATCAAATGCAGGGAGTATGGTATTTCACTGAACCCCAAGAAGTTTCAATTCGGTGTGCAAAAGGATAAGTTACTTGGACACATATTTTATCATCAAGGAGTCATGATTGATCTAGAATAATTAGAAGTTATTGAACAAGTTTTGATCCCCTTTTAAAAGAAAGGTATTCACTCCTTCTTTGGGAAGATTAATTTTGTAAGGAGATTCATATCTAATTTTATTGAAATTACTTTGTCGCATCTTTCTTGGATGGTTTGTTGAATTTTTTGGAGGTAAATCAGGTTGTAAGAAGACATCAAATTATATAAATATGAGGCTTTTCCTCATAATTAAGGGAGTTGAATTTTTGGTATTCTAATCAAAGGGGGTTTAGTCTTTAAATTTATGAAGATATCTTAAGATAAAGTTGCGAATACCACATGTTTCCTCTGTGAAATGCGTATAGAGTTTAGTTTCCTACACTTCTATGTCAATGTGGTTGTGAGTGTACATCCATTGGAGAGCCTTGAGAACATTTATTCTATGTTCCCTTGCTAAGAATTCCAAGAACTCAATAATATATGTTTGCTTTTAAGTTAAAATTACTGTGTTTTGCATAACAAATTGTTGATTGATGATTCATACTTTCTGCTATAGTCTTACATTTATTGTTTCTCTTTGTCATACACTAGATTTTTCATTGATGCTTATGTTTTGGTCATTAAGTTTGATATTATGTTGTGAGATTTCCTTCTGCAATATTGAACTGGATTATAAAACCCTTATCACAAACATTTTATACTGATGTATTTTTATTCCTTAAGTACATCTTAGTCGTATGAGAGATGAAGCAGTAAATACTTCACTAAAATTCTTACATGAGTTCTTATGTCGTGTATTTTGGAGATTTATCTGAACCTTTGCATCAATAAATGTAAATCTTTATTTGTATAAATTGTTACTTCCTGATCCAGTTTTACGTACTTTCTAGCATAACAGGGTGTTTTAAGTGTCAAATTCCTTACCACAATGAATGTCTCTACCTATAATTCCCCCTCTGAGAAGTTCCAAGTGCCATAATTGACCTCATTCCCCCATTATTAAGTGTCATTTTGATTTATTTCACTACCAGGTTTCTCTAAACATCACTTAATATGTTTGTTATCCTTTTTACCATTATGTAGAGAATTTCAAAGAAACTGTATTTAACTATCTTTAGTAACCTGTGTCTGGAAAAATAAATATACACAATATATTTTGTGACAACTCGTGAGAGTGAATGTTGTGTCCATTGGCCATGTTTATCCCATATTGACCCACTATTTGTATAAATTGAGGGAACAAAGACTCCATCTCCCCCTTGCAGTTTAGGTTACACTGCAGCTCCTCTCACCCTAGTTCAAGGTATGACTAAAAGTTGCAAGGAAAGGCCATCACCTTTATATGTTCCCCTCAATCATCCTAAGTATTGATCCCAAGGAAAATGGTAGACCCATCCCCAACTACAAAATGACACATCAACCTAGTATACCACTATTCCAAGCCATTTCCTCCTTACCTTTGAGGAGAGACTATTGTCAGTCCAACAAGGGATGTAGATTTGAAGACCAACAGAAGGAAGAAAATGCATTTAATGTATTCACATTCCCTCAAAAATATCAAATATTCTTGGAGAAGTTATCAAGCTAGCAGGTGTTATTCTATTTTTATTTTTCTATTTGTAACTTTGAGCTCTTCTGCCATTTGAGCTCCTTTCCTAAGAAATATATGCATGTAATGTATTGAATAATTTTTTGTTGAGATAAGTGGGGAAACTATTAATGGTGATTGGGGAAGAATATAAACCCTATTCAAAGTGGATTATGGCATTTTTGTGAATCTAAGGATCTTGAACCTCTGGTGTTGGTTGGGTCGTTGTGCTTGAGTTTTTGGGTGTTACGAATTTTTGGATACTTGCAACAAAGAAACCATACCTCAAATGCATAATCCAAAATCTACTCTGGATCTTAAAAAACATCCAATGTTAAATATTCCTCAAATTCCTATGATATTATCAATTAATTGGAGAAGACATACTTCAAGAGATCATTACTCGTGTACTCCACGATGCACATTTTTTAAGGATATCAATAGCCAAAAATTCCAAGACTTGATTGCAAATATATTTCCTAGTAGTCCAATCCTATTATTTTTTCCTCATGACCTTTTGAATCCAAATATCAAAAAAAATCTTATATATTGAAGTATTCATAACCCATCATAAAATCAAAAGAGTGCTTCTAAAAAATGGAGGATCATTAAATATTTTCTCCATGAAATGATTAATATGCCTTGGTCATATTGAAGAAATTATTAGCTACTACCATCATCAATATTTAGGGTTATGATAATAGTGAAAGACAATCCTTCTAGAACAATCGCATTATCCCTAAAAGGTTAGACCAAAAATATTGGAAACCTTTTTCATGTTATGCATGTTGAAACCTCATATATCATTATTCTTAGTTTCCCATGTATCCATGTCATGTAGGATGTTCCTTCCACTTTTCACCAGTGTATTAAATTCCCTTATGAAGGAAAATAATTTACCTTACTTGTTGATGTTAAACCCTTTGAATATTTTAAACTTCTAAAAAGGTGGATTTATAACACATAAATTATTGGCCTTATGTAGATGAAATTCATTATCATTCCCTTCATTGATGCAAATTGTATTGATATTAATATCCTCCTGAAGCTTCAACCTTCTACATCCTCTTCTCAACCTAAATTCAATATCATTGATAAAGGTGTTGGAAAATATGAACTCAAAAATACTTTCCATGTTGGTAAATTAACTTTATCTCCCCGTAGTTATGGAAAACCAAATGCTTCCCACCTCAAAGTGGATCCCATTTAAAATATTGGTACAACTCATTAGAAATAATTCAGATATATAAATGATGAAAACATTCATGGTTCTACAATGCTCTTGGTTATATGACGATCAGTTGGATACATGTTATGAATCTCCTAAATATAGTAAAACTAATAAAATGATGAAGAATATGTATTGGAAAGGTAAGGGACTCAATAAACATGTACAAGGTCACCTTGATCCTATTATATATATATAATCTCCATCGTTATAGCCTAGCTTTTAACTCCTTTGAAACTATGAATGTATTGTGTGATGCATTGACTAGTGATGAGGATACTAACTCAAATATTGAGATAGGTTCTACACATATCCTCTCCGATGACCTAACTGACACTATTCTATTTGTTGAAGACCTTTCCATCTACACCATTGAATTTAACCTTATACATCATTTTATCATAAATTAGGACCAACTAAATCACATAACCATGGACCTCTTCCAAAATAATGAGGCCATCGAAGAGTCTCTTGGGACTTGGGACCCTATGCCCCTTTCCGGTCACATGAATAAATTCAATATATACCTAGACACTAAAACCTATTTTAGCAAAGAAAATGAGTACCCCAGTCCACAAAAAAAAAAAAATCAGAATTATAAAATGAAAAATAAAATCTCCCATAGTGAAAACCTTACTGAGGCACTATTCGAGAAAGAAAAAATGAAAAAAATAAAAACAATAAAAAGAAAAAGGACGAATCTCCTAATGAAAAACTTTCTGAGGCGCTAAAGAGAGGAGAATTTACTTTACATCAAATATATTATATACATCAGCCTATAATATCTTTTCTAAGAGAAAGGCACATCCAAAATTCTAGTAGAAGAGACCATTGACATAAATATTGGTACAAATGAGCATCCTAAACTTTTAAAAATTGGTGTTAGTCTAACAGAAGAAGAAATAGAAGTATTTACAATGCTTCTTTTTGAGTTTCAAGATATATTTGCATGACCATACAAGGACATGCCAGGGTTGGATCCCTCCCTTGTGGTACACCACCTTGTGGTTTATCTGGATGTAAAACCAGTCAAACAAAAACTAAGAAAATGTACCCCAAAGTTGTATTAGTCAAAGGTGAAATTAAGAAACTATTCGAAGAAGGTTTTATCAAACCAATTGATTATTCAAATTGGATATAAAATATTTTACTAATTGTTAAAAACCCCTAAGAATCATAATTTGTACAGACTTTTGTGATATAAACAAGGCATGTCCAAAAGATGAATTTTCATTACAAAATATTGATATGATTGTTGACTCTACAATGGATCATGAAATTCTCTCCCTAATGGATGGATTTTATAGCTATAATCAAATAAAAATTCTTGAAGAATATCAACCCAAGATAGCATTTACAACATCGTGGGGCACATTTTGTTATAAGGTCATGCCTTTTGGCCTTAAAAATGCAGGTGCCACTTATCAGATATCAATGAAAATTATTTTCCATGAAATTATACATAAAGTTATGGAATATTATGTACATGATATTATTTCAAAATAAAAAACAAGAGTTGATCATACAGTAGTTTTAAGACACATCTTTGAAAGGTTGTGTGAATACAAGGTCAGACTCAATCTAAAGAAATGTGTGTTTGGTATAACTTTGGGAAAAATCTCGGGGTTCATTGTCTCATAAATAGGTATCAAAGTTTACCCCAAAAAAGCTAAAACTATCATGGAATTCCTCCTCCACATAATCACATATAGTTAATATTTCTTCAAGGAAAAATCCAATCGATAGACGTTTCATCTCACAATTGGCAGACAAGTACCACCACTTCAATTAATTGCTAAAAAGGGATGTACAATTTAAATGGAATCAATAATTCCAAGACTCTTTCTTCAAATTGAAAGAATATATATCATTTCCTTTGGTACTCATGCCACCTATTCCAAAAACATTGATGCTTCTCTATACATATGTCATAGAATATGCAATAGGAGCATTACTATCACAACATATGTTGTCTACTATCTCAATAGGACCTTGAATGATCAAGAACTTAAATACTCCCAAGTTGAGAAGGTATGCTTTACAGTGACTTTCATATTTCACAAACTACATCATTATTTTCTCAATCATACAACTAAACTTATTGAAAAATTAGATCCACTCAAATATCTACTATCCAGACATATCATAATAGGAAGAATGTCTATCTAGGTTGTTTTACTCAATGAATTTGAAATAGATTTCATCAATTAGAAAGATATCAAGGTAAAAACCCTTATGAATCAGCTTGATGCAACACCTCTACCAGGATCAAAACCTCTTCACTTTAAATTTAATGATGAGGAACTATTTTATATTGATGTAATTCCCTCTTGGACTCTATTTTTTAATGACTCTTATAATATCCATGGGTTAAGATCTAGTATTCTACTACTCATGTTGGATGGAGATGTCATTCAAAAATATTTCTACTTAGGCTTCTTGGAAGCACAACCATTCAGGGGGGTAAATTAGTGTGCCCTAAAACTTTATTTCACATACACTTTAGAATTCATCAATTATCATTTCAAATTAACTATTGAACATGCATTCACCAAGAATAATAGCCATACATGAGAAATGATAACAAAAAAACACAAGTACGCCAGTTATAAGTTGGAAACCTTGAAACCCTTTGAAAAAAAGAATGGAAAACTTTTCCTATATAGCAATGAATCAATTTAGTGAAGTATCAACTCCATAAGGAGCAAGAACCCATAGAAGTTTAGTAGAGCACCAACACTACAAGGAGCACCAACCCTACAAGGAGAAATAACCCCTAAATTTATCAAGCATTAACTTACATGGAGGCACCAACCCCCTAGATGACTTAGCCCCCACTCAGCCACCTAAATTTTTATCACCTTGAAAATTTATTGTTGTATCAACTAATGATGATACTTAATCAAGTCTTATTTCTTCTATCTTCTTCAAATCTACCTTCTATCCTTCTCAACACACTCCCTTCTAAACTAGTGCCAATTAGGTCAATGACCTAGCTCTCCAAATAAATAATACTCTCTAGAACATCATGAACTATCATATGCTCTTTCATGATGGTTACTAAGACCTTTTTATCTCTTGTTTAATGTCATTTTTCTCATTTACACCTTTTATTCCATCAATTTCAATACAAGTCTTTCACTTACATATATACATGAATCAACACCACACACATTATTAATCATTTATAGATAATATAAAATTATAAAAACATGAAAACATCATACAATAGCCACACTAGGTCAGAAATAGCATATGAAATCTCAAATCCTTCATTAGGACTAAATTAGGCCTAAATGCCTAAAACAACCCATTCACCAAGTTTGGGTCTTCTTATCCCACATGGCCTTTACAAAACATAAATAACCACTTAGACACCTTGTATAAGTCTTCTACCATCCTCAAACATGCTTGTTTAACTTTGTACCACCATATCATGCTATGAAGCCACTCATTAGGACAGTCCTAATAGGTTTGTGCATCTTCACAAACCAGTGTTCATAGATGAAGCTCAAAAAATACACAAACCACTCAAGCATGTAAGTAAACCACATAGATATATTATATATGACCTCTGGCATATTATCACATGCTTTACAAACCAACACGTGGACTACAAGTTCCTAATAATCACTTTCCAACTTGTAATCTCATAATTGTCCTCACATTGTGGAAACTAGTCAAGGAATCTTGAATATCTAACACTTACATTGACCAATTACATGTATTTTGAAGCATTCATATGCTCCTTAGAAATACCTAATCATCCTCAAAAATATAATCAATGTGATCTAATGGCCATCATTGCTCTTGTTGACCAATCTCTTCACCCTTGCTGCCCAGAACTAGGAAAATCTAATCAACTTGTGCACACCACTTCACCTCATTTGTTGGCTCACAGAGCTTCTACAAAGCACATACATACCCTGAAAATCATGAATGAAGCCTCCAAATGTATAAGACACCACAACTCAGGGTTTATAGGCCCAAGAACATCTCTATAACCATATCACAAAAATATGTGATTAGACCCCAAAAACTAGTCATGCAAGAATTATTTCCACGGACCTTATAAGGGATACACCATGTCTAGAAACCATAATAGACATGTATTATGGCTTCCATAATTACTCTACCATCTATTTTCACCCATTTCTAGTGTAAAAAATGAGATAAAACATAACTTCTTCATTAACATGAATTTTATTGCGGGGTCCACCTACTGTCATGACATCTCAATGCCACCTATAGATACCTGAGAGATTCCTTTACAATATCCAATCATAAACCAAGGTCAAAAATCCATTATATTACATTATGAGTAAGATCTTCTCCATCATTACCCTAGTAGGTTTTTAGGAGGGTTTTAGACAACCTTACCTTCTTAATGATTTTTCATAAAGCTCTTCCCCTTAAACCAAAAAATAATGCCAAGAATTTTGAGGTAGGACCATTCCCCATATACCATGAATAGCTTAGCCTCCCATACAAAGATTACATGTGCCAATGAGCACAAGAAAGTGCTTCTTGGGCTTTTGGTTTTTTATTTTGTGAGCTCGGTAGAGGATAAAACACATTTTCTTGCTAATTCTTACAAACCTTGATGTGAAAATTTTCTCACACACTTGAAACAACATGAGTTACCTCTTTTCATACTCTTGTTTGCATCTTTGCACTAAAAATATATTTTCTCACCTCATTAGACCAACTAGGTATAGACCTAGAAAGTAGGTACAAACCATGTATACACACTTTAAGACATTTATGAGTGATTTAACACCTCATATTCATGATCTCCATGCTCTCATAATGCTTAACGAGATTCTACATACTAGTGATCCACCATGACATACCATCATCCTTCTTATATGTTGACTAGTTTTTTGATCATGCTTTCACCTTCAACGCTGACTACATCATGACTTTATCACTCTTACCCACCTAAAAGATCCTTCAACAAGCTTCATGACATCACTAATACATCCACCTATCACTGAATACTTTTTCAAGCCACTACACCTACTCAAGACACCATGCCACCTCATTAATGGTAGATTAAGTAACTCAATGTGTCATGACATTAATGAATGACACTACCGATCAACCTTCACACATGTTGTTCATTTCTCCTTTTGACATCAATGATACTTATTGACATCAACTACAACACCACTTGCCAAAAATCTCCCCATTTTTCAATGATGGAAAACATTTATAGCTCATTCTCTATATCTATCAACTCTTTCTCCCCCTTTTGACATTAATGACGAAGGTCATACCTACAACATATTAGTTCTCTTCTTTTATCATCACATTATGGCTCACCATTTGGTTGGAAACAATAACCAAACATAACAAGGTCCCTTTGACCTCTTCATCTCTATTTTGACTCTTTAAAACATTAGAGCAGCATAGCTCCCCCTTAGCAAATGCATGCCTTCAAATAAATTTTTTACCCACCTTTTGAGTTGAGAACATACCTGATTGACTCCCCTTGAGTCCTTGACATCGCTTGGCCAAAAATCTTATTTATTTGAATTAAGCTACCTGGTCCTAGCTACCTGGTCCTCAACTTGCCTTTGAATTGCTGGTAGTTGGAATCAAATAGTAATTCCCAATAGTCCTATCTATAATTTCCTTTCCTTGATATGTGTATCATGCCATTTCTTCCTTTTTCCTTGGATTGTCTCTACCTGTTGAAGTGCTTCCAGTCTCATCTCATCCAATTCATTGAGTTGTATAATTCTTTCCTTTTGTGTTGTATCCAATTCAATACCCAATTTAGTTGTTGTCCTCAATGTTTGTAGTTCAAATTCAATGGGAAATAAGGGCTTATTCCTACATACTAACTCATATGGTGAGAATCCTATTGTAGTCTTCCATGTTGTGTTATAAGCCTAGAAAACCTTAGGTATCCTTTTCACCCAATCTCTTCTACTTGCTTAAACTACTTTGGTGAGAATTTTTTCTAATTTCATGTTTGTCACTTCTACTTATCCATTGGATTGTGGGTGATAGGGAGATGACTTCCTATGATTGATCTGGTACTACATTTTGAAGGCCTATATCATATTGGACATGAACTATGAGCCTTGATTTGAAACTGTACTTCTTGGTGCACAGAACTTCATCATAACTATATGCCAAAGGAAATAAGAAATTCCATCTTCCTTATCATTTGTTAAAACCTACACCTCTACCCACTTTGTTACATAATCAATACATACAAGAATTTTCTCATTTCCCTATGAAGGAGGACTAAAACTACCAACAAAATATATGCCCCACCTTTCAAATGGTTCAATCACCACTTGAGGTTATACAAGCATTTCACTAGTAAAAGTTGATTGTCCCATCCTCTAACAAGGATCACACTGCTTGATGTATTTCTTCACATCTTTATATATATATGGCCAATAATAGCCAATGCCAAGTATTTTTTGGGATGTTCTTTTTACTAAAAACTTTCCTCCATTTGGTTCATCATGACATGCCCTAAGAATGACAAAAATTTCATCCTCTCTCACACATTTGCGTAAAACCAAATTAAGGCCACATTTAAATAAAATTCCCTTTAACCATGTAAATTTTGCACTTGTTTTGATTAATATTTTGATTTGTTTCTTAGTAAAAGAAGGATGAAACTTCCCTGTTGTAAGATAATTTTCCATGTCAGCAAACCATGGTGTATCAGCTGAAATAGAAAATAATTTTTCATCTCAAAATTTATCCTTAACTAGATCTTGTTCCCTTGTAGTAGTTAATCTTGATGAGAAATCAGCTACCACAATAAATTTTCCTAGATTATCCATAATAATAATAATATCAAATTGTTGTAAAAGTAATAACCATCTGATTATCCTACCTCCAACCACTAGTTTGTTCATTAAGTATCTAATTCTTGAATGATCTATATGTACAAATATTTTGTATCATGTGATATAATGTCTGAACTTATTAATTGATTAAATAAAAACAAGAAATAAGTTTTCAGTGGTGGTGTAATTTATTTCAGTGGGAGTAAGATTTTTACTAAGATAGTAAATAGCACACATTTTCCCCTATTCATCGTTATGTCCCAAAACTACACCAAGTGAGTTATTTGAGGCATCTGTTTGGATGTGAAAAGTTTTATCCCAATTAGGTCCTATTAGTATTGGGGAAGTGATTATTTTTTCCTTAATCTCTTAAAAAACATGTTGACATTTTTCATCCCAAAGAAATTCATAATCCTTGGTAAGTAAACCAAACTCGGGGGAACCAATTTTACTAAAATATTTGATAATATTCCTATAGTACCCAGCATGTCCTAGGAATGACTTGATATCCATCGGGTTTTTAGGAACAGGTAAGTCTGAAATAATTCTTAATTTTATCTTGGTCAACTTGAATTCATCTTTTTGAAATATGATGTCCTAGAACAATTCCCTCATCAAACATTTCTCATGACTAAGAGACAAATGGTGTTACTCACATCTTGTTAATACTTTATCCAAATTTTTCAAGGCATCATCAAATGTGTCTCCATGCACAGTAAAATCATCCATGTATACCTCTACACAATCATTAGTTAGATCTGTAAAAATTGCTAATACTGCCCTTTGAAAAGTTGTTGAAGTATTACATAGTCCAAATAGAAATACCCTGTAGGCAAAGGTACCCCATGGAAAAGTAAAATTATTTTTGTCCTAATCCTCAGTAGCCACTCTGATTTGATTATATCCACCAAAACCATCCAGGAAGGAAAAGTATTGTTTTCCTGAGAGGTTTTCTAAAACTTGATCTATGAATGGTAAGGTAAAATAATCTCTAAGTGTATCTTTGTTCAATTCCCTATAATCAACACAAATTATCCATTTTCCATTATTTTTAGGAAAAATTACAAGAGGAGGAACCCACTGATAACTGAGATGGAGTTAGATAAATGCCTTACATGTAATAGATTTTCAATTTCTTGCTTGACTATGTCCCTTAAGGCTGGATTGATCCTTCTCTGAGGTTGCCTAACTGGTTTAACATTTTCAGTATAAATGTGATGGGTGCAAATACGGTGGATTCCATTCATATATTTATAGTCTCGAGAAAAATATCTAGTATGGCATTTCAAAACATCAATGCTAATTTAGCTTCTTGATCATTTTATAACTAGCTTTAATGTTCAAAACCGCTTACCTAGTTGAATCTCAATTTGTTTGGTTCCAGTGTAAAAATGAATTGATTTTTTGAAAAGGCTCGATTAGGGTGTTTAGTGGAAATGAATGAGGTGTCAACATATGATATGTAGTAATGCCTCTAAAGCTTCCTTGAGGAATACTAGATAAAGGACAATAAGTAGAGTTACGATACTTATCTTGACATTGGTCAAGCTCATCATCACTAACATTTTCCAAAGATTCCTTATTGTTTCTTGATATCTCAAGACTAATGTTATTGATTCCCTAGCTATTTCCACCCCTTCCGAAGAGAAGTCACCGGTTCCTTGGAGTGAAATTATTTATAACTACATGGAATTGTTGTGGTTCCAGAGATAAGGTTGAAATGTTCTGGAACTAAGTCTGAAGGGGAGATAGCTAAGTCTGAAGGTTCTGAACTAAGTCTGAGGTTCTAGAAATACAAAGGGTTTTGATGAACTTCTCCAATGGTTTTAAGGTATGTTATCATTCAATGGGTGATTACCTCCACCTCCTGTACATGATCCTGCAATGTTATCATAGCCAAAGAAGACAAGTTTAGTTTATTAGTATCAGGATAATCAACCCATAATTGTTTCCTGATTATCCATAAAAGGTCTTGTAGAAGGATATAGGGAAATTTTTTAGAAATCTTAGAATTAGAGATAGTCATATCACCTGATCTACAGTCAATTAAGGAAGCAACTATAGCTAACCATGGTCTCCCCCCAAATAATGGGATAACCAAGTGTTTTACCTTTTGGCCATAATATAAGTCCACAGGATACTCCCATGAATCCACCATGACTACCACATCTTCAATGATTCCTTCTAGTTTATCCACTGATTGATCTTCCATCTTCAATATGGAGCTAGTAGGTTATATACATGTCAATGGTAATGCTTTCAAACCTTCTACTGTTATAACATTTATAGTTGTTATCACCAAATCACAGCAACCCTTAAGTTTACAAAAGTGCATATACTCGAAACTCACTATGTGATTGTGGGATCCTTGCTATGGTGAGGAGGATAGACCTCCAGAGAAAGTTGGTTGAAGTTGCTCCTAAACTACCTACCACAATCTACTCTAATACATGGTAAACTATTCTAGATTAACTTTCTAAGGGACCAAGGAAGCTGAGAATGCATAAATTTTGTCTGCCTAACTAAAGCATGGTGATACACTTCATTAAAAGGAGGGTGTGAGAATAGTCTTCCAATGTGTGAAAACTAGAAGAAAAGTGCATATTAGAAAATGGGTAATAACAATTCTCCAACAATCTGAAGGAATGCATTCACAACAATTTTCATACATTCACAATAATAATGGATCCTTGCAATAGCATCAAGATAGACAGCCCTCAATATACTTGTAATCAAGGTTTTTTGAAGGGGAAAGAAGAATGCAAGAAAACATAACAGGGGAAGATGCATCCACAAACTTATATTTTATTGATTTATGATATGAACTTTTTCAATTGTTATAAGATAAGGTCATGGATCACCATGTACAGGAGTAGACTACAAGGGCCACAAAACATTGGCTTCATTGTAACATTTATCTGGATAGAGCTTTGCCACTAGAAAACTCCCCCCCTTACAATGAGCCCAACTTTTCCAATGGTTATAGAAAAATGAGAAGAGAGCCCTTCTGTAGACAGGGTATAGAAAATGGAAATCCTGCCCTATCCTTCAAAAAAAAAGAATCAACTAAATGGAGTGAAATGATTTTATGTTTCTTTAAAAGGCTCCCCAGACTTTCCACTGACTATCTGATGGGGTAGATAAAATAATTGTAATAGTTTTTTCAATTTCACTTGACATGTCCTATATTAAGGCATTGATCCTGTCTCTGAGGTTCCTAATGTGGTTTAAAATTTTCAACTAAATGTGATGGGTACAAATACTTGGATGGATCATTTTCATGTCTTTATAAGTCCCAAAAAATCTCAAGTATGACACTTCAAAACATCAAACAATTTAGCTTCTTGATCATTTTCCAACTGGTTGTTAATGTTCAAAAGCATTACCTGTTGAATCTCAATTTGTTTGATTCTAGTGTGTAATGAATATACCCTGTTTAAAAGGTTCCATTAGGGTGTTTAGTGGACATGAATGAGGTAACAACATATGATATCCAGTAATGTCTCTAAATTTTTTGAAAAGAATACTAGATAAAGGATAGTAAGTAGAGTTATGATACTTATCTTGATGTTGGTCAAGCTCCTCATCACTGAGTTGCGGGTTTTCCAAAGATTCCTTAGGTGTTCCTTGACTGTCCCAAGACTAATGCTACTTATTCGATAGCTATTTCCTGTCCCCTCCCTAAGAGAAGTCACATTCCTCTAGAGTGAAATTATTTACATTTGCATCATGAATTGTGTCCCGATGGTTCTGGAGATAAATTTGAATGTTCGTGAACTAACTTCTGAAAATTCCGGGCCTAATTTTGACAGTTCCAGAACTCTTGTGCGATTTTTTCCAAAGATAATTGGTGACCATTCAATGGAGAATTAATACTATTCTCCACCTCACTTACATGATCCTTCAATGTTATCATAGCCAAATAAGACAAGTTTTGTTTATCCTGTATCAGGATCATCAACCCATAATTTTTCCTGATTATCAATAAAAGAATCTTGCAGAAGGATATAGGGAAATTTATTTAGAACTCTTACCATTAGAGATAGTCATATCACCTGATCTGCAATCAAATTAAGGTAGCAACTATAGCTAACCATGGTCTGCCCAAAATGATGGGATAACCAAGTGTTTTACCTTTTGGCTGTAATATAAAGAAGTCCACTAGATACTCCCATGACTCCAGAGACTGCCAACATCTTCAATGATCCCTTTTGGTTTAGCTACTTTCTTGATCACCATCTACAATATGGTGCTAGTAGGTTGTATATTATCAATGGTAATGTTTTCAAAATTTCTAATGTCATAACATTTATAGTTTCTCCCAAATCAACCAAAACATTATGTATATGTTTGTTTCCTATAGTGATAGAAATAACAAGGCTTCTAGGATCCCCATATTTGGGAAGTGAGATTTTTCCTGCTAATAAATCAACAAGTTTCCCATCTACCTTAATAGTCCTAGGGTACTACTTCTTCCTTCTAGGTCTTTTCAAGCATAACATTTTGATTAATTTGTTTAATTCAAGAATGTCCTTGATTGCTTGCAACAATGGTATTTCAATATTTAATTTCCTCAACTCCTACACCAGTTCATATTCCTTGGTCTCAATAACTTCTTCCTTAAGTCTTTCTAGAAAATGGGTTTATGAAGAATTGTTATCTGGTTGTTTCTCTTTTTCTTTTTCATCAACCTTAGGGATGACTGAACTAGGTGTTTCAGTTTCATCTGACATCTCAATAATTATAACAGGTGGACTATTAATTATTTTTCCAGATCTGGTTTGAATATCTTTACAGTCCATGGCATTAAGATCAACTAGTTTTTCTTGCTCTGCTCCATAGACAGGGGTTGTTTGTTTGTTTTTGGGATTAGCCACTAGTTGTGTTGGTATTTGTGTTTGAACCACATTTTCATTTTGTGAACCTTGTGCTGGGGAACCCATTATGGCTTGTTGTTGTTGGTTGGGATATGTCTTCCCTTGAGCATAGTTATTAGGGTTCCACCTAGGTTGTGACCAAGCATAAGGGTTACCTTGACCAGACAAGGGTTTTTAGTGTCCTTGAGCATACCAATCTTGTCCTTCCCAATCCTGGAGATTCCATGTTGGTTGAGGGGCCCAAGGGAGTTGTACCCAAATTTTTTGTATTGTTTGAGCTACCCATGGCATCATCCAGGGATTAGGAACAGATCTTGGTATGAACTACCCTTGACTAGCTTGTCTTTGGATAAAGTTTACTTCTTTTGTAGTGGATGAAGTGTTGGTTTGTTTAAGCTGATTTTTTATGAATGGAAGAAGATAACAAACATTAACTTCATGTTCCCTAGATTCACAAATAAGACATATTTCTATTTTATCTAGAGGACAATCTCTTATTGCATGTTTCTTTCTACATCTAGGACAGTACATAGCTAATGGTTCAGTATTAGCATTTGCTTTGGCTTGCAATCCATCCATGGTGGAAGTTAATTGAACTAGGATATCTATTTTGAAGTTTTCTAGTTCATCCATAAGTTTGTTCATGTCTGGATTTGTACCTTTCACAGTTTTTACTTTCCTAGGTCCACCCCTTGTTCTTGAATAATTTCTACAAAGGTCTTTAATCTCATCCATTCCCAATTGATTGATGTCTCCACCTCCCATTAAATTAAGGGCTTCCCTAGATTCACCATCCAAACCTTTAAGAAAAATGGTTTTTCATAGATCTTCTTGAAGTACAAATCCACACCTTTTACGTATAAAGAGGAATCTATCTAAATAATCTTCCAAATTTTCATCCTCTTCTTGTTTGATCCTAAAAAAATATTCCTTCTTGTTTCTCCCTCTACAGTAGTCTTGGATACTTGTCTAAGAAGGAAGTTTCCATTTGCAGCCAAGTGGTAATGGAATTGGATGTTAATCCCATAAACCACCTCATTGCTACATCTTTCAGAGTAGATGGTAACAACTTGAGTTTTTTATTATCTATTTTGTAGTCATAGGTTTGACACAATACTTTAAATTCAAACAAGAATTGGTCAGGGTCCTCAGATGACATCCCTCTAAATGTGGGCAAGTGTGCAGGTGAAATATTCTTCATAGGTGTTTCGTCATCCTCCAACTGGATTGGATAAGTGAAAGTCCTATCAGGTTCTCTCTCTGGTTCTCTAACCATATCTACAATATATCCTAAATCTTTTTCCCAATCAATGTGGTATGTTATCCAACTTTGGTGAAGGTGAGAAGTCAGGAGTAGGAGGTTGACTACTAACTGAGAATCAAAACTTTCTCTTAATGGGTATTGGGATATAATCCTTCTTCTAAAGGTTCTACCCCCTTCTGGTGATTGATCCAGAAATTCCAAAGGGGGAAGTTCTACTTCCTATCTAACAGGGGACAATGGTGCTTCTAATTCTTTCTCAACTTCCTTATTTGAACTAGAGGATGCTGATAATTCTTGTTGAGATATTTTTGGGAGAAATCTACGCTTTGAATCTCTTGGTCTACTCATAAATTTTATGATAACGTAGGGGATATTTTTTCAATTACTAGATGTGTGATTGTTTTTTCTTTTTGACACCTAATTGGACAATTCTAACTAGCGAGTCCCAAGGAAACAATGCCAAAAATGATGGGTGTCATTATTCCCTTCATTTGATCAACTCGTGGTTGATGTCATATTAAAACCAGGGGTGTGTCTGAAGCTATATGCAACAAGTGAAGTCTCATGTGAACTAGTAATTGATTGTAGTTACTTATTATTTTTTATTATTTGGGGGGGTTTTCCATAGTGTCTTAAGATCTATTGGCCAAAGCCTTATTGAAGCTAAACAATAAGAAACTTACTGAAACAAACACACACTGCTTGAAAGAAACACACCTTGTAGAATTGAACACTGCTACTGAAATAAACACACTTTAAAAATTGAACACACTGCTAGAAATAAACACACATTACTTGAACAACTTTGAAAATGTTGTTTAAAATGCCTTTAAGGAAATAAGAATGTAAACTATAACACCTACAGGGATAATAGATAACTCCACATAACAAAACTTAATTGATGAATCAAAAGTACTACAAGAATTTCCAAATAACATAATTATACAAATTACTTGAAAATATAAATACCAATGAAAGAGAAGATCATTTTTCTTGGAGGAGCGGGCCCTTGCTCCACCTTGAATCGGGAGTTAACATAATATGTTGCTCTCAAAATTAAATGGCTATTCTTATTATTGAATTATTCAATCTTACAAAACTAACTGGAGGATATATTTTATATCTATCTTCAGTTCTCTATATATATTTTTCCATCTGAAGATGCATTTACAATCATGAGTGTTCAATAGTTATCCTTCCACCTACAAATCCTAGTAAATTGAATAGTGCCCAAAGTAGATCTATGAAATTTAGAAAACTAGTTGGATATACAGTTGTTGGTCTTACATATATATATTTGGAGTGTGAAGAACCGAAATTTTTTTGGTCTCTTTCTTATTGGAAGGCCCATTGATTTGCTATATTTGGAGTGTGAAGAAATGGAAAATTCCCATTGATTCTCAAAACTTTTTTCACTTGGAACTAAAGGGAAACCATTTCAGAACTCCATATTAAATTTTCTAGAGTAGGAAGATCCCCATTAGATTCCTGGAACTTTGGGAAGTTCTGGAACTAAAGGGAAAGTTCCGGAACTAATTTAGAAGAGTTTGGAGCTAAGCCACATTTTAGCCAACTTCCTCAAAAAGATGTTGGCTACTTCACAATTCACTTATCTTGACAAAATATGACCTGTTTATTCCAAAAACTGAATTTCCACACAATTTGTTAGGAATTATAGAGTTTTTAGACATTTGAACTACAATCAAACAAAAGATGGACAATTACATCCTAAACTTATATTAGATCAAACAAAAGTTATGAAATGCAATCAAACTTGATTAAAAAAGGAAGTAAAATGAGAGTATTCATTACACATTGATGAGGCATATTTTAGCATCATCACACCAATATGCACTTGTGGGATGACATGTTGTAGGTCACTGGTGAAACTCTATCTTGTGGTTGTATAGGCTCCTGAACTTTAATTATGTCATGTCGCCATTGAAATGCAGTCTCGACCTCTAAAATATGTGGTCCCTCTAGCTTGAATTTGGGAAGGTCCTATCCGTTATGTAAAAACACTCCACTATTGATATACACTATTCTATCAACACTGGTGGTGGTATTTCAATTAGGGATCATATGGAGGTATTTCCCTACATGTGTGGCAAACTGCTTGGTAGAAACTACAAGGAAGGAAATATCTTGAAGAAGAAGTTGTGAAAAGAATAACAAAGAGGGGGTTTTACAAAATAAATAGTATAACACAATTTATTATTTCAAAACCTTTGAACATTATCTTGAATTCAATGATAAACCATGATAATCATGAGGATTCACTCAACAAAAAAGGCAAAAAGTATTAATGCATGATATCTTTTCAAGTACATTGCTCATGAATTATAGTTGAGATGGAGAGGAAACATAAGCAAAAGAAGTATAGGGGAATTTGGAATCACTTGTTTCTAGAGAGAGTATGGGAGATAGTAATACAAGATTAACCATCTTTTAAAATGAGGAGGTTCTCTCAATTTATAGCTTTACTATACAACTCTTCATCTACCCCCCACATGACTGTTCATATTCCCTATTACCAATTTGTGACTTTTGTACATGACCTTAGGAAAGAAAAAATAAGTCCCTTTTTATAATTATAAAAGGGAATTTACATTACAAAAATATTTCATAGTCAACTTAATGGATAAGACAAATTTCATGATTTAGTTACAACGATGAATTAGAAAGGAGGTAGATAGAGGGGAAATAATGAATAAGAGAAGAGAAAAATGCTCCAAAGCATGGATGAGGATGCTCTCCACCTTCGATGAAGATTTGATTTGAATAGTTGAAGATGAAATTTTGATCCATGATGACCCTCCACATTGTGATGAGATTGATGAAATTTACTCCTTTGAATTCCTTTGAACACTGTTGCTAATTTTGAAAAAACTCTTGAAATAATGAATATTTCCACATTTCCTGATGCATTGAGAAGGTAAGTGATGAGCAATGATGAGTAGAAACCATTGAAAAAATGAAGAATGCCTAAAATCATTACTTGAGAATGCACAACCATTTCAAACCATGAAACACCACCATTACCTTCCTGAACTAATAATTCATATGAATGACATCCTGAAATAATTTCTTATACGATGCAATCATGATGATTTTTCCTCCTCAAGGACAATGATGACCAGAATTAGGAATCACTCCATATGAGTCACAATTCATATTTCACTCTCCCGCAAGCATGAAACCATTTTAATTCTCATGAGGAAATTATTGATAATATGTCACCACTTAGTGACATGTGAAGATTTATAGGAACTTCCAAAATTTGCATTTCCTCTTTGAGAAAACATATGCTCACCGCATCCATAAAGGCAGATATTGTTTTGCAAATTGAAGATTTGACCTCTATGAAATCTTGAATTAGCAAGGTATTAAGAGGAGAATCATATGAGACAATATTGATTTCCTCTTGACCATTTAATATTTTTAGCATGTTGCACACGGGAGCCTATTCTATCTAATTTTTCCAATTTTTGCTAAATTTGCCACTTTTGAATGTTTTGCACTTGAAGGAGTGTCTTGAGATATAGGAAACCAAATTTTCCTTGGACTTACTATTTTTAGTAAGCTATGTGGTAGGTACTTACTAAAAATTTAAAGTGGTCTTCCCAGTGTCAGATTCGAACAAAACCACTTGCAAAAGTTTCCATAATTCATTTCAAGGATTTGCTCCAATTTTCAAGGGATTCTATTTGTCATGTTTTTGTAGATCTAAGAAAAGGTGATTTTTTGCTGGAAAATTCAATTAGTTATAAAAAAATAAATGATTGCATGAATGGCTTCATGAAAATACTCTTCTTAAAGGTGTTCTCACCAGGAATTCATTGTTAAAATCTAGTGGCAAATGGAGTTTGGGAGCATGAGTTATGAGAAAAACTTGATTTGGAAGATTAGGACACAAAAAAGGGTTTTTCATGTTTGATTGTCATGACCAGCTTCAAAAAATGATTTAATGGATTCCAAGGAATATTTGTTTTTTTTTTTAATTTTTTCTTTTGATTTTTGAGTGGTGGTGAGCATGAGTGAATGCATTTATGTAGTGGGGGTGGAAAGCGGAAGGATATGACGGTTAGGGACTTAGCAAATTTTTGGTTTTTGATCATCTTATACATGGGCACATTTTTTGTCTGATTTACCCAACGGGAAAGGATAGATGGGGTAGAAAAATGTTGGTGGATGGACTTGGGATTAATAAGTGGTGTAAGGTGGTTTGGCGAGACGGAGAGGAAAGGGGGCTGAAAAAATGGCATGCGAAGCCTTCCCGGGATCATGTGGTGATCCAAGGGCTAACCATGTGCATGGGAACATTTTCTTATCCCAACTATCCCAAGGGTATGGCAAAGATGGGACAAAAAAAATTTGCCTCACCCTAGCTTGAGAAGTCTCACCTTGTGGTTGCATGACAGGGAGGCTAGAAAGAGGGGAGAAAGAGCTAAACTTGTGTCACGAAGCCTTTTCAGGGTCATGTGATGGACCAGAGGGATAAAATGAGCATGGGTACACTTTTTTATCCCAACTATCCTAAGGATATGGGACAAATGGGACACAAAAATGTGCCTTCACCTCGAGCTAACATGTGTCCCTTCCAAAAACTTTCTAACTATGAGAGCATACCTTAAGAGAGACCTTGAAGATGAAGTTTTTGGAGCTCCTATAGGAGTTTTTCTACACTTATTTATATGATTTTTACTCTAAAAATACTTTTAGGAAGAATGGGATGGGTACCATGATCTAAATCTTCTTGAAACTCCCTAAAACATAACATTTTTTTTAGGGACCGCAAACTGTGCTTTCCAAAAATAGATTGTGGAAAGAAGTGCTTTAGTCTTGTGAAAATTTGAAATCACCATCATTTGTATAATTGAATTATATTTCCAATGATATATTTTCTAACCTCTAACTCCTTATGGAGCTCCCAGAATCAACTTCTCAATCTCAAGCATTATTTTGAATTGTAACCTCCTTCACCTTCAAAAACTCACTTTCACTAAACTTGTCCCTAAACCTTCAACTATTCCCTAAAATTTACTAAATCACTTGAAATGTGATCTTAGTTCCTCAATACCACTTCCTAATCAATTCTAGCCTTTAACTCTTTCCCGAAGGGTGCACACCTGTCCCAGAAAGGCTAAAAATAGCCTTTCTAGCTTCAATGAAGAAACTGCCTTAAGAAGCATTGTATCAAAAGGACTTCATTAGCTTGTTTTCACATTTCAAAAACTTGGGAAAGGGTATTACAACACATATGGGTCCTTATAAAGATGGGTATAGGTATGACACAGGGGGAGAAATGATCCGGAGAAGTTCTCAAGAGGGCTTATAGGCAAAAATTGACACTAGGGTAAAGTTGTCATGCTTTCAACTTGAATTTTTCCCTTTTAAAAACACATGACAACAGTTGGATTTCACTTGGTGACTTATTCTGGATCAAAAAAAGTGAGGACAGGATAAGAATAATGTTAGAGATATTCTATGTTCTAGTGTGAACATTAGAATATTATTATTGTAGATATATTATTCAATCATGGATAATATAATTGTAATGTAACTGTAAAGTTACATATAGTAAATAGTATTTAATATATGGTAACTAGTTATTAAGTAAGTTATTAAGCTAGATAATAAAAGAATATGGAATTTTTTTATTATTAGTATTGTTAATTAGTTGAAACCATTCGTGAGAATTGGTTTCATATGTAACCAAAGAAATTGTTGAGAGGTTGCATATAAGACAGATTTTTATGTGAGTTGTTAGTGTGCAGCTCCTATATAATGGAGTGCATAGCTATGGGCAAATATATAGAAGAAGAAATCAAAGCTAATACATGCTCCAAACCTGTATTTTTCTTCATTTGGTAACAGAGCGGGTGAAGGTTTATAGGAGAAGGTTTCAAATAAGAGAAATATGGGAAATATTTTTTGAATAAGGATCTCCAAATTCATGGTGTCTCTGGTAATGTAAGATTAATGTTTATATTGCAAATTTATCTTAACATTATTTATATCAGTTTAAGAAATCTGTGAGGAAAAAGCTTCCAAGTATTGTTCAGTAAAATGGACATAAATTTTGCATAAAATGTCAGATTGAGGAGATCATTTTTCTGTTGGAAAGGTATTAAAAAGATGCACAACTTTGTAGTTTTCATCTATATCAGATTTGGTGCAGAAGAATTTCAAAATAATGTTTTAAGTTGCAAGAACAATTTTGTGAAAAAAAAATAGTACAGATAAATACTTATATCATTGATAGTGTATTTGTTGTACTATTATTGAAAAGAAATATTTATTACAAGAATATTTTAGTATTTTGGTTAATAGTACTTTGAGAATATGGAAAGGACTAATCTAATCTAGATAGATAAATTTGAAGGCCAAGATTTTCACACCTGGTAGTTACAGATGCAATTGCATCTCATAGAGAAGGATCTATGGGATGTGGTGAAACTGAATTCAACTCCACCCACTGGAGTAAATGAATTGGAAAAGTGGAACGTGAAGGATCAGAGAGCCATGGGGACCATTAGATCAGGATTGTCAAAATCCTATTTACACCATGTGGATTTATCCAAATCTGCATAGGATATTTGGGATTCCCTCAACAAGATTTTCGGATCTGAAGTAGAAACTGATTGGGAAGCCTACTCAACTGCTTAAGAAATCTCTTTTCCTAGTGATGAGGAATTCCTATGGTAGACTTTTCTCTTGTTGGAGGAAGGATGCAATGGATGGAGGGCAATCAGCATCCTCTCGTCATTCACCAACGACAGAGTCGCAAACAAATGTGGTGATGTTCTATTTCAGTTTTGTGGTGTGTTTATAAACAAGGGGGTGAAACTATTTTCATGTTTTGATTTTAATGTGTTTACATAGACTAACAACAGTTCCTGAGTGTCCATTTGGTGTGGAAGAAGAAAAATTCTTGACTCAACTTATAGGGGCAAAGCATCCACGTACAATCCTCTGACTGTCGTACGGTCCTCTAACTACAATACTTTGGTGGAAGGTACTTTGTTGGAAGGTGATCAGTCAATGAAGATTTTCATACAATAAGGATGATCATTAGCAAAAAGATCCAGTAGCAATGGCTACTCCAAGAAGTTTGATGTTTCTAGGAGCTCTTACCCCATTTTCACACTAAGGGGGTGTGTTAGAGATATTATATGTTCTAGTGTGAACATTATGATATTATTATTGTGGATATATTATTATCATGGATAATATAATTGTAATGTAACTGTAAAGTTACATATAGTAAATAGTATTTACTATATGGTAACTAGTTATTAATTAAGTTAGTAAGTTAGATAATAAAATAATATGGAATTGTTTTATTATTAGTATTGTTAATTAGTTGAAACCATTCGTGAGAATTAGTTTCATATGCAACCAAAGAAATTGTTGAGAGGTTGCATATAAGACATAGATTGTTATGTGAGTTGTTAGTGTGCAGCTCCTATATAATGGAGTGCATAGATATGGGAAAATATATAGAAGAATAAATCAAAGCTAATCCATGCTCCAAACCTGTATTTTTTTACAAATAAAACTCAGAATCTCAATATGTAACTCAGACCAATGCCTTATCCATTGGGCTTTATAGAGCCTTGGCAGAAACAAGGATGGATTGAAAGGGTGAAAACAAACACACAAAAGAAGGGAAACATGCCATACACAGAAAGGGGAAAAACACATACAATGGGAAAGGGAAAAACACACATCCTAAATTCACCTATGGTACATATGGGGGAAAACCCACTTTCACTGAAGTACTTTTATCTTTTCAAAATTTACCTTTGAATGGGTAACATTAAGTCATTATATTCCATGAAGACATTGACTGGTTCAAGAAATTAGCCTCCTTTTCTCAATTTCTTATGAAATCCATGTGCTTTCATGACTACCTGTATACTTAGGAGGAGTTAGTGTACAGTATCCCTTTAATGCCCAAATCTTTTCTAAAAAATTCCATTGTTCTTACTATCTTGGGAATCAGTCTCAGATTACAAATTGTAGACACTAAATCATGCACTTCGGTACATTTTTTAGGTCCTAATCACATGCATTTGTATTCATATGTTTCCTAAGGGAGAAAATTACTAATTTATCACTATTTTTGGCCTCTTAGGTTTCTCTTTGGTCTCCTTCTTGGACTTACCCTATTACCCAATCTGACCTTCGATACTTCACATTTTCCATCTTTGGACACCAGCACCCAGCCAGGATGCTAGTGCCCAGGCATCCTCATCCCCTCTGGGAACCCTAGACCTCTTTATATCTTACTCACTCCTTTTGGGTCCTTTCTAGTTGTTGGGCATCATTATCTCTTACGGGTTATCCTTTTAGTGATAAATTATGAATTTCAAACAAGGGAAGCATATAATTACAATGTTATGAGATCAAATTAAAGTACCAATCTCTAAGCATCTATTGTCACCACCTAATGTTGCATTCAAAATCATATAAAGAGAAGCATTACATCCACATAGCTTCACTCAAGGGACAAGGGCTAGTTATTCTACATACACTTCATAGAAGGGGAAGTTCATTTTTCCATGCACACATCTATTTACATCTTTTACATCTAGCTACTTGCTCACTATCAAGTGTGACACACACAAGAGCCACTCGGGCATGTTTCTACAAAAAAACACACACACACACAAATACATTGTGTCTGAGATGTATTGCAATGCCTTCATCATAAGATCACTTCTTTGATAGCTGAGGACAATACAACCCCTCATTTGCATTTCTTTTGGGGATTTGATGTGTTTTGAGGGTTTTGTAGGTGGTCTTCTTTATTGTAAGTTAGTTACATCGGATATCATTGTGACTAGGACATTATAGTGACAGACAGTGAAGCATTTAGATAAATCAATGACCCTATGAAATTCATTTTCTCCAGCATCTCTACAGACTTTAACACCTAGAGAGGGATCCTAGCACCCAGGTGCCACAATACTAGTCCGGGCACCCTAGTCCTTACTTCCTCCCACTTCTTACATTTTTCTGGGTCGATTGTCTACATCCTGCACTTTGGTTCTGTCAGTTTTACCAGTTCCCACCTTTGTCAAGATATATTACAAAATTAGCTAAGTATTCTAACTCTTCATTACACTTAGGTTTTCTATTTATATTATGCTTTATTTCTTATGTCATCATGTAATTTATTGTTTATTATTGTTGTGACTATGAAATATCCATTAAGGTTTTACATACCTGGCATAATTTTTTTAAAATAATTTGGTGAACCCATCCATTTCTACACTACCTTTCTAAGAATGTATCAAATTCTTACTCCTTCTTATGAATCCATGTATCGATCTTCTTATCCTATTTTTTTGCACCAATATTTATAACATTGTTACTTCTACTTATAATTTCATGTAAGCTCGCACTTAGTATCCTTTTCACTTCATTACTCCTATATAGATCTAATTATCAATGTCATTACAACTTTCCTAACTCACCCTCCTATCACTCCACCGGTTTCTATTCCACCACCTATTACTCCTACAATTCCTACAACTGCCAATAACAGGTATGACATTGTTGAACAACTTTGTACTACACCATCAAAAATATTGGTTTGTGATCTCTTAAGCAATACACCTAAATATCTTAATACATTTGAGGCCACCCTTCGTTCTATACACATTGAGAGTGTTGATTCACCGGTTGCTTTCACACATCTTATTCAATTTCTCAAAAATATAAATAAAAATACTGCATGCTATATCATTTAATGATTAGGACATGGGTCAAAGCTACAAGTGTGTCCCACTGGCCATAAATATTTTAAAATATGACTAGATCAGGTAAATTCTGGATGCCCTGCACCTTGGTATTTATAGCTCCATGTTTGGTCATTTTATATGTTTTTTCATGTTTTGGTTGTCAGACATAGTTTGCTGAAAGTTACAAAAAAGTGGGACACAGTTATATGCTTTGACCCACATACCTAAATATTATTTATGTCCCATGTCAATCAATTCTTATCTTATGCAAGTGAGTACACATCGCAATGGATCTGCTATAAATCTATGTGATCATTCTCTTCTTAAGAAGATTCATATTCCTGATAATCTAATTGCTAATAACTTTACTCTCATTCAAGGCTATGATTCTACTACTAGCACATGTTTTGGTAATGTCACTCTACCCATCTAATTTGGCCCTAATATTGTACCTACATTGTTCTTTATTCATTGATGCCTTATTCAAATTTAATCTCTTACTAGGTAGACCATGTATTCATGACATGCATGCAATACCTTCTAAAGTTATTAGGTGTGTCCAATTCTTGCATGATGGTTACGAGAGTATAATTGTTCTATCCTTATACCATTCAAGGATTGTCATCATAGATCCTGCTACTACTATTGCATATCCCTCCATCACAACATATCCCATTCAAGCAGTGTTGATACATATGATGTTTTATAGCACTATTTCTTCACTATCTTGATCCATATCTATAAGCGTACCGTCCATTGCTACTCATACTACTAATATTATATCACCAACTCAAGATACCACTACCACCACTATTGTTACATCTTCCATAGAGGCTATCATATTCTACTAAAATTGGCCCACATCCTAACACTACTAAAGGATCTAGTTATCATACAAGATAACGTCAACACTGATGACTTTGATGATGAGGTTGATATTATCAAACTTATTGATGATAAATTATGTAGACTCAAATTTACTCCTATTGACATTGAAGAATCATATTTCGATGATAGTTTTTTTCAAGTTTCGCTAGTGAATATCAATTTTAAAAACCTCCCCCTATTACTAATGTTATGATTATTTATTGGTGGTATGTTTATATATTGGACATCATTCTACCTTAATTATCTTCCCATGAGCAACCTGCACTAGACATGTTCTCCTTTCACATGCACTCTTTATATGAATAATTCTTTTTGGAACCATATTGTAATTGATCCTAGTTGATTTGGTATTGTATCACATGCATGGTGGCTTATATCTTAGGATTCAAATGAATTATCTTATCCCTCCACCTCATTCTCCTAATCTGTACCATTGATGTTCACATTCATTGTTGCTTATGGTATTCATATATTCCATCTTTCAGTCTTTCTTTCACGTAGTTCTTGCTGCTTCTCCACTTACACTGTGGGTAGTCCTGGCTTGACTACATTGGTGGCACTCTATATCTTTATCATATTCATATCTCATTCCCTCATGTTATTTTTTCCCTATTTTTATTTGAAATGAATCACTCTCCTAGCTATTCTCTAAATATTTCTCAACTAGTATGCACATGGTTATCCACAACCACCTCTCACTGATGAAGATTATGCTATGGGCATGGACAATTCATGTCACAATGGTTTCCTTATATGATCTGCCTCATACTTTTTCTTACCAAGTCTCTAATGTTACTTTAATTTGGTTTTGATCTTCACGATGATGACCTCTTAGATGATATAACTTGATTCATTTCATACTTATACACTTGGAGGCCATCATGTTTATTTCCCCCCAACCTCCCTTATAACATCATTAAGATATTTCATTTATATTGCTACCACTTCATACTTTGCATGTATTCACATCTTCTTCGCTCATATGCACAACTTGATACACTACTTGTATCGCTCATTACCCTATGACACATTCTTATGTTAAGTTTCACACTTGACTGTTGAGGGTGCATACTACATACATGAACCTCACACATGCTACAAATTTCACACACTTGCTTCTACGACACCTTCTCTGACATCTACTATTATAGACCAGACCTATTTTTCATTTTCTACACCTTTTGGCACTTCACAATATCATGCTCACATACATATGCATACACATCGTTACACTCAGTACATTTAAGAACATCTTTCTAGCACCTTCTCTTCGTGCATCATACTATTCTATTCTACAATAAATGTTGTATGATTGAAACATTTCTATCATACAACACTAAATGATGCACTCTAGTACTCATGGTTCATACTCGATTGTTGATGGTCTATAATCTGAATTTAACCTCAACTGAATCACATACATTTTTCATCTATGCATGTTGTATCAATCATATATATTTCTATCATCTTATATAAATAATTTCTACATTTTAAGGATCAATATTTATTGCACCGCATTATACACCTTTCTCTGCGCTCCACAATCAATTATTCTATGTATCTTATTCAATATTCTAATATTACACATCACATGACACCATTATACAATACATGCTCCGCATCTATATTGATCAAATCTTTCTAGCATACACACTTCATTCAAACCCTTTCTTGATGATGCAATCTTGTTCTATGGTTCATTCTTGATTTTTAAGGGGTCATTTTATAAATGAACCTTATCTCACTCATGTATACATGCACACTCAGGGGACATGCTGCCCCTATCACACTCACACTTCATATCATTCCATCACACAGATTCACATCATACTGCATATCTTGTTGGACATTATTCTTACTTTCTTATACTCATATGTTACAATTTTATTACTATGTTATATGGATACATAATATGTCATTATATTTCATACACACATTTTCACTTTATTTTCTATGTTATGGCATTACCTACAGATTTGCAACATGGATCCAGTGTAGTACCTCATACAGGCTGGCTCCTGAGGGCATCCACTTTTGTACACATTTCAGGTTTATTGTTTCATTCTATATTACTTCTTATTTAATAGTACACTACTATATCAGATCATACACACTTTTGACATACTTTATATCTTTATAACATGCTAATGGGTGCTTCATGTGCAGTAGTTTCCTTGTAAGAACTTTTTGCCACCATGGTTGTCTAATGTTTTTATTACTCTTGTTTTTCATTGTTTACCATTATATGTCATTATTTGTGGTATTTTCCCTATGCTTTGTTGTGTGTGCACACTTGCTTTTATGCTTTTGGCCACTTTGGCCTCAAGATTGTCTTGTGAAATTGTGAGTGATGTCCCATGTTTGAAACTCACTTTTTGCGGTTTACATTGTCTTCTTGCTTGTTATCTTACATTTTTTCTATATGCATGTTTGTTTGCACTAAAACTTATTCTTCTAGCCATTGTTTTCATGTACCTCAGTTTCTACCAAGAACATTCCCTCCTACATACCAGTATTAGTTTAAAATGGGGTCCTCTTTTTGGACACATCCTCCTAGTGATGTTGCATGCACCCCAAATGAGGTGGCATCTATTGGGTGAATCAGTCACCCCATTTAGCAATCTACAGTCACATTTCAACACAATTCAACACAAAGTCAACATAGTCTACAGTCTCAGAAAAGGCTCAAAATTAGACTTTGGTCCTTACTTTAACACATACACTAGCACTTAGAATCAAACTTGGGTGCCTAGGCACTTATGTCCCTTCCTGGGTGCCTAAGACTAGGGGGAAGATACACAATTTTCTTTTTGGCACAGTTCACAATGATTTACACAACGGCATTTTATAGTACAACTACATCCTTAGCACTCGACATGCATGCATTACTTCCGTTCTTTTCTACTTTCACATTAGATTGGATTGGATCAGATTTATACACACCATATGCAATGGTGTTTTTACTTTGGGAAATAGTCAAAGGTTGGAGAATGACACTAGACCTTTCTCCCTATACTACTTCTGTCATGGCGTAAGATCACCCAAAAAACTCACATTCAACACAATTGGTGTGAGATGACCCAAAAAAATCATTCTTCTACAACATTTTAAGGATCCTTTCTATCTCTTTCACTCATCGCAGATCATGTGCACATGTTCCTTTTTTCTACTTTTCAGCATTTTATGCACTTTTTACATGCATTTTGATCAAAATGATTTATATACACGTGTATTCAACAACTTGTTTGTTATTCTCTATCAAGATAGGAGTCTCATCCTCCTCTTGGGATGTTATGAAATGATTCATACTTCCCAACATCTTGGTACAAGATGACATCTACTCCTACAGATTTCCTAACTTTTATCATTTTATATGTCATCTTTTTAGCTTAAAAGCTTCAAATTTTATCATATCCATCCCTTAACTCGGAATGGTTGTCATGAATACCAATTCATCTAGGATTTTTCCTCTCTAATAAATTGTAGTAGAAGCTTCTACTCAACAACATTCCAAATGAATGTAGAAATGTCTGCACTACCATTTTATAGTCAATCACACATTTGTATTCTTGTTTTGGAAATTAATCACGAGAGCCACCTATGTTCATCTATTGATCCTTCCCTTACAACCCTATGGGATCCAATCTGAACTTTGACTCCATGGATCTAACAGTGAGTCAAGTGGAACCCTCAAGTTAAGGTGAGCCCAAGAGCATTAGTCATACCTTTATGGGCATTACATTGTTAGAAGAACCTAAATCTATAATGTACATTATTCAACTGGTATGAAATTCCAACAAGAAGGGAGACATATAAAGGATCAATCTATGGGATCAGTATTTGATGCACTCATAGCAATAATGTTCTAAGATGGATATTTAGGTGGGGTTGGTAGTAGTCATCCTTAGAACTAGGATTCACTCAAGGTACATTGGGCTTTGAACTATACCATTCATATGATGGACAAGATTCTCAAATTGTTCCAGTACATATCTATCTATTTGATCTTTTACATCTATTCACACTTACTATGATATCAAGAGGAGTACATGTTGAAAGAGCCACCTAGGACACAATATTTGAAAAATGATGATTGTATGACCCTCGTCCAAAGGTATTTTCTTTTTAATACTCTTTATGCACTTTTGAGCATTTTGTAGGTGGTCTTATTTATTGTAGGTTAGAATCAGCGACATCGGAGATCATTGTGTGACATTACTAGGAATAGACCATGAGGGCTCTTGGAGAACTTGCCAAAAACCCTACGAAATCCATTTTTAGAGTTCCAAAGCAGACTCCATGGCTCCTGGTGGAAGGGGATCATAACACCCAGGCACCACAGTATTTTATTGTAGAGCTCTGGTCCACAGGAGGATCTTCAACACTTCTACTATTTTTCAGAAGCAATCGGAGGAATTTTAAATTCAGTTTTTTAGACTTGATAAACGGGTGAATACTGTAGAAATTAATCTGATCTAATACAAAGAATCCATGAAATAGATACACAGACAATAATTGAAATCAACAACTCTATATTATATTTTCATTAATTCACTATTTCAATACACTCCATTATATAGGAGATGTAAAATAACAATCCTTACAACAACATTTGTCTTCATATACAACCATACACCCATATGGTTTCAACCTCTCACCAATATAATAATAAAACAATACTAATTGTTTTATTATTCTAACTTACTAACTTACCACATACTAACCACATTTTACATTTACTATTTACATTTACATAGTAAATGTACTTTCACTAATTTACCATAATAATAATTACACATGTAATTATTATTCACCCATACAAATGGAGCACTAATATATATTTCCTAACATTCCCCCCCTTAGTGCGAACATGGGAAAACCTGTTTTGTACTGCAACGTGCCGCTACGTAGCATGCTCATGATCTGGATGGTTTCAAGGACAATACCAACAACCTCTGGATGGTTTTCCAAGTGGTTAACCAACAACCACACAACAGATGGTTTTTGAGGACAGTACCAACAACCTCTGGATAGTTTTTCTGGATAACTAACAACCACGATATCATGATGATGCAGTAGTATCAACAACTCTCATCACTATCTCACTGCAGAGGAATAACATAGGAAATTCTACTGAAATATGTTGCTCGTACATACATAGAAAAAGCTGACATAATGGAAATGGAACATTGGATCATGTTCCCCCCCTCAATGTGAAATTTCCACTTATTGAAAACAGGATCACTGCAAACTGAGGCACACCACACTGGAAGCAGCTAAAATCAAACTGCACACACACAAATGTCACCAAAGCTGATATGCGGCCCCGTCGTTGGCAACTGACGAGAGGTCGTTGGTCCATTTGCCTCCATCCTAGAGGAATGACCTCCAACCTCCATTTGCCTCCATCCTCCAGTAAATTCACTTAGTATAGAAATTCTTCATAATTATAGTCAATTTCATTTGTTATTTGTTCATCTCTAGTTTCCCATTCTACAATTTTGCTTACATCTGTAGGTGCTTTTTCATTTCCATCTACTATCCTCCATAGATTTTTATTCATTAACTGCATCTGAATTTTTACTCTCCATGTATGGAATTTCAACCCATTAAATTTATCTAATGGTGTATCCATTTTGCTGAATCTAAATATCCAAAAAAAAAAAATTGAATGCAGATTTGAATTACCTCTGATTCTCTGATTTCTTCAAAAAAACAGCAGTGATCAATGTGCTGTATAGTAAATTGCACGTTTCTCCCAAACTGTGAACTGGGTTTTGCTGAAATTTCTACTGTAGCTTCCTGTATAACAGATCATTCTGCACGCAAAATTTTGGAGAAACCCAGATCGCGAAACTAAAGTTACGAGATCATCTTCGAGACAGATTTAACCTGCTCTGGTACCAAATGTAGAAATTAATCTGATCTAATACAAAGAATCCATGAAATAGATACACAGACAATAATTGAAATCAACAACTCTATATTATATTTTCATTAATTCACTATTTCAATACACTCCATTATATAGGAGATGTAAAATAACAATCCTTACAACAACATTTGTCTTCATATACAACCATACACCCATATGGTTTCAACCTCTCACCAATATAATAATAAAACAATACTAATTGTTTTATTATTCTAACTTACTAACTTACCACATACTAACCACATTTTACATTTACTATTTACATTTACATAGTAAATGTACTTTCACTAATTTACCATAATAATAATTACACATGTAATTATTATTCACCCATACAAATGGAGCACTAATATATATTTCCTAACAAATACCACACATGAAAAACTAGGTGTGTCTTCATCATCATCTTCATCACCTCCACAATATTCACATAATCTAATTTATGCATCATTCTCTACTTCTTCAATCTCTAGGAAATCATTGTCTTCACTTTCTTGTTCAAGTCCTTCTTCATCTTATTGAGTTCTATAAATTGCATTGACAAGTGGAGCTTCTAAGGTAAGCCTTTGGAGAAATCTTGTAATCTGATTTCTTTTAGGAATTTGATGGAATTTTCATTGGGAAACTTCCCTTTTCAACATTTTGAATTCTTTTTCCAATCTTTACAACAATGGATCAGTTCTTTCATCTTTGGGATGTTGGGACTTATTCTTCCTTGAAGGTTTTTGATATTTCCTGAGAGGATGAGGTCATCTTCTAATTCAATGGAAATTCCTTGAGATTATGTGAGAGCCATAGGAAAATATCTTTGAAGAATGAATCCTACCTCAGAAAATTTAGCATTGATGAATAATATTTTCATGATGTCATAGGAGGGAAAATATTCGAAGGGTATCCTCTTTAGCAACCATTTCTAGTAAGCTATGAAGTCTCTCATAGTCTCATTGGGCTCCTTTCTCATCTGAACCAACTGAACTATGAGGTCTTGAAAATATTCAATGGATTTGAACCTTTCTTCAAAACTGGTTTTGATGTCCTCCCAACTATTGATGGATCTATTCGGTAGGAGATTAAATCACTCTGATGCCTTATCTTGTAGAGATTCTAGACACATATTCATGTTCTACTCCTAATACACCACATGTCATGATAAATGTTTTCAAATGCTTAACTGGGAGTTGTGTGTTGTCTCCTATGAATTTAGGAAAACTCTTGTGATATCCCCTTATTAATTCATGGATAGGTGGAGGAAGGGTGAACAGACCCATTTTATGCCCCATGACATAATTAGTGGAGGCATTTCTCTTTCTTTTACAATCCTTACTTCTTCTTTTACTTCTTCTTCTATAAATTCTTCTCTAAATTATTCCTCTGGTTCTTCTTCTTCTTCACTAGGGAATTCAATGTTCAATGGTGGTTATAAGACGAGAGAATCAAGATGATTTTTAGGAGTATCAATAGGAGATTGAATAGGATTTTTAGGTGTACTTGAAGAATCGGATGGAGATGAGGCTTGAGAGAAGAAATATGGATTATCTCTGATTTATTCTTATTGATTTTGTAAATCCTCAAAATCAAGATCAACAATTCCTCTCAACCTATTCAGCTTGGTATATCTTCTTTCAGATAATTTTGGGAAAATCCTGTAACAAGAATATGAAAGGACACAATGGACTATGAAGGGTCACTTACAGGAATCAACAGTTGGTTTTTTAGCAATGGGGTTTTAATTTATTTATTTTTTGTTTTTTGAATATATAATTTTTATGGATTTTGTGGTTCAATATTGGGTTCAGATATGCTAAATCTTCCCCATGGTGGGTACCAAAAATTGTTGGTGAAATAATTTGTCACTAGGATAAATTAGTTGGTTTCACCAACGCTCTAGGACTATGTCCCTCTATTTGAATGGGGCAGCTACATTTATTGTATGTGAAATTAATAATAAATTTGTTGTTGGCCTCAAGGCTGGGGATCTACATAGGGGAACACTCCACTGCACCTGTGGAAAATGCTTGCAAAATACAAGGGATGAAAATTTTGAAAGGAATGTGGGAAGGTGAGGTGAGAAATTTGGAGGGGATTAATATTAAAGTAGGAAAATTATATTCTTAAGGATTTCAAGATATCAACATTACACAATTAGGAAGGAATCACAACCTTTCTAATTATATCAAGATAAAAAAAACATAAACATAAAATTTCACTTATTCACTCATCCATAAAAAGTTGCAAACTCCTTTCTTTATTGACATATTTACAAAGTTGTACAATGAGAGATATAGTAAACATAAGCAAAAGAAGTAGATGGAATAATTTTTGATCACTTGTTTCTAGAGAGATTATGGGAGATAGTCAACAAGATTAACCCTCCTTTTAAATGAGGAGGCTCTCCCAATTTATATCTTTACAATCTATCTCTTTATCTACCCCCCACATGACTTTTCGTGTTCCCATTACAAGTCACTTTTTTCATGATCTTAGGAAACATAAAATAACTCCCATTTTTATAATTGAAAAAGAGAATTTTACATTGCAAAAGTACTCCATAGTCACTTTAATGGATAATGAAAAAAATCATTATTTTTCACAACGAAGAATTAAAAAGGATGTGGAGAAGAGGAGAAAGAATGAAGAGAGAAAAGAGAAGGAATGCTCCAAAGTATGGATGAGGATTCCTTCGCCTTTGATGAAGATATCCTCTAAAGAATTTTAAAATGAATGCTCCTGACCCATGATGACCCTCCAACAATGATGCACTGATGAAAATTTTCTGATGAAGACAACTTGAAAACTTACCTCTTTTGAAAGCTCTTGAAATAGTGAACCTTGGCCACATTACTTGAACAAGCCAAAGAGGGGATGATGATTCACTAAAGTAGACCATTGATAATATGAAGATGAACTCCACTCACTTGAATCAACCATTCCAAATCATGAAACACTACTAATCCTTAAAAAATTATTCACATGATGATATTCTTGAAAAAAAATCCCGCACCATGCAATTATGATGACTATGTCACCTTGAGGACATTGATGACAAAAATTACGAATCAATCCATATGAGTCACAATTCATATTTCACTCTCCCGCAAGTATGAATTTTTCATTACCATTACCATGGAGAAGTTATCCAAAGAGATGGTCACCACTTAGTGACAAGTAAAGATTTATAGGAACTTCCAAAATGTATTTGCTCTTTGAGACACCATATGCTCACCACATCCGTGAAGGTGGGGATTTGTTTACAAATTGAAGATTTGACCCTACATGAGTACTTGAATCATCAAGGGATGAATGATGAGGATTTTGTATGTGACCAATTTTATCTCATTTGACCATTTACTATTTTTAGCATGTTCACATTATTGAGCCCATTCTTACCAATTTTTCCATTGTTCGCTAAATTTACCACTTTTGAATGTTTGCACTTGAAGGAGTGTCTTGAGATATCAGAAATCAAATTTTCCTTGGGATTACTATTTTTAGTAAGATATGTAGTAGAGACTTACTAAAAATAGAAATTTTTCTTCCATGTGTCAGATTTGAATGAAACCACTTGTAGAAGTTTCCTTAATTTATTTCAAGTCTTTGCTCCAATTTTCAAGGGATTCCATTTGCTAGGTTTTTGTAGATTTGAGAAAAGGTGATTTTTTCTGAAAGATTCATTTGGATAAAAAATGAGGGAATGAATGGGAGCATGAAAATACTCTTCTTAAATGTATTTTCACCAGGAATTTATGGTTTAAATTTTGTGACAAACAGAGTTCAGGAACATGAGTTATGAGAAAAACTTGATTTGGGAGATTAGGGCACTTCATGTTTGAATGTCATGACCAGATTCAAAAAATTCTTTAATGGATGCCAAGGAAGGTTTTTTTGTTTTTAAGTTATTATTTTGAGTTATGAGTGGTGGTGAGCATGATTAAATGCATTTATGGAGTGGGGATGGAAAGAGGAAGCATATGACAGTTACGGACTTAAACAATTTTTGGCTTTTTATTTTTGTCCCAAGGCGATGGCACATATGGGTCAAAAAAATTCACCCTCATTTGGGAGTGACATGTGAAGAAGGTGGTTTTTTGAGGCGGAGAGGAGATGGGTCTTAAAAATGGCCTACGGAGCCTTCCTGGGGTCATGTGGTGATCCAAGGGCTAACCATGTGCATGGGCACATTTTTCTATCCCAATTTTCCCAAGGGAATGGTATATATGGGGAAAAAAATGCACCCTCACCCTAGCTAGACAAGTTTCACCTTGTGGTTGCACTACAAGGAGGTCTAAAACAGGGGAGAAGGAGCTAAACTTGTGTCATGAAGCCTTTGTGGGGTCATATGATGGACTAGAGGGCTAAAATGAGCATTGGCGTAATTTTTTGGGACATCCCAAGGGGATGGGACATATGGGACATAAAAATGTGCTTTCACCTAGAGCTAAGATGTGTCCCTTCCAAAAAAATTCTAACTACGAGAGCATACCTTGAGAAATACCTTGAAGATGAAGTTTTCAGACTTCCCAGAGGACGTTTTTGGCACTTATATTATTTTGACTCCAAAAATAATTTTTAAAAGAATGGGATGGGTCCCATGATCTAATTATTCCTAAATATCCCTAAAATAGCTTTTTTTCTCAAAACCGCAGAGTGTGCTTGCCAAAAATAGAATATGGAAAGAAATACTTTGGTCTTGTGAAATTTTTAAAACCACCATCATTTAGATAATTAAATTATATTTGCAATTATATCTTGTTTGACCTCTATTTCCTTACAAAGCTCTTGGAATCATCTTCCAAAGCTTAGGTGCTATTTTGAACTGTAAGCTCCTTCACCTTCAAAAACCTTATTTCACTGAACTTGTCCCTAAACCTTCAAATCTTCCCTAAACTTTCCTAAATCACTTGAAATATGATCTTAGCTCCTCAATACCACTTCCCAATGAATTTGGGAATTCAAACCTATCCTAGAGGGTGTACACCTATCTTAGAAAGGCTAAAATAACCTTTCTAGTTTCACTGAAGAAACTGCCTTGAAAAGCATTGTATCGAAAGGACTTCATGAGCTTGTTTTCACATTTCAAACACTTTGGAAAGGGTATTAAAACACATATGGGTACTTGGTGGATGGTGATAGGAATAACACATGAGGAGAATTTATCTGTATAAGTGCTTACGAGGGCTTATTATAGACACTAAATCACGCACTTGGGTACATTTCTAAGTCCTAATCATATACCACTATTCATATGATTCCTAAGTGAGCAAACTAGCAATTAACAGTTTTCTTTGGATTTTTTGTCTTTGTTCATGTATTCTTCTTGGCCTCTTACACTCTATAGCATAGTCGATGATTTATTGTTTTATCTTTTATCACTTTGGACACCAGTGCCTAGCCAGGACGTCAACGTCTAAACACCCTCCTCCCCTATGGATGCCTCCAACCTCTTTGTATCTTACTCGCACCTTTAGGGCCTCTTTTATCTTTTGGGATTTTTTTTCTTATGTTTCATCCTTTTATCTGTTAATTATGAAATTCAAACAGGGAATCATATAAATACAAAGCTATGTGACCATAATAAAGGACCCAATCTCTAAGCATCTATTACTATCACCTAAGGTTACATCTAAAGGCACTTCAAGAGCATCAAAGCATCCATCTAGATATCATTCAAGGCAAAAGGGTGCATTATTCTATATACACTTCATAGGAGGGTAGGTTCATTTTGACATCCACACATCTACTTACATTGCTACATCTAGATATTGCTCATCATTCAGTGCAAATTACAAAAGAACCACTTAGGCACAATTCTACACACACCTAGAGAACTACATGGAGTCTCAGATGTAGTGCAGCGCTTGGTCATAATTTCACTCTATCAAGTGACTACCAAGTCATTCTAACTCAACATTTACATCTTTTCTTTTTAATATTTAATGTTTTTTGGGGTTTTGTAAGAGCTCTTTTGTTTTTTAGGTTAAAGGAAAATTTGGTGATCTTCCAGTGACGTACAAGCAATCAACAAAAAACAGTAGTGAACATATTGTGACACAATAAAAAATAATTTTCTAATGTTCTATGCAATCACCGATGCCTACAGAAGGTCTCTGACACCTAGGCGCCCCTTACCTAGTCTAGGAGCCCTAGTCCCAACATTTCTAATAGTTCTACACTTTTCTGGGCTCGGTTGTGACAATATTTCCTCTTATTCCATCAGTTTCCCATCTCGACACATCTTTGGGATCATTGAGAAATCAGATAAGTCTCTTATTACATCTCTTGCACTTAGGGTTTTGATTTCCAATTGTTGATTGCATAGGTAAAATTTTTACTTTACTACTTATCATTGCATTCTTACTATGCAATTAGGGTTTAGCATATTTTCAATATTTTTTAAATCATTTGGTGAGCCTGTCTCATTCGAACACTCTTCGGTCTTCATTTTATCACTTCTTTCATCCTCTCATTATGGATATGTCCATTCATAATTTCTTGCTAGCCAATCCTGAGTGTAAAGATAAAATCATTACTCTCTTGGATACTACTCGCATTATTTCTACCACTCATCGAGACATTGTTTATCAGACATTTGTAGATGCACTTTCTCAACATCTTAATTTTCCATCTACTATAGCTAACAATATTTCTATTTACGATGATGATCCTCCTCTTTATATACGAGTATGCATTAATAACTTAGGTCTTAAGAAAACTTTAGTCGGTAATGGATCTAAACTCAATCTTTTTCCTTTATCATTCATTAAGAATATAGGCCTTTCCTAATCTAATCTTAACCCCACATCTATGTTGTTCTGGGCATATGATTCTACTATGTGTCCATATATAGGAACTATTACATTTCCTATCACAATTGGCCCAAAAATAGTTCCTACATTATTCTTTGTTATTGATATCCCAGTTCCATATAATTACTTACTTAGTAGGCCATGAATTCACAGAATGCAAGCAATGCCTTCTATAATTCACTAATGCGTTAAATTCTTGCATGAGGGCTTTGAATATACAATTCTTACTGATAGTAATCCATTTCAATATTTCTTCCTAGACCCAAATATTACATTACCTATCCTGACTTCTACTATTATGCACCCTACAGATGATCCACGACCCATAGACTATCTAGAAAACTTGTCTCCACTCAAAGGAATTGTTTGTGAATTAGACAGTGTTCAATCTAATCTCGTATCACCCCATTCTTCTACTTATGCTATTGTGCTTTATCATAGGTTTTTCCATAAATCAGATGTCATTCCACCTTCATTGTCTTCTCATGAGCATTCTACATCTGCACTTCCTCCATTCACATGCACTCTCTTCATGAATAATGCTTATTGTCTACACATTCCATTTGACCCCACTTTCTCTGACATTAATTGCACACATGATGGCTTGGCTCAGCTAGGATTCATGATGGATTACCTCATCCCTCCATTGCATTCTCTTCATCTCTATAATGGATATGTTCATATTATGGTTGTCTATGGTCTTCGTTTCTTTTATCTATTAGTCTTCCATGTACGCACTTCTCCACTCATACTTGGGAAGTCTTGGATTGACTACATTGGTGGCACTTTAGATCCTGATGATATTGACATTTCATTCCCTATGCCCTTCTCTCACATCTTTATTTGTAATGATTCATTTATTGGTTATTCACAAAATCTTACTTGATGGTATGTGCATGGATGCACATTACCACCTTTCACTAACAAAGAATATGCAATGGGCATGTACAATCTACATCGAAATGGCTCCTTACTTGATCAACCACATATTATTGCTTACCAAGCCTCTGATACATATCCATTTGACTTCAACAATGACAATAATGATCTCTTAGATAAAGTTACTTGATTCTTCTTCATCATCATACACTTTGGGGGCATCACGCTTACTATCTCCCCCCTTTCTAGAATTTTCAGGTGTCTCACATTTCTATTATTTCATTTGATGCTTCACATATATTATTTTGCACACATCTTGATACATTGGTATCATCATTACCTAATAACACACTCTTGGGCTACAGTTCACACTTGACTCTTGAGGGCATACTACATTAATGAACCTCACATCATACACATGACACATTTCACACTCAGCGCATTCATGATACGTCTTTCTAGCATCACATTATCACACAACACACTTCCCGATGACATGCTCTATTTACATAGTTCATACTCAACTACTGAGGGTATAAATCTAAAATGAACCTCACCATACTCACTCACTCTATACGCTCTACACTTTGTCGGTAATATCTTTCTAGATGGTGTATTTTTTTCTATGGTTCATTCTTGACTTCTGAGGGGGAATTTAGAAATGAACCTCATCTCATTCATAATCATTCACATTATCTCATGGGCATGCTTCTCCTATCATAGTCACAATGCATTCCATTCCACTCACTCTCAAAGAATAATGCATATCTTGGTTGCAAATTATTCTTTATTGATTATACTTATATGTACACTTTGTTTCCCATGCAAGATGAATACTTACTATGTCATTATATTTCTATATAAACATGTGCATTCACTTCTTCTCTATGTTAGAAATGAAAAAAGACTGAGAGGGGGGTGAATCAGTCCTGTGATAAATCCTTTCACAATTATATTTTAAACACCAAACAGACACACTCATAAAATACATACATTGAGGCTTGATTACAATTTAGTATAGTTCATCATTAAGCGCATACATGATAAGAATACAAGGTATACTAAGGACATTTCTAATTTTATTTTCAAAACAAAGTACACTGATTTGATCCACAACAACAATATATAATTATACAATCAAGAGCTCACAATACTATACTAACATCAATATACTTTCACAACACCAAAACTTCTCTTCTTCATCCACATGTTATTACAGACACTCCATCACCTTTGTGTTACCACAACCAGCTACTAACCTGAAAAATACTTCTAGGAGATTTTCTTTATAGTAAGATTTTCTTCAAAAGAAGATAAAGGGGGGTTTTCATCAATCTCCACCATGCTCAACTCACTCAAAATTTATCTAAAACTCTTCTTGGATGAAAAATGTCTCTTCAACTTCCCTTGGACCTTTGTGACTCTTAGAATCACCACCTTTCTGACCTAAGCAGGATTCTTTGCATTCTAGCTTGAGGAAAATAAGGATAAATAGATTTAAAATTGACCATGACTCTCTATATCCCCCAAGAGTTCATTAAACTCACTTAAAATCCTTACACCTTATCAAATTTAGTTTTACTTGATCTTCTTACATGATCTTAGAAGAATGGAATGGGTTTGTAACTTCACTTGGCCTTTTTAGCTTCTCCTAATTTTTATTCCATTCAAACTACTTGGTTTTAAGCCTCTACACTTTCACTAAAATATCAACCACCACATTAACACCTATTTTAACCACCATATTGTTACATTTTTTCAATATATTAAGCTTTCAACCCATGAAAGCATCACTCCTTAATCCCCTAAAGAGAATACTTCACTAATTCAAGATTGTTTTACATAATTTTTTACTCATTTAGATAACCGTGTAGTCTGTTATAAGGTTATAGTCTATTTCTTCCACTGTCACGTGGTTTTTAAGCCTTTAAACTCATTTCAAGGAAACCACAAAGTTTAATATACTTCTTTTGTATCAGTTGATAGAGTTCATGAATATCTTAAGCCCCTACACTAAAGGATTCCATCAAGAACTTGAACAACTATCTCTGCACAAGTGAAGAACGATATTTGAAGAAAATTGTCAGAGGATTCCTATATATAAGTAATTCTTGATGAAAAAACTTGGTATTATTACAATACCTTCATTCCATCAAGACAAAGAGATCCCCTCAAAAATTTAAAAAATTTTATTGGACGGAAATTGAGATTCAATAAAAAAATCTCTAGCAACCCCTAGTTTCAGAGTATGTGCACTGTATCCTACCCGAGGGAAAACCAAACAAGTTTTCTTGAGAAATTTCAAGTGGATGAATTAGAAATTTAAGGTGCTTCTGAGGCCATTTTTATGGGAGGTTATCCTTCACCTCTTCCAAGTTATCAAGACAGTTTAAATCAAATTCAACTTGCACCTAGTACTCAAAAACCATAGAACTTTAGCACAATACTATTACCCTACCAAAATAGTTCTGACCAGTCAAGGTTTAACCTAACTGTTTTAGCCTAGAAGAACCTATTAAATGCATATTGAATGATTAAAATAGCATATTGAGACTCTCACAATGTTTATAGACATATTACTTCAACATACTTAGCTCAATTTGGAAAAACTTGTACTAGGACAAGAAAAAACATATATGATTAAGCATTACCTTTATCATTCTTATACTAACCTATTAGAAAATACCCAGGTAGAAAATTCACAAGCACATCTTGATAAAGATGTTCAAGTTAGAGCAAGTGGAAGTCATAGAACATAAACCTTTCTATTTATTGCCAAAGTCTTCAAGCTTCATGAGTGATTAGGGAGATTCATTCCAAGGAGAATATTGTCACCCTTGCATAATGAAAGAGTTCAGAGACTCAAGAATAGATCATTTTAAGCATGACATTCAATTTGTTTCCACTAACTTGGCATACACCTATATGGGACCTTCAAGCTGAATAACTACCACCTTGTGAATGTCTGAGTGACATCATTCAATCACCACCTAGATGCTTCACTAAATGATCACAATCAGAGGTTTTGAAGTCAAAACTACTCAAATTTTTCTTACCTTCCAATTTTAGTACATGCTTGAAAACAAAAAACCATGTTAGAAAAAAGATCATAACTTCCTTGATTTCTTGCCCAGTTTACCTCAAAAAATTTCACTAAATCTTAGGCTTGGAATTCTATACAAAAATTCATTCTATGATTTATCTAAAGAAGGCTCAAACAAAATTCTTGTGACCTAAGAAGACAGGTAGCTCATTTTTCACTTCTTAAGGAACATATTTTTGGAAAAACTTGAATAACTTCCACATACCTTTGAAAAACTTGATGAAATTTTTCATGGAGCACAAAAAAACACCTTTCTACATATTCCATAGGATATTTAGTCATAATTAGTCCTGAAATATTCAATCTCATCTCACTTACCTCATCATTCATAACTAATCCTCAAAGGCAATTTTGGTGGACTTTCTAATTTTGCCTCCAGGAACTCAAATGCACCTTTTTGATGCTCACACATACCCTAGACAACATTCCTAGGATTATCCCATGCTTATTTCATCTTTCCATGACCTGTATCAACTTCTCATACCTCATCAGGCACTAGAAACAAGCCTAAATGGGCCAGTTTCAATTCACTTCCACCAAATGACCTGATGCACCCTATGAGACAAATGACTTGACTTGACCCATACACTTCATGAATGGACCATGTGGACATGTTACAGACTCATTGACACCTTCTCACTCACCTCATGAACCTTGTTTGACCTTCATACCACCTTTGAGAGACTAGCCACACATATGCACCTTTAGCCCCCTAGATCACCTAGCCAACATACCTAGATCACCTAGACCACTATGACATCAATGGACTTGACATCAATGAAAACACAAGTGACACACACTTCCAAAAAACTCCCCCTTTGTCATTGATGGAAACTACCTAGAAACATTGATGGCACACACACACTTAGATTTCCCTCATTTGCATGTTTCTTGTCACACTTCTCCCCCTTTGACATCTATGAAAAAGGTATACATGGACTTGACATGGAAACCAATGACTCAAAATGACAACCAAGCTCATGAAGACATGAAGAGGACAACTTACATGAACATATCTCTCCCTTGGACATGTGTTCTCTTACTTGACTCTAAAGTAGCATTTGAAGATCCTATGATATAAAACATGAGAACTAGGCTCCCCCTTACTTTGATACTGAGAGGGTCTTCTTGGAGTATTGACTTAATCAATTTCCAATTTTGCAATCATTAGCAATTTTGTGCTCTACACAACTGCAATTAGATCCTTGAGCACTATTTCCAGTCATTTAGTGACATATACACGTTTGATGGACTTCATTTTCATGTTACAAACCTGAATACACTTGCACAGACTAAGAATCTTACTTTCACATACTTATTTCATTCCTTATCATTTATTTCATTGTCATCCAATCTTTCTAGACACCATACTCACCTAGTTAGGGAGTCCTAACATGCTCCCCCTTTTCATAAAGACCTTAGACATACCTGATCAATTAAACATACTTGTAGGAGAAACTTTTCTTATCATAGGCACAATCTAATCCTCAACTTAACAACTCACCACCAAAGAAATCATCAACAAGACTCTTTGCTTGAGAGCCTACACAAAAACACTTTTATGGAATCTTGGCATGCACTCCCTTTTTCCTTGTACACATAGACACCTCATCCTCCTATAACATCAAATACCTCATACCACTGTAGATGCATACTTTCAGTTCTAGCACCATTATGACCAGTTTTTGTCATTCAACCATTTGAACTCTATCTCAAACATTATAAGGGAAACTTTAGATGTATCTTATAAACACAAGCATGATACTCATGTGAATGCCATCATATATTTCCTTATTCAATATTTACCTCTAAAATTTTACTCTCAGACTGCCATACCTTTATTATCTTGCTCAGATTCAGACATCATGCCAGAACTTCTATTGATAGAACATTGTCTTGAAAATTCTTGACCTGATTTCATGCCCATACAGACCTTATAGAACATTTATTTTTAAGACCTCTTGTCACAAACCAGAAGAAGTCATTTTCAACTCAGAATCCCTGGTAATGTTGTAATAATGTCTTCATAGGGTCTTCATGGCTCTTGCAACTTTATCTTGTCTCATATTTAGAGTCTTTTATTTCTCTAAGATACCTTGTATATTTAAACACACTTCAAGTCACCCAATCTTCAGGATACTTAATCAACCTTGTATCTTAGCAATATCTTTTACCTTCCTTCTTGCCAAGATTCAAAACATCTCCTTACATTAGTACCTTGGAGCCCCTTTATATCACTTATTTAAAGCATCAAGATCATTTGCATACCTTCACTTTTAAAATCTTACTTTATCTCTACACTGCAGAATGGGTTATCATACTTTTAAAACTTGCTAAAACCTAATGATGACTCAAACATTATGTCAAAGATGCTTTATCACACCTGTACCCTAAAAATAATACATGTATGTATCACCTTATCAAGGAAACCTTTCACTCATGTTGACTCATCCTATAACTGGAAAACAAACTTTAGAATTTTTAAAATTTAGAAACACATTTTATACAAACCTTTTCAGTTCATTGGACACAAATGCACTAAAACTAATGACATGACCTTGCAAATTCCCTTTAAATTCTTCAAATTCTAACTTCTCCTGAGACATCTAACATTCATTTCATTGTATACTATAGGTGTAATTACCTATTGGAGCATTTAGTTTGTCACAGCCAATGTCATTTTCTTCACATTCATTTATTTATATTGACTCACATCACACTTTTTCCTTATAGGTACTCTTCTTCATCTTTAGACTTGCAATATAATGGTCTTTAACTCAATGAGATAGAACATCTTGAATCACTCTAATAACAATAACATTGACCTTGTCCCTTAATGATCATACATGACTTATATCACCAAATGTTCAATCATTGTAATATACTTGTATATACCTTTAGAATTCATTCTCAATTTGTATCTTAGATTGATCTTTAACTCTTCAAGAGTATACTACCAAATAGCTTCTAAACACACATATTAATTCTTCTTTTGCACTTCACATCTCACCTTCTTTAGAGACTTCTGATAAACTTGTACAATGAGACAACTGAATTTTCAATACTCTAATGGACTCACTTCAAATTTCATACCTATTGTGACTTCAAAAGCTTTCTTCCAAACCTTTAGAAGTACATTTTTCTAAGTCATGAGCATATGACTTTTTTATCACTTGAATGTCACCAACTTTTACCTTATCATTTAAGCATTACATGATCTATATTCCATTCCTCATAATTAAAATAAGATTCGATGATATACACTTTTGATGCAAGAATCATGCCATACACATATTATGCTTCATACATTGAGAAACACTCTTGAGTTATGACATCAATCACACCATCCTGCTCTAACTTACCATTTTATGTAAACCTCTGAGATACAACACAAGATCATTTGGACCTTAACACTTTAGAACTTTATTTCTTTGATCTAGACATTGATGGCTCTTGAAACTAGTCACTTCTTAGACCTATATCTTACTCAAAACCTTAAAACTCAAAAACTTGAATCTTTGAAATTGATCATGAAATTCTATTTTACTTGATTCTAGGTAACATTTTCTCAGGAAAATTTCCACTTACCATTCTTTAAGCTACATCACTGAACCTATTATCCTTCTAATAATATTTCAACAAGATGATCAAACTTCCTAGCTTATCATAGAACACTGTTACAATATTTTTCAAAGCATCAACTCTTGAATACTACCTATAGCTACAACATTCTGCTTCCTTAAGGTCTGAGATAAGATATTAGACCTTTTCTCTTGACATTTGATCTTATGAGATCATCTCTTTCATGAACTAATAATGCATCAAATCTATTGCATGTTGTCATCTTGTCCAAGCACTGTATGACCTTTCATCAACATAACTTTAAAGTCACCTTATCATTATAGATGACAACAAACATTTTCTTTAAATTTTAAACTTTTCATCATGAAATAATGAACACCTGTAGAACATCATCCTTGCCACCATGCAAAAGACTCTTGGATCATCACTTTTTGATCTCCTTGATTCATTTATAGATTACTATCTTAGATTTTCTTATTTTGACTTGTGACATAACCTCCTTGGATGCACAAATTAGAATCTCATCATGACCTTTCTTGATTTGGGCTTAATCAATTAGATAACATTTTGAACACTTAATCTCTTGACTATTCATGATGAACACAATCACCTTTGTAGCACCTTAGACATAACAGACCTTGACTAACCACCTTAGCTTTATATACAATCTTCTTGAGACAAAACATGACCTTTCCTCATGGCTTGACTTAGTGATGTATACCTCATATAGTGACTCAGAGATTTGACTCATTGTGACATAGAACATCACTCATAATTTTGACCAACAATATTCAAGACTTGAAATTACTTCATTGAGCTTACCACATGAGATCACATGACACTTTGAAGGAATTTGACATACACCACAAGACTAACTAATGTGACTCATACATCATCTCTCAAGACAAATATCACAACCAAGATAATACACTAAAGATATGACAAAGAAAACTTTACCAGATACAGACTCATATTATTTGAAGAATAACAAGACTTGAAAAGACAAGATCATAACAAGACTTAAGCTGAAAAAGACATACCTCAACACCAAGGAGAAAACTCATACTAACTTAGACATCTCCCCCTCACTCTAAGGCTTCATTTACACCTATATACCATGGAGGAGCTTGATGAGAGACCTAAAAAGGTCTCAAATTTCTTTTGGTTTCTTGACTGATTCATTATTTTTTTATTTTTCATTTTTCACAACAAGACCTTTTTTTCTCAGTCACACTCTTGGAATCCTCTTTAGCATTTTGATTAGCTTCTTCCTTCTTCTTGTATTTCTTAGCTTGTGGCTTGGGTCTTTGAATTTCTTTCTTCAGCTGACCTGCATCACAAAACCTTGCAATGTGCCCTACCTTGTGGCACCTAAAGCATTCCACTTGCCTTCCTTTGCACTCAAAATCCCTATGTCCATATTCATCACAAGCATAACAATAACCATTAATTTTCTTACATACTTCTTGTGTTTGATGGCTCATTTTTGCAATACTTTGCTAGATGTCCTTTCTCATGACAGTGATAACATTCAGCTCCATATCTTTGTCCTAATTTTTTCTCTTCCTTCTTCCCTTCAGAGTGATGTTCTTGAGTTTCTTCTTTAGAATCTTATTTCTTTTCCATATTCGGATTACACATACTAGCCATATGACCATAAACACCACACTTGTAAAAATTACCATGAAAAGAAACATGCCTAAATGCATTTGGCTTCCTGACAAATGATCTTCCATGAGATGAAAGCTTTAAACTATTTCCCTTGCTTGACTGCATTTTTCCATTTGATCCTTGACTTGATTCACCTTCATTTTTCTCTATACTGCATGAATTTTCTATGAAACCTAGACCTGTTCTATCACCATATACCTTTTGTTTTCCTAACATCTTATTCAGTTTTTTGAGCTCTCTTGAAAATATGATACCTTACTTGTCATGATGCTTAACTCTTTCTTCAGTTCTTCATTCTCTTTCTTCAGTTCTTCTTTCTCAGCTAGGGCTTCCTTGAGTTGAATATGTACACAATTTAGAACTTATTCTTGTAATTGAATTACTTTTTCCAACTTCTCTTTATATAACTCTTCTCCCCATCTCATGTGATAAATATCTCCCATCCTTGTCACCAAATATCTCCCTCTATCTTGTTAAAGTTTCTTCCAAGGGCCTCCTCTAATACCAATTATTAGAAATGACAAAGGACTGAGAGAGGGTTGAATCACTCCTATAATAAAACCTTTCACTTTTCTATTTCAAACAATGAACAAACACCCTCATATGAATCACATACATTAGTGCTTGATCACAATTTGATATAGTTCATTATGAAATACATACATGACAAGAACACAAATATACTTAGACCTTTCTTTATTGATATTCAAAACAAAGTACATTGATTTGATCCACATCAAAATCTACAATATACAATCAAGATCTCATAAATACTATACTGACATCAATATCTTTAATTTCACAACATCAAGACTACTCTTCTTCATCACCTTATTATTACAGAAAATCCATCATCTTTGTGTTACCACCACCAACTACTAACCTGAAAGAGACTTCCAGGGGGTTTTGCTTTGCTAGTAACAAAGTTTTCTTCAAAAGAAGAGAAAAGGGGGGTTTTCATCAATCTACAACCATTCTAACTCACTCACCTTTTTGTAACAACAAACTCTTCTTGCATGAATCTTCTCTCTTCAACTTCACCTTGGACCACTTGACTCTTAGACTCACCACCTTTTTCTGACCTTAAATGATTCATTTGCATTCTAGCTCAAGGAATTAATAACAAAAATAGATTTAATTTTGACCATTACTCTCTATCTCCCCCAAATTTTAATTCAACCTAACTTGACATTTCAGTATCCTTACACCTTCTCAAACTTCAAGTGTTTCTTGATTTTCTTGCATAGATCCTTAGAAGAAATGGAACGAAGGTTTTGTAACTTCTCTTGGCCTTTTTAAGCTTCTCTAAATTTTCATTCCATTCAAATTACCTAGATTTTAATCTTCTATTGTTTCAAGACCTTCATCATATCTAAAATGCTCATTTAATGCACCACCATCTTAACACACTATTTTTACCATGAAGCAGAATACATTCAAGTTTTTCAATCTATTCAAGATCTTTTCCAACCCATGAAACCATCACTCCTTAATGTCTTCCAAAGAAAGACTTCACTAATTCAAGACTCTTTTACATAAGTTTTTTACTCATTCAGAATAACCAGTGTAGATTGTTATAAGGACTTGTCACCATGATGTTTCTTCCACTGTCACGTGGGTTTTCAGGCCTTTAACTCATTTCAAGAAACCAATTGAATTTTAATATGATTATTTTGTATCAGTTGATTTTTCATGAAGATTTTAAGCCTCCTAGAAAGTTTAAAGGATTTCATCAAAAACTTGAACAACTATCCCTGTACATGTGAAGAATGATATTTGAAGAAAAATGTCAAAGGAAATTCTCCTTCGACACTGAATGATGAAAACATTTGGTTCCTTTTGCAAAATGGTTATGGAAATCCCAAAAGATCTCCTCAAAATTTGATGAGTTTTCATTGGAGGGAAATTGAGAGTCCAACAAAAATCTTTGGCAAACCCTAGTTTCAGGGTTGTCAAACATCCTAGCCTGAGAGCATTCAAAACAAGTTTTTCTTGAAAATTTAAATGAAATGAGAAATTTGCAAAACTTTGAGGATGTTTTCAAGATCCTTCCACCTTTCAAACCTAGACACCATAAACAAATTTCAACTTGCACCCATCAATCAAAAAATACAGTCTGTACAAAATGTTTAAGACCCTACCAATGTAGTGACTAAATTCAACTTATAACAGTCTTATTGCCTGAAGAACCTATTAAATGCATGGTTGAAGGATGAAAGGTTCATATGGATCCTCTAACACAATGTTTTAGAACCTATTACTTCAACATACTTAGCTCAATCTTAACCTTCACTTGACATTACCAGGACAAGAGAAAACATAATGATTAAGCATTACATTGATCATTCTTGTACTATCCTGCTACACAAGCCCTTGAAATTAAAAAAAAACATTAAAATGTTAATTGGACCCATTACTCCATAAACCCTTTTATAGAACAAACTAACTCAAAACTGATTACCAATATTGTTTGCACATGAAGTAGTTTCTTGACCTTGTGACTAACTTGGGGTTTTATACACCTATATGACCTTCAAGTTCCATGAACAACTTGTGAAACATGAATGAAAATCATCAATAAGACCTATGAACATATTTAAGATGATCATCCAAGAAATTTTGAGTTAAAAAACCAACTTTTCTCCTATCGATTCTAGAACATGGTTGGAGAGAGAAAAACATGCTTAGAAAAATGCTCATAACTTCTTTGATACTTGCCCATTTTAACTGAATTTTTTACTAAATATTAGGTTTGGAATTATATAAAAAATTATTCTATGATTTATCTAAAGAAGGTTCTATTCATTTTCTTGGAACCTAAGAAGATAAGTAGCTCATTTTGCACTTCTTAAAGAACCAGTTATGGAAAAACTTACATAACTTTCAAATATCCTTTCAAAACTTGATGAAATTTGTCATGGAGCTCAAAAAATACACCCTATATACATAGTTTAATATCCCATATATTTCCATAATTATTCTTATATTCTTCAAATTCTATCTCACTTAACCTAGCCTACACTATTGGTTCTCAAAGGCAATTTTAGTTAACTTTTGAATTTGACCCCAGAAGCTAAATGAGCACCTAATTTTTTCTCATACATGTTTTATACACATTATAGGATTATATCCCATTCTTATTGAACCTTTCATGACCTTTATCAACTTCTCATACCTCATCAGGCTACTAGAAACAAGCCTAAATGGTCCATTTTGTTAACTTCAAATTGCATGAACCTGACCTGCACCTTTTGAGACATCTTTTCATTCTTTGACATGATTTAACATATTTGCTGACATGTAGATCATATGAAACTAACATGCCCATCTTTTATAACCTACTTATGGTTTAGTGATCAGACTCATTTTTCTTCACTTTTTGATCCCTTGTATGCACCATGAAACCAGTTTGAATCTCACCCTTGAACTAGGACCAGACACTTCATGACTGACTTGAATCAAATGACATGTTATGGACTCATTGACACTCTCACTTACCTCATGGACCATAGACACCTTCATACCACCTCATGAGAGACTCAAGCCACACATACCACCTTTGAGATATTCCTAGGTTGCCTAGCCAACATACCTAGATCACCTAGCCAACACACCTAGATCACCTAGACTGCACCTGACATCAATGGACTTGACATCAATGACAACACAAGTGACACTGTCCATGGATCCTGAGATTTTCACCACTTTAGGAGACATCAAGAGTTTTGAGTTAACCCTCCATGCATGCACAAAGACTCACATGACTCCCAAGATGCCCTTAGAAGCATTAATTGACTCTAACATGGAATGATTTGACTTGACCCATACATTATCTATCAAGATGTTAGATTGCTAAAGTGGACATGGTTGACATGTCATACCACCTCTGATTGGAATCATATGTTGCTATAGATATAAGGTGTGGAGACTCGGTTTACCATATAAGTTGAGCCAATAAGGGATAAAGTTATTGCGGAGCACAATCCCACGCGGAATCGCAATAGTAAAAACTAGTATGCAGAAAGATATTATAGATCTAAAAAAAAAGTGTAGAAATACAAAATAACACAACACAAATCAACAATATTTAATGTGGTTCACCCAATTTTGGCTACATCCACCAAGAATCACTTGCTCATATTTTATTACAAGCCACCTCTTTCTCTCAATACAATACCCAGATCTGTTTGGAGTTGTGCTCAACAAATTCTCCTGAATTCACACTTGAACTCACACCCATCTACAATGATATGTCATCTCTACATCAATAGGCATCTGCCTAAGCAGTTTTACAATACCGTGGGTACCAAAACCATGGGCCGAAACCACCCCATAAACCTATGGGTCTCAAAAATCCCTCCCATATGAGAAGAGCATGTTTCTTGAGATATCAAGCACATGTTTTTAGGGCAATTTTTGTTTTAATGTACAATAATTTTAGTGTACAGTCTTAAACACTTCCACACATGAAAATAGGGGTCCGTAAAATAACATATAAATAAACCAATAATCAATTGAATTGTAAGTTGGACTAAAAAAAATAGACATAATCGTTACTATTGTTGCACTGTGTTAAACATCTTATAATAAAATTAAATATAGATTTTATTTGAATAGTCATTCAACTTTATGTATGAGTTTTTACAATAAAAAATATCAAATATTTCCGAAAAACTATACTAAAAAATCATGTATAAACTATAATCATGTCTTTATTTCTTTTTAACATGTCCATCCCAGTTGATTTCCATTCCTGCATGCCATTTTTGGCATCATGTGCACACTAATATTTAGATTAAGATTAATTTTTAAGTGCGCCATTACAAGTTCTCAGACATTAATAATTGAAATGATTGTCCTATTTAATACAACATTTATTGAGTATTAAATCTGTCTTCATAGGGATCAATCTTAAAAGTGTTACTTTTTAGTTATTTTGCAACTTTTTAGGATTAGTATAATTACAATATTATGCCTTTTAATAACACAAGCAATGAACTAATATAATTAATGTTGCAAAAAAATTGTAACCACAATGAACGTTGAAAGTAGAAATTGTTTTATAATATAAAAACATGATGTATTAAGAATAAATTTCGACACACATTATAAGGGTCACAACAAATATTGACAAATGTTGACCAAAGTGGTGGTGCCCTCAGGAACACAACATTTTATCTGCCATGTTGGTGTCTTGAGTGGAGAGGCAGGCTGATGATAGGAGGGCACCAAGCGTTCCTTTTAGAAACAGATAAGGTTAGGGTTAGGAGGAATACCTGTAGAATGTCGAGATGGTGTGCGCGTACCGTAGAGAAAGATCAGGCTGACTGCGAAGAACTCCTTTTTATCTTGGAAGGACTACCTGCAAATAAGAACACAAGACCACAAGATTTGATTAAACAATAAATGAGGAAACTGCCTTGGGCCCAGGAAATGTAAAACTTCCTTTCGAAGGTGGTCAGTTTCCCTGCTAATATGAATTAACACAAAATACTGTAAAGTACCAATTAAATTGTTTCGTGGAACTAGGTAGGGGAAAGGCTGTTTTTCTTGGTTTGGATCAAAGGAACCGATGCCGGTTATCTATAACCGATGGCGGTCACTGATAACCGATACCGGTTGGTTCTAGGATCTTCTGGGCTGGTTGTGGTGTTTGTAATGGCTGGTTTTTGGATAGTATTAGGAAATGGGATGGTTAGAAGCTAAAGAATGATAGTTAGAGGCAATGGTACGTTGGGTAATGGATTCAGAAACGGATTTGGGAAGATTGCAATTCCAAAAGCATAAGAAATGTTATAATGGAGGACATGCAAGATGTAACTTACTGGTTTTGATGAAGGTGCAAGTTGATCTCCTTTGCTGTAAGCACGTCTAGTATTTTCACTCGTCTCTGCTTGGTCAAGTGAAGATCTGGAATCCGTTCCTCGCTCGCAATGCCCTTTTTGATCCAGAAATCCTTCGACTGATCTCCCGAAATGAAATTCCGATCCGTTGTTTTGGTTTGGGGAGCCCATTTACAGTGAACCGATGGCGGTTGCGTAACCGACGGCGGTCGAGTAGGAACCGGCATCGGTTAGGGAAAAGTAGGCTATTTTTAGTAAAATAGCCCACCTTCCCTGTTTTTCTCCCGAGGGATCAGTTACGGGCTTGGTCAAGTGGCTAGAAGGTCGGCTTTGGGTGCGAGTAAGGAGGCATTAGTTATGAATGTGAGTCTAGACCAAGTCATGGGTCCTAATTAGGTTAGTTTAGGGTTAGGGCTAGGTCATGGTGAGGTGGGCAAGTGAGGTGGCGGGTAAGGCGATGTGGATTTATCAATTATGAGGTAATTAATAAATAATTGTGTAAGGTTTAGGTAATGAGGTTAGGTTGCGAAATGGGATGTGGGTCACAAGGGGTCGTAAGACACGAATTTGGTGTCTACATTAGCCCCTTATTGTCGTGTAGCTTGTTTTGTAAAGCTGCGCGGACAATAATATGAAGTGGTTTCCCCTGTTAAGGGTATAGGTAATCCCCCTCAAATCTATCACAGATTGGGTGAACGGGAAATCAGGGATAGGGTTGATAAAGGGTATATGTTGTTGAGAGAATGGTAAGGTGTGGGGTAGTTCCAAGGAAGCATACACATGTTGAAATGCAATAGTATGACTAGGGTACATGATTTGACGAGCAAACCAGCGATGTATAGGCAAAGGTCGATAGTTTATCCAAACAAGGGTGATATAATCCTGGTATCCAAGGCATAGGAAGTAGCTCCAGGGTATATAACAGGTAAGGTACAAGAACGTTTAGGCATGTTCGGCAGTACCAAATGGTTGGTTTGGTTGAGATAAACGTCACGGTCTAGGTCTAGGCAAAGTTGGTCGACAGATCAAGTCAAGGACCCTAATCATGCTAAAACACGAACAGGTGAGCTCGATTGAACAAAAAGCTACATGATGGATGGATAAATTAAAACGGTGATTGTGGGTATGGTATGGTTAATTGGTGCGGCCTTAGGTCGGGCCAAATGGTTAGGTGCGGCCTTGGGTCGGGCCAAATGGGTTGGTTGCGGCCTTGGGTCGGGCCAAATGGTAGGTTACGGCCTTGGGTTGGTAGGTGAGGCCTTGGGTCGGGCCAAATGGTAGGTTGAGGCCTTGGGTCGGGCCAATTGGTAGGTTGAGGCCTTGGGTCGGGCCAATTGGTAGGTGGAGGCCTTGGGTCGGGCCGAATAGGTAGGTGGAGGCCTTGGGTCGGGCCGAATAGGTAGGTTGCGGCCTTGGGTCGGGCCGATTGGTAGGTTGAGGCCTTGGGTCGGGCCGAATAGGTAGGGCGAAGCCTTGGGTCGGGCCGATTGGTAGGTTGAGGCCTTGGGTCGGGCCAATGGTAGGTAGGCCTTGGGTCGGGCCTTGGTAGGTCTTGGGGGCCGAATAGGTAGGTTGCGGCCTTGGGTCGGGCCGAATAGGTAGGTGGAGGCCTTAGGTCGGGCCAAATAGGTAAACAAATGGTGTTCATCAAAGGTGGATATAGGCGATATGTGGTTAAAAAAAAAAAAAAAGGGGCAAATGGTAAATAGGGTCAAAAAGATAAAATTGGGGGAAAGTTGGGATTAACACCGATGTCGATTCTACATGACCGATATCGGTTAAGGGACCGATACCGGTGTTTTAGGGCAAAAAAGGAAACCGACATCGGTTAAGGTCGAAAAACCTATAAAAAGAAAAATACGGCCTGTCATTGTCACTTTGGTTATTTGCAATCCAAATTGACTTGTCTGACGTGGAGAGTTGATTTGGAGGGGTATTGAGTGAGGTGGAGCTATTTGATTGGCGGAGAGAGTTGATAGTGGGCCCGAATAGTTGAGGAGGCCGCAGGTGATTGGCCGGGGACCCAGCAGATCAGGATTGGAGCCATGGCACAGGCAGGAGGAGCTGGAGGGGCTGGACCAGCTGGACCGCCACCACCCATCCCACCACGACGACGTGTCGTCGTACCGGTAGGTTCTAAACTCTTTATTTTGGTGATTTGGTTGAGTTATGTTGTTTTTGGGATTTGGGTAGGAATTGGTAGTTTGTAGGAAATAATGGGTAAATGGAGGTAATGTGAGAAAGGGGGAGGGTAGATAGGTTAGATATGCTAAGGCGGCTAGGTGTGTAAAATTTTAGGGTTTTTGGGTGGGTAGATGGGTAGAAATAGGTAAAAAATGAGTTTTGGGGGCCGCGCGCGGGTTCGGCTCGGGCAGTAGACAGTGACCGATGTCGGTCACTAGGCGACCGGCATCGGTCGCAAAAACATAGGGTGAGGTTAAAATGGGGGGACCGGCATCGGTCTCGTATCGGCCGGTATCGGTGGGGGAGGGATGGGTTGAGGGTGGTATTTAAGGTGTATGGTTATGGGGTGTTGGGTTGGGTTGGGAGTGGGGAAGGGGATTGGGTTAGGGGTTTAGGGTTTAGGGTTTAGGTTTGAAGGTTGGGGGGTTGGGTGGGTTTGGTGGGGTGGGTTGTAGGTTGGGTTGGGTTGAGTTGGGTTGGGTAGGTAGAGAGTTTGGGTTGGGTGGGGTTTAGGTTGGGGTGGGGTTTAGAGTTTAGGGTTTAGGTTTGAAGGTGGGTTGGGTTGGGTTGTGTTGGGTTCGGGTGGGTTGGGTAGGTGTTGGGGTGGGGTTTAGGGTTTAGGGTTTAGGTTGAAGGTGGGTTGGGTGGGGTTTAGGGTTTGGGTTTGAAGGTGGGTTGGGTGGTTGGGTTGGGTTGAGTTGGGTTGGGTGGGTTGGGTAGGTAGAGAGTCGGGGTATGGGTGGGGTTTAGGATGGGGTTTAGGGTTTTTTGGGTTGGGTTTGGGGTGGGTTAGGTAGCGTGTTGGGGTGGGGTTTAGGGTTTAGGTTTGAAGGTGGGTTGGGTAGCGTGTTGGGGTGGGGTTTAGGGTTTAGGTTTGAAGGTGGGTTGGGTGGGTGTTGGGGTGGAGTGGGGTTAGATTTTGGGTGTTACAAAAGGGGGTTTAGATGGTAAAGTAGATGTTATAATAAAGAGTGGGTCTAAGAATGTGGGTTGGTTTTGCAGGCACGTCAGCAGTTGACGATGCGTGATAGGATGCCTCCACTATTGAGTCGGATGAGGCCACACATATCTGCGGCGCATTGGGCCATCATGCGCGAGGTGGGGCTCGGCGGGGTCCAGAGGTACAGAGCGATCGACAGAGATCACAGCCTGATGGTCGCCCTCATCGAGAGATGGGATCCGGCGGCCAATGTGTTCCATCTGCCGACCGGGGAGATGACCGTCACATTAGAGGATGTGTATCGCATCCTGCGGCTACCGATCGAGGGAGAGGCCGTTTTCCAGGTAGATTCAGAGACTGCCATGGATAGCATACTGCAGGTTTTTGGGGATGCAGCCGCGCTTCTTACATATCATAGCGCGAGCATTGGATATGGTGACATGTACCGCGCACACAGACATGAGACACGGCTTGCCGTGTTGATGATGATAGGGGTCACCTGCTTCGCCCTCCCGGATTCAGAGGGAGGCCGCTTCCCACGGGCATTGATGGGGGTGCTACTGGAGATGGTGGAGGAGCACACCTGTTTTGCATGGGCACCAGTGTATCTGGTGCAATTATACAGGGAGTTATGGGGCTATCGCCGGAGGAGGCGATTTGGTATTTGTTCTACCTTTTTGTTGCACTGTTGGGCATACGAGCACATCGTATGCATCAGGCCGGTAGGGCTACCCCAGCAGCCAGGGCCACAGGTCGTATACCGATATGGATTTCAGAGGTGGTTGGGGGTCGTGGGCCAGCCACGAGCAGTTATTGCAGGTCGGGATGTGGCCTACTATAGACATATGCTAGAGGGCCTTACCGCAGTAGACATTATATGGAGACCCTACAGAGGTCACCAGCCTGGCAGAGGAGCCCGCGTACAGCTGCGCCTGATCCAGTATACATTCTGGATAGCAGGACGGAGGCCGGGAGAGTACGAGCGGATACCCCTAGAGAGGGTACGCAGGCAGATGGGGCTGCGACAGGACGAGCCACCTCCCTTCCCTCAGTACAGGAGGGATGATGTAGAGGCCCCACTGCCAGCGCCACAGCCTTGGGATCCAGACTGGGTTGCAGAGAGGCCAGCAGATGATGGCGTAGATGATGCTGGGTGCACGGGAGCATACAGGGTTTGGTGGGCTGGGCAGAGAGCGGCGAGGGTAGCACAGCCCGCACAGCCAGATTTGGCAGCGGTGACGGCAGAGAGAGATCAGCTCCGGGGGCAGGTGCAGCTATTACAGGGACAGTTGGCTGCTGCACAGGCACAGATAGGGGTTTTACAGGGGCAGCTAGCCCAGGCTCAGGTACAGGCACAGGCAGCACCACCACCAGCAGCACAGCCACAGGTGCAGGTACAGGTACAGGCAGCCGTACCAGCAGCAGCACAGCCACAGCCCCAGATACCACCACGGCCACAGGTGCAGGTACAGGCACAGGCAGCACCTCCACCAGCACCACAGCCACAGGTGCAGGTACAGGCTCAGGGGATATTGGTGTTAGGTGCCAGGGGACCAGCCCCAGTTCCTTCAGTGGCGCGAGATCGCTATATGGAGGTTAGAGCAGAGGCCCGTTATTATCAGGATATTCTTGATAGTACCGGAGTCGAGTATCAGGCATATGCAGCTCATAGAGCAGAGACCTCGCACAGCCAGAGATCTCAGGGAGGAGCAGCCACAGCTGGCGTGTCCGTGACAGGCAGGAGGCGAGAGGCACCACAGGGACCAGCGGGGAGAGGTGCCGAGGGCGGTGGGGAGAGCTGATAGATCCCCGACGTGGTTTTGTATAGGGACATGGGCACCGGTCTGCGAACCGGTTGTATTGATAGAGGCCTGCGTGCCTACATTTATTCATTGTTTTGATTCATTTATTTATTAGATACCGGCCTGCGAGCCGAGTATATTTGTGATATGAGAGACCGGCCTGCGAGCCGAGTCGAGATTTTTGGGAGGTATTGCGGCCTGCGTGCCGGCTTTGGTATGTTATGAGATCACAGAGGCCCCGATGTAGGGCACATTGTATTTTTGAAAATTTGTATATATATAGAGACGATGCTTTGATTCATATGCAGTGTTCAAAAATGTGTTGAAATATGTGGTTAATGGCTGGTAATATATAGAATGTGTGATGAGTTTAATTGACATGTTGATAGATGGATGATGCTGATGTTTTTGTTTCTTGTTTTTGCACGTATATATGAATGTCAGGTTATGTGATGGATTGGTGGTTTTGTGACATTGTGATATATGTAATTGATGAGTTGGTTCCAAATGATGTATAGATTGATAGCTTTTTGGTATCTGTAGTTGATGGTTTGTGTATCTGTGTAAAATAAATGATGTTTAATGAAAATGTAATGTTATATGTGGTGGATGAACAAAATGTGGTAAAGTGTGTTGTTTATGCAGGAAAAGAGGCGGGCGCGACAAAAATTTAGGTGAGAAATGAAGAAAAGAACGCTGTTTCAAAAAGGAAGGTGTGTAACCGGTATCGGTTAGGTAACCGATGTCGGTAGCTGACAGACCGATATCGGTTAGGTAACCGATACCGGTTATTTAGGTATGGGCTTTTCTAAAAATAAAAAAGCTAGGGTGGCAACTTAAGTTTTAATTTTAGAGCCATGCAAGAGGTTAAAAGCGCGAACGCGACGCGTTTTGACGACTGAGACAGGTTTTTGCATGAGAGATCTGAGTGATAAGGAGAGAAGAGACAAGAAAAGTGAATTGTGATCTGAGATTCAGAAGATAGCAAGGCAGGTTTGAAAAAGGTGGTGATAATGGCAGGACGAGGAGAAACATCCAGCAGGCAGGGACAAGAGAGAAGACAAGGGCCACCTCAAGCTACTGCAACCCAAGAGGTAAACGTTTTGGTTGTGATTTGATTTCTGCATGGTTTTGTGAATAAGATGGGGTAGAGTAGGTGGGTAGATATGAGAAAGAAAACATGATAACAAGGGTTGCAGGTGAGGTAAGTGTTACAGGGTAGGCAATCAGGGGTTTCAGGTATGTTTGTATGTATAAAAACGAATAAACGAGCAAATTTATTGTCGTAGGTGGTTGTTTTTAGGGAAGGTGTATAGAATTGACAGTGACCGGTAGCGGTTAGGGAGAACCGGTATCGGTTATTCAACCGATATCGGTTACGTATAACCGGTACCGGTTACTGGAGAAATTTCCAGAATGTTTGAAAAAGACCCTAATGGATTGAATGGTTGTTTGTCGTTTTGGTGTATGCAGGCAGAGGCAGGGTTGAGGATGAATGATAGCGTGCCAGCGCTGTTGTCGCGAATCCGAGCGGATGTAACACCAGCGGAATGGACATTGATAAATCGTTTGGGGTTAAGTGGAATCCGTTATTATTCACGAATCGCACGTAACCATGGTATGTTACAGGCGCTGATTGAGAGATGGAATCCTGAGACAAATACCTTCTATCTGCCAACAGGTGAAATGACAGTAACTTTGGAAGATGTGTTTCGTATTTTGAGACTCCCTATTACAGGAGAGCCAGTATATCAGGCACTACCTAGCGCGGGGCGGGCAGCGATAACAGAAGTGTTTGGTCCATATGCACGAGACTTAACACAGCGAGGTTTGTCATTCACATATGGGGTAATGTATGCAGCACACCCTGAGGAGACAAGGTTAGCAGTGATTTTATTGATAGCGGTAGGGTATTATGCGTTACCGAGGGCAGAAGGGGGAAGATTTCCAAAGGCATTGATGGGTGTTATTTGGGAGATGATAGAAAGGAATGTGACTTTTGCATGGGCACCTGCATATTTGGCGGAGCTATACAGGGGTTTATGGGCTTGTAGGCGAAATCACAGGACAACGTTGGATTGTTCATACTTATTACACTGTTGGGCCTATGAGCACATTGTTTGTATGCGACCAATAGGACGATCCATCCAGGTAGGAGAGACCGGAGTACAGAGGCTGGGATTCCGACGATGGGTCCAGACAGAACAGGAGGCAAGATCTCAGGCCGTGCCGGGTGACATTGAGTATTACAGGCAGGTATGGGAGAGGGTGACGGTTGCGGATATCTGTTGGAGGCCCTACGGGAACTATATGGTAACCGAGAACATAGCTGAGGAGTTGAGAGGTGTAGAGCGATTGAGGTGGATCGCGGGGCACAGGCCAGGTGAATATGAGAGGATTCCGATAGATCGCGTGCGGCGACAATTTGGATTTGTGCAGGACATACCACAGGCTTATAGACCATATATGAGGATCGATGCCGAGGCAGCATTCTCACCTCCCCGGCCAACACCTCCAGAAGGGCCCGAGGAGATAGCAGCCGATCGCAGTGTAATGGATGCAGGAATGACAGAGGCCTATAGGTTATGGTGGGTAGCAGAATTGCGAGGTGTACGTGATCGCCCTGACATAGCGGTGATTACAGCAGAGAGGGATCGGCTGCAGCGTTTGGTTCAGCAGCTCCAAACGCAGGTGAATGAGACAAGAAGATTGTTAGTGGTTGCGGAGTCACGAGCGGCGAGACTAGAGGCTGGAGTTCTCCATGCGAGAGGGCGTATTCATATGTTACAGGAGAGATTGGCAGATCAGTGGGCGGTACCAATAGCTGCGGTACCTTTGAGGACAGAGAGGCCTAGCGAGAGGGGTCGACGATCACGATCATCACCTAGGTCGGGATGAGGCGTGAGGGTCTAAATAAATGTTAGCAAGGTATAAGGATAAATAAGAGTACCGACCTGCGTGTCGATGATATAGAAGATGTATTTGTTTAACATCTAAATAAAACGAGATATGTATGTTGATTTGAGTTATAATAATAAGAATGTTGCGTTGTGGTTTTTGGTGTTTTGAAAAAGGATAAAAGAGAAATGTGATTAAATAGAAATACACAAAAATATTTATATTTACCACACATGATAGGTTATGGTAGGGGATGGTCGAGCTAACCTTGGGAGACCCCATGTCTCCGAAGTGCTGCCTACATAGCCCATTGCACAAAGCAAGGAGGGGCCTCAGACCGATGTAGTTCTCCCTTAGGATCAGGGAGAGGCGAATTTAGGCAATTTGGTATGGTTTAGGCAATTGGTCGTTTGGTAAAAATTTGATGTTGGTAGGGTAATGTTGTTGGTGTAGGTATAGGTAAAGCAAAGGTTAGCATACCCAAGTAGTAGGGAATAGTGTCCTGATTAAGATCAACACACAATTCTAGATGCGAGGCAAAGCGGAAAGAGTGCTCCGTAGGTGAAAAGAGCTAAACAAACCACACAACGTAGAACGAGCCTGAAGCCCTAAGTGCCGTGCACAGACGAGAAGTCCATAGTTGAAAAGAGTTGTATGATCACAATATATCAGGTGTACGTTACGTCCCTTGAGTTGAAACAAATGGTGAGGTGATGTGGATGATATAGCGAGGTACAAAGAACTTGTTATAACGAAAGAGAACCTACCCTAAATAGACAAGTCCATGACCCAAAAAGTTCTTTTGAATGAGGCTTTTATTTTATTGAATGTAGACTGATCGATGCGGGAAGTCTACAAGGGATATTGATTGTTTTATTCTTGAGGTCTTCACGAAGCTGATCAATGCGAGAAGCTTCTGATAAAGGCTGACTGTGTATAGCTGTCCTTCGGGGGAGCAGTCTATTTATAGTAGCAGAGATGATTTTAGTGCATAGCTGTCCTTCAGGGGAGCAGTCTATTTATAGTAGCAGCAATAGTTTGGCATATAGCTGTTCTTCGAGGGAGCAGTCTATATTTAATTTTAGATGACTAGATGTTCTTTTGGCGTGAAACATCTAGTTTAGTAGGAAGTTTGACTCAAGAAAATCCCTTAAGAATGTGGCTTATTTTAATACTTTGAAGTCATGGACTAGACTAAAAAAGGGGAAGGCATTATCAAGGGGAGGTGCGAAGTGATTTTGATTTTATGCGGAGATATAGAAAACAAAGTGTATGTAGCGGTAAATGAGCTCAAGGGACGAGCAGTAGGTAGATAAGAGGTGATATAACACTAGTTTCAACAGTAGAATGGTCGAAGATGTAAGGCATTAAGGGGTTCAGGCTCAGGTTTACCATTAAGCGAAGCTAAACGATAAGTGCCTGATCCATAGGTGTGAGTGATTATATAAGGCCCAATCCAATTGGGAGCAAATTTTCCACGTTTGCTCTTTTCTAGTTTGGTGACATGTTGATTCTCTTTGAGGACAAGATCACCAACCTTAAAGGTACGCTCATGAAGTCGCTTATCATAAGCACGCTTGATGCGTTTTTGATAGATTTGAAGGTGATCGAGAGCTGTAAGACGTCGTTCGTCAAGAAGCTCCAATTGGGCTAACCGCTCTTGGCGGAAATCATCGTTGGTGAGAATATCCTGAAGAGATATTCTAAGGGAGGGTATTTGTATTTCGAGAGGTAAAACAGCCTCGGTACCATATACCAAAGAAAAAGGTGTGGCATTAGTGGAGGTACGAATGCTAGTACGATAAGCCCAAAGGGCAAAGGGAATGTGATCGTGCCAATTTCTTCCAGATTCATTGACGACTTTCATGAGGATTTTGGTTAGAGTTTTATTAGAAGATTCAGCCTGACCATTGGCCTGCGGATAGTAAGGTGATGAGAAGCTAAGTTTGATACCAAAGTTGTCACAAAGGTCTTGCAACAACTTGTTTTTGAAAGATTTACCATTATCGGTTATTAGGCGATGAGGAATACCAAAACGACAGATAATGTGATGGTTAATGAATTCGACAATTTTTTCTTTTTTGATTGAAATGAGTGGAATAGCCTCCACCCATTTTGTATAATATTCGGTCGCTGTGATTATCCAACGGTGACGTTGTGAAGAGGTCGGGTGAATCTCACCAATAAGGTCTAAACCCCATTGTGAGAAAGGCCAAAGATCACGAGCGACTTGTAGCGGGTGGCTAGGAGTATGTTGAAGATTGGCATGTTGTTGACACATGACACAGCGCTTAACATATTCGTAGCAGTCGTTATTGAGAGTAGGCCAATAATATCCTAGGCGAAGGATTCGTTTAGCCACGGCAAGGCCACTAAAATGTCCACCACAAATCCCATCGTGTACTTGTTGGATGGTATAGGTGACCTCTGCGCCGGTTAGACAACGAAGGAGGATGCCATCAAAGCCACGTTTATAAAGGAGTCCTCCCATGACAACATAACGCGAAACACTTTTAAGAAAAGCACGTTTTCCATTACTAGTAAGGTCAGGTGGGAGAACCGAGATTGTAAGGTAGTCGTGAAACTGGTGGTACCAGGTATCCTGCGAATTAGTAGACACAGTATTTATCATGCAAACTACCGGGGTTGAATAGGATGGTGCAAAAAGTTGTTGGACCACAACGAATAATTCAGAGTCAGTTGGTGCGGCGGGAATCTGCGAGGCTAAGCAAGCCATAGTATCCGCAAATTTGTTAGTGGAGCGGGGAATGGTTTGGATAGAATAGTGAGTAAATAAGGCTAGAAGTGACTCCACGTGGTGTTTGTACTTCTGAAGTTCCTCGTTTTTACATTGGTAGATGCCCATAACTTGATTGACTACCAATTGAGAGTCACCAAAGATATTGATAGATTTGATGCCTAAGTGTATCGCAACTTGGAGACCCAGAACAAGGGCCTCGTATTCCGCTGTATTATTAGTGCAAGGGAAATCAAGCCGGAATGAAAGAGGCATAGGTTCAGCGTCAAGAGGGATGAGAACAACGCCGGCTCCTCCGCCGCGCTGGCACTTAGATCCATCGAAGAAGAGGGTCATTTGATACGACACTTCTCTGAGCGAAAGAGTGGCGATGAGTTCGTCGGGGAAGGTAAAATTGGTAAATTGTTCCCCAGGTAGAGGGGCCTCCGCAAGTTGGTCTGCAAGAGTTTGTCCTTTGATTGATTTCTGTTGTATAAACTCAAGGTCAAGGTCGGCGAGGAGCATGAGCCATCGAGCGATGCGTTGGTTTAGGTGTGGTTTGGCGTACATATAATGAATGGGGTCTGTGTTGGTGATGACGAAAGTTTTGTGATTCAAGAGGTAATGTCGGAGTTTGGTGGCGACGAATGATAGGGCCAGGCACAATTTTTCTACATGTGTATACCTAGTCTCGTAATCCACGAGGGTACGACTTATATAGTAAACGGCCTGCTCTCGGCGTGCAGGGTCTCGATGTGCGAGCATAGCTCCTATAGCATGGTCAGTGGCGGAAAGATAAAGGTAGAAAGGGCGGTCGTCCTGGGGTGGTATAAGCACGGGTGGCTGCAAGAGATACGTTTTGAGAGCTTCGAAGGCTTGGTGACACTCCTCACTCCATTGAAAGGCAACGTCCTTTTTTAGAAGGTGATGAAAAGGGTGACATCGATCCGAGAGTTGGGAGATGAAACGCCGGATGGATTGAAGTTTACCCTGCAAACTACGCAATTGTTTAAGGTTTTTGGGTGGGGGCATTTCTAGGATAGCTTTTACTTTAGATGGATCAACCTCAATGCCACGCAAAGAGACGATAAAGCCAAGAAGTTTTCCCGAAAGAACACCAAAGACACATTTCTTCGGTTGAAGGCGGACAGAATATTGTAACAGGCGATCAAATATAATGGTTAAAACATCGAGATGTTCACTACGATGTTTAGACTTGCCGAGAAGATCGTCGACATAGTCTTCAAGGATAGTGTGCATAATGTCATGAAAAATGTAGGTCATAGCCCGCTGATAGGTAGCACCAGCATTCTTAAGGCCAAATGGCATGACACGATAACAGAAGGTTCCCCAAGGAGTTATGAAGGCAGTTTTGTGTTGATCGGCAGGGGCAACCAAAATTTGGTTGTATCCTGAAAAGCCATCCATGAGAGAAAGCATTTCATGGCCCGCAGTGAGATCAACAAGTTGATCAATACTTGGGAGGGGGAAGTCATCTTTGGGGCAAGCAAGGTTAAGATCCCGGAAATCTGTGCATATCCGAAGTCCCCCTGTCGCTTTAGTGACAGGTACGATGTTAGAAATCCATTGAGGATAGTCAATAGGCAGAATGAAGGAAACAGAAAGGAGTCGTTGGAGCTCCTCTTTGACCAAGAGAGCAATGCGTGGATGCATTTTTCTCAATTTCTGTTTGACTGGTTTGGAATTGGGGTTTAGGGTGATGTTATGGACGGCAATGGTAGGATCAATTCCTGGCATGTCAGCGTAAGACCATGCGAAAGCTTGGCTGCGAGCACGGAGAAAGGTGGTAAAGGCGGCTTGTTCTGATGTGTTAAGTGATTGTCCGATCTTCACTATGTGAGGATCTTCCTCCGTGTGGATGTTGATTTCTATAGTAGATTCGTTTAGCATGGTTTGAGTTTCAGATGGTAAGGCGCGTTGAAGATAGGAGTCATCTGCCCCAAGGTAAGTGAGGATGGAGTCGTCATCCTGACACTCAACAACATTAATCGAAGGCGAATCTTCTTCGATCATGTCTGGATACAGAAGGGGAATGGAAAATGGGTCCTCATTATCGCGTTGATAAGTGAGAGGACCTATGAAGATGGCATTTATGAAAAAAAAAAGTTAGGAGGGATAGATTCAGGGTCCATCGATTCTTTGGGTGATGATGGCAAAGTGGGTGATGATGGTTCGGTAGGGGCAACGTCTTCTTCTTCCAGGATACAGCTGACAGGAGGTGTTTCTTGTGTAGGTGTTTCGGAAAAACCGAGACCACTGCGATCATTATGTTTGCGTGTGGTGATGGGGATGAGAGTATGTCGGCCTTGTTCGTAAAGGCCAAAACCAAAGCCTTTCCACGCACAGCGAGTCAAGAAGGTGAGGGCGAAGCGACGATTTGTCAGGTATTGAAAATCGGATTGGAAGGGAACCACACCAAGAGGAGGTTCGGGGGTAATGGAGGATGCGTCAATACCCCCATACGTTAGGTTAGTGCGACAATGGGGTGGTCCGTAAGAGATTACCTCCCCCACGCGACGGTCGTAGGTGGGATGTGCATGTAATTGTCCGTACTCCTGCGGGGTAGGGAAAGAACTAACGTTATATAGGCGGTACTCCCCCAGCGTGAGGCGATGAAAAACATCTACTAAGGGGTCGGAGGTTGGGATGTTAGCTGCGGGAAGAGAAGTGGTTTGTGCGACGGTGGTTTCATCAGTTGAAGGCGTAGGTGCAGTTGAGGTGGATGGTTGAGGTACATTTGAAGAGGATGGTTGGGTTGAATGTATGGGTGTCTTAATTGGTATAAGCACATCATTTGGGCGATATAGCATATTGCAAGTTTTGAAGGGGGGAGGATCAGCTTTTACAGTGTAGGACTTCCCCTCGTACTCAAATTTTATGCATCGATGTAATGTTGAGGGAACGCATCCCATGGCTCGGATCCAAGGACGACCCAGCAATATATTATATTGGAATTCTCCTTCAAGGACATAGAAGAGTTCGGGTAAAGTACGTGGTCCTACGCGAATGTTGAGGATCACGGTGCCTAAGGTAGAAGTAATAGCGTCATTGAATGACCGCAACATGATGGGGTTGGCACACATGCAACTAGAAGGGATGTTCATTTGTTGGAAGGCCTTGGAAGAGATGATGTTTAGGCTAGCGCCCCCGTCAATCATAACCCGACGTACTCGAATGTCTCGGACGTAAGCGGAAATGAAAAGGGCAGGGTCAGGGTCTTCTGTACCAAAGTCGATAATTTCATCTTCCGAGAAACTAACTGTAGCGGCTTGTTGTTTTGAGATAGAAGTGGTGGGGGAGATGGATTGTTTGGTGAGAGAAGCAACGTGATTGGGTGTTAGAATGGAGGCAACGGGCAGGGTTTCGTTGGGTAAAACCTCTATCCCTTGAAGGATCTCAACGAGAGCTTGTCGATGAGATTCAGAAGTCTGAATGAGATCATATAGTGTCATTTTTACGGGCGATTGATGAAGCTGTTTGATCATGGTTCGGTGGGCAACTCCATTAGAGACGGGATAGGCGGGTCCGCGAATAACCACTTTAGGGGGTGGTGTAATCGGGATTGTTGAAGGAGAAAGAGATGCCGCAGGTGTGTTTTCTTTCGCTTTCCCATTGTTTTTCTGTCCTCGAGTAGCGACACTAATCATATTAATCTCGTAGACCTGAGATGAGGAAGATGGTTGGGATAATTCATGGTCTTCAAGAGGTGGGGTTGTAATAATGATAGATCTTGGTGAGGCGGGGATAGATGATATAGTAGAGGGAATTGACGCTAGCGGTCTCTCCCTTCGTAAGTTGTCTTTCTTAATCTTTCTATCCGGGAGAGGTGACTGACGAAGGATGGTTTTTAGAGCTTTGCATTCCTCCACATCATGTCCTGGTGTGCGGTGATAAGCGCAGATTTTAGACTCATCGTAATCCATAGGCCGGGGCTTAGACGGGTCATAAGGTCTAAGTGGAGGTAGGGAGATGGTCGCATTCTCCACCAACATAGCAAGGATTTTGGCGTAAGATCCTTTGAGTGGGTCAAAATCGGAAGAGGATGAGGGTATTGATTGTGTGGGTTGTGGTAATGTTTGGGCGTGTTTAGTTCGTATGGGTGGTGGTTTAGCCGAGGGGTGCTGACACATGTTTTTCACTAAACGTGGTTTCTTTGACACAGAAGTTACGTTCGGCTGGTTAGATGATGAGGCTACAGACGGCGTGGTAACGGGAAACAACCACGGAGAAAGGGGAGTGACAGAAAATAAATCTTTTGATGATGGGATTGGTTTAGGGTTGATAGGTGGACCGGATACGCGGGGTAACGATGTTGTTATCCCCTTTGATCGCTGTATAGGTGTAGAAGGCGTAGGTCGTTTTGAAGAAAACGAAGGAGGTATGATATATTGATGTAAGGTGGAGGGATGAGGTCCCAATATGGAAGGTGGGTGTGACGATGAGGGTTTTGATTGTGATAGAGGCACGGATTGCGTTCGTCTCCTAGGTGGCGGGGCGGGTTTATTTTTGGATAAATCGAGTCGCTTAGGCGGGTGTGTTAGACTGGGCATTGGCGAGGTCCCAAGCGTAGGGGAAGATTTGGCTAAGTTAATAGAAGTGGAAGGGGCATTTGGTAGAGGTGAGGGGGGTGAAGGTGAGAACATGGGCATTTTAAGCTTTTGTAGGCACTTCGGGTATATGGTGGAGGCATCAGGATTGGTTGTTTGCATTTGAGTAGAATACGGCGTACTCAAACGTTCCCATAGGGCTCGTCTATCGTCTGGAGACTGACAGTCCTCTCGTGTGAATAGGAACTTTGGTATGGAAGAAAGGTGGGTTGTGATTCCAGTCCACTGTGGGAGTGATACAGGGGGTAGATGAGGCACTGTATCAATAGATGTTAAGAGGTCGACGGGTTGTTGAAAAGATTTAGGTGATGAGGGACTAATAGGCAGAAGGGCATGTTGGAGGGGGTCTGTCATGGCTAAAGAATTTAATGATGTCGGTGCGAGAGATTTCTCCTCTAAGGATGTCAAAAGGAGTGGCGTACCTTCCTCTTGTGCGGCAAGAGTGGTAGAAGGAGACGTCTGGGAAATGGATAGATTAGACAACATCCGCTCACAATCTTGTAGGGATGTGGTGTAAGAAGACTCATTGATGGGAAGGGAAGCCTGGGCAGTTAACTCTTCTATGGGTAAAGGAACGATTTCGCTTTGGCTTGATGGTGGTAAAGGAGGTTCGGGCTCCTGTGTTAGTGAAGAGGTCTTGATTCAAAATTTTCTCAATAGAGGCTTTTGGCTGGGTATCGAATACTGCATGGATCTCATGAACACTCTCCTCGGCTAAGATATCCTGGTTGACGTTACTGCTGGACGAGTGATTCGGGAATGGCTTGTTGAAAATTTTCAAATTTCGGTTAGCAGGTGCGTTAGGATTATCAAGGGCTATATCCCCCGCATCAACCATTTCCTGCACTATGTTTTTCAACATCTTGCAGTTTTCATGACTGTGTCCCTTCACGCGGTGGAAGTTACAAAAGTCATTTTCTTTGTACCAGGAAGGTATGGCGCGAGTGGAATCAAACCCAGAATGAGGTTTAACAGGAGGTAAGGTAATGGCTCCGGCTTTGAGCAATTTCTCCAATATCACACCATATGTTTCTCCCAAGGGAGTGTAGTTGACGGGCTCGGCTTTGTATTTATAGGTGGTTTTTGGTGGAGTATTGGACGGTGGTTGGGATTTGACCATCACCGCGTGGACAGCTCCTTTTGATTTAGAAGAGGTGGACGCGTGAGGAGTGGTGGTATTTGGTTTATTGGTAGAATCAGGAGTTCGGAAAGTGGAGTTCTTGTTGCGCAACCGCAATTTCTCTTCCTCTAAGGCTCGAATTTCTAATTTTCGAGCCATAGTAAAGGCCTCATCGAATGTACGGAAAGTTTGAATTTGGAGGGTAGGGGAGATGTGCTTAGCGCAGGCCCGCGTAAAGAGTTCGATAAGTTCGGTTTGAGGCAAGGCATACGTAAGTTGGTTGATAAGGCCCCGCCATCGTCCAACGAAATCTGCGATAGATTCGTCTTCGAATTGTCGGATGGCATAAAGGTCGGTGATAGATACTTTCTTAGCAATGTTAATGGAGAAATGATCCAAGAAAGATTGGGCTAGTTGGTTAAAAGAGAAGATCGAGTGCTGGGTTAAAGCACTGTACCACTCCAAGGCGGGTCCTGATAAGGACATAGGGAAGGTGCGGAGTAACAAGGCGTCATTATGGGCAATCAAATAACAAGCATGTCTAAATGATCGCAAATGTTGTTGAGGATCCTCTTTACTATTAAAACGAGTAAATTTCGGCAACTCCCATTGAGGAGGATACGAATGAAGGGGGACAGAAGGGTGAATGGGCTCCCGACAAACTTGTTCGTATGTCAAGGCGCTACGACTTCCCGAAACCGAAGCCTCCAAATTTTGCATTTTGTCCATCATTTGTTTGATGAAATCAGTGGTTGGATGAGATGATGGTGCACCAGAATAGGGATGTCCCATATAAGGTGTTGAGGTTACTGGATATGTATATGGGAATGAAAAGGTAGGCGGAGCTTGAGAAGGAAAGCTCGTGTGGATAGGTGGCAGAGAGCAAGTCATGAATGGAGCAGTCTGCAAAAGAGATGAGGTAGGGGCAGTTGGTGGTAACGAAACGTGGGGTCCAAGATTAACAAAAGGAAAGCTAATCGGGGTCGTATGAACCTCTGCCGCTGTCGGATTGGGAGACGGGGCTAGAGATGCAGGAAGCAAGGCGGTATTATCAGGAGGAGTGGGAGCTAAATGAGCAGCTATACTGATAGGCATACCTACAAGGAGCTGACCATCAGGTGTACGGTCAGGGGTATGAGACAAATAGTATTGTACAGCGCTGGAATTAGCATCCAGAAACTTGGCAAAGTCCTTATCTCCCACAGGGATTTTAGGAACTTCACTGGTATCAGTAGGATTCCCCATAGAAGGTGAAGGGGGTGATTCAGGCAAAGAAACAGAGCAAGCGTGTGAAACCATGGCGGCGGCTTGTTTTCGAGTGATAACAACCATGGACAAGAACACACAGGAAAGTTTCAATCTATCAAGAACAAAAACAAACCCAGAATGATGAATTTGGCAAGTTGCTGGTTTGTCAGGGGCTGAGAGAGACAGTAACCGATATCGGTTTACTAACCGGTGTCGGTCACAGGGGAAACGACGTCGGTCCTTAACCGATGCCGGTGTCAAAAATCTAGGATAAGAAGATACAAAGGGGCTGCTAATTTGATTTTTAGCAACGTTGAGTATTATTGATCACAGAAGACAGAGTATGACAGAGAAAACAGAACAGCAAACAAGCAAGATGCACACGCAAATCCAGAGATTAACCCTAGGGTTAATTTTAATTATTGTGGGCTTATGCCTTTAGACGTAGAATGATGTCAGAATCCTAAACAAGAGACTTAGAGGAAATGTCAAGTTGTTTTGGCTTATAAGGTTACCTCAATCGGGCGGAGGAATACCGCGGAAAAGGGGGGATGTTTGAGCTGTTGTGTTAATTGTGAAGTGATTCGGTATGTGTTGTGCAGTGAAACTAAGGTTAATTTCCTGTCAATACCGTGGATATCACCCCCACGTGTACGACCTGTTACTTAATCTATGTTCACTAGAATTGAAAAACAACAGGCAGGAATGCAATGCATGTGTTTTAAAAACCCAAATCGAAAGTGATATTCAATGAAGCAAAAGAGATGACTTTTACTAATGCAAGATGCAAAAAGCAAAGCAAGTTCTTTTACCAGAATAATAAAATACCTTGTGAATATCTTTAGAAGAAGAAAACAGCAAGTATGCTCCCTATATGAAAGCAAGCAAGAAATAAAGAAAAACCCAAAATGGGTCCCACCGGGCGTGCCAAAATGTTTCACTCGGAAATGCTTCGTTCCTTTTAGAAACAGATAAGGTTAGGGTTAGGAGGAATACCTGTAGAATGTCGAGATGGTGTGCGCGTACCGTAGAGAAAGATCAGGCTGACTGCGAAGAACTCCTTTTTATCTTGGAAGGACTACCTGCAAATAAGAACACAAGACCACAAGATTTGATTAAACAATAAATGAGGAAACTGCCTTGGGCCCAGGAAATGTAAAACTTCCTTTCGAAGGTGGTCAGTTTCCCTGCTAATATGAATTAACACAAAATACTGTAAAGTACCAATTAAATTGTTTCGTGCTGAACTAGGTAGGGGGAAAGGCTGTTTTTCTTGGTTTGGATCAAAGGAACCGATGCCGGTTACCTATAACCGATGGCGGTCACTGATAACCGATACCGGTTGGTTCTAGGATCTTCTGGGCTGGTTGTGGTGTTTGTAATGGCTGGTTTTTGGATAGTATTAGGAAATGGGATGGTTAGAAGCTAAAGAATGATAGTTAGAGGCAATGGTACGTTGGGTAATGGATTCAGAAACGGATTTGGGAAGATTGCAATTCCAAAAGCATAAGAAATGTTATAATGGAGGACATGCAAGATGTAACTTACTAGTTTTGATGAAGGTGCAAGTTGATCTCCTTTGCTGTAAGCACGTCTAGTATTTTCACTCGTCTCTGCTTGGTCAAGTGAAGATCTGGAATCCGTTCCTCGCTCGCAATGCCCTTTTTTGATCCAGAAATCCTTCGACTGATCTCCAAAATGAAATTCCGATCCGTTGTTTTGGTTTGGGGGAGCCCATTTACAGGGAACCGATGGCGGTTGCGTAACCGACGGCGGTCGAGTAGGAACCGGCATCGGTTAGGAAAAAGTAGGCTATTTTTAGTAAAATAGCCCACCTTCCCTGTTTTTCTCCCGAGGGATCAGTTGCGGGCTTGGTCAAGTGGCTAGAAGGTCGGCTTTGGGTGCGAGTAAGGAGGCATTAGTTATGGATGTGAGTCTAGACCAAGTCATGGGTCCTAATTAGGTTAGTTTAGGGTTAGGGCTAGGTCATGGTGAGGTGGCCAAGTGAGGTGGCGGGTAAGGTGATGTGGATTTATCAATTATGAGGTAATTAATAAATAATTGTGTAAGGTTTAGGTAATGAGGTTAGGTTGTGAAATGGGATGCGGGTCACAAGGGGTCGTAAGACACGAATTTGGTGTCTACACTTGTTGTGATATCACCAAAAAAACTTACTCTTTGCACTAGATCACCCAAAAAACTCACTCTTGGCATGATATCACCCACAAAAATCACTCTCAACATGAGATCTCCCAAAAAAATTGCTTTCATCTTGAGATATCCCAAAAATATCTCTCTTGGTGTGAGATCTCCCAAAAATCACACCATTCCGCAACAAATCCAACAACTCCAAGCAAACAAGACAAATGTTTTATCATTTACTCTCTCTTACATCAGATGCACATGTTCCTTTTACTTTTTTTTCATATTTGAATCAAATTTGTCATATACACATATTTGACTACTCTTTTTCTCTTCTCTTTTACTAGTCCATCCTTATAGTAAGCAACATTCACATCATCAAACACATCTAGCGACAACCACAACATGTACAACATGACATAAACATACGCTTTCACCCCTAGGGTCACTTGCTCTTCTTTAGCTTCAGTGCTTCATTTTATCACTCGACACTTTTTCTTGTCTCCTTGGCACACTTTCACCATCGATCTACATGGTTATCATGTACGCATATCTTATCTATTTTATGTTATCAAGTATTTACTCAATAACATAAAGTGGGGGAAAATATAGACACTAAATCATGCACTTGGGTACACTTCTAGGTCCTAATCACATACCACTTTCATATGATTCCTAAGTGAGAAAACTAGCGACTAACAGTTGTCTTTAGCATTTTTTCTTTGTTGATGTCTTCTTCTTCACCTCTTAAAATCTATAGCCCATTCGATTCTTTAATTTTTTATCTTTAACCACTCTAGACACTATCACCTAGCCAGGTTTCCAACACCTACGTGCCCCTTACCTCTTTGTATCTTACTCGCCCCTTTAGGGCCTCTTTTATCTTTTGGGCATCTTGTTTTCTTATGGTTCAGCCTTTTAATTGTTAATTACAAAATTCAAACAAGGGAATCATATAAATACAAATCTATGTGATAGTAATAAAGGACCTAAGCTCTAAGCATTTATTACTATTACCTAAGGTTACTTCTAAAGGTATTTCAAGAGTATCAAAGCATACATCTAGCTATCATTCAAGGGACAAGGGAGTGCATTCTTCTACATACATAGGAGGGGAGGTTAATTTTAACATCCACACATTTACTTACATTCCTACATCTAGCTACTACTCGATATTCAATTCATCTTGCATAAGAGCTAGTTAGGGCATTATTCTACACACACACATGCAAAACTACAAGAAGTTTGAGATGTAGTACAATGCTTGGTCGTAAGTTCACTCTGTCGAGTGACCATTGGGGTCAATCTGACTCCTCATTTTCATCTTTTTATTTTTTAATATTTTATTTTTGTTTGTTTTGCAGGAGGTCTTTAGTTTTTTCATGTTACAGAAGATTTCGATGATATTCCAGTAACCTACAAGCGATCAACAACAAACATTAACAAACATCTTGTGAAATAATAAAAATCATTTTCTGAGGTTCTGCATAGTCAAAGGCGCCTACAGAAGGTATTTGGTTCCTAGGTGCCCCGGACCCAGTCCAAGCACCCTTGTCTTGGTATTTCCAATAGTTATTCACTTTTCTAGGCTCTGTTACAATAATCTAACTTCTTGTTCCATTAGTATCCTAGTTTGAGACATCTTTAAGATCATTGAGAAATCAAATAAGTCTCTTATTACATCTCTTGCACTTAGGGTTTTAATTTCTAATTTTTTATTGCTTAGGTCAAATTTGTACTTTACTTCCTATCATTGTTTTTAAAAGTTTTGGAATTAAGGTAAAGTTTTCATGCTTTTAACTTGAATTATGCCCTTGCAAAAACACGTGACAATACATGGCTATATATATCACTATTTTTATTTTTTAGAAATCATTTTCACACACACATCGTACTTATCCAAATTTGGAGCTCTGGATTCCTATGACTATTTCACGCAAGAATATAGTCAAATCAAAGAGCATCTCAGTCAATGATGGTAGCGCAACCAACGGTGGCAGGAAAGGGTCATGAACAGGTAAGTTATACAGCATTTATTTATTTTTCCCTAGAATGTAGGATTTGTTTGAAAATTTAGCTGTAGGAGGGATTGGTTTTTAATAATTTTATAGTCAAAATGATCACGTAGAGGGGTGTCTTTTAGGTTATGTAATTTGTTTGATTGATTTTAGTTCTATTTTTTCATTTTTTGCAAGTTTTTTAGATTTAAAGGGCATGGCCCAATTTTGCGGGCAGACATGAACCGCAACACGGTGGTTACACAAGCATCACTCTATGTAGAGCATTGTGGTTGCATAACTACCAAAATGGTTTCATAACTCATTCTAGCATGAGTGGATGGTTGCATAGCCACATCTATGACATTTGTGTAACTGCCACCCTGCTTAGAGATGGCAGTTATGTAACCGTCACGACTTTTGTGCTAAAATGAACTAAGTGTGAATTTTTTCCCATTTTTACTTGTGTTTATATTATTTTTGCGAGCTTGTTATGCACTTATGTTGGTTCTAACTTGCTCTTTTCTCAATTGTTTATGGATGCAGGGGAGCTACATTAAGATGGAGTACAGGCCCAAGAGCAGGGATTGGTTACCTCATGGATCTTGTACAGTATTGACTCAAGGAAGAGAGGTTTTTATTAGAGAGGGCCGGTATATAGAGGATCACTCAGACATGACATACTTTTGCCCTCAGTGAGTCACCTTCTTTGTGACTTATTAAGTTATTGGGATGCCAACCAGAACACTTTTGGTTTCCTGGGGTTAGGGGAGAGTGGACTATCACACTTGAGGATGTTTATAGGATCCTCAGAGTTCTTATCACTGGTAGGAAGTTGATGTTGAAGCACTAGTTTCAATCTAGTTGAGGCCCATAGTGGGCTACTTATCTTGGGTGATGCACATGGCACCTGACATGGGTGCCAAGTAGGGGGTCAGGCTTGTTACTAGTGGACATACCAAACTATCCCTACTTTGATATAAGGCCATCATTGGTATATTGGCCTCATGTTTGATCAGGGACAAGGGTAGATAGATAGGTTATTTTTTCTGGGATCCAATTATTAAGAGCATTGAGCTCTATGGTCAAGTATATGCATGGGGAGTCGACATTCTTGGGACTACATACCATGATCTCTATAGGGATTGTCAGACGTGGGGCTAAATCACTTAGCCATCCCACATTAGTTATGTCATGGGTAAATGAGTGGATGATCCCCTACCAAAGGGGAGTTGGGATAACATATCCCATAGAGATTAGAGAAGCCATGTGGGTAGATATGGCTCCACTCAAGGGCCCATCTCAGTTGGTTTCTACTTTGACTATAACAGACATGATTTTGCACTTGTATCAGGATATGGCCAGTAGATGGGGTGAGGAGGGGATTACACTAACTACATGTCATACTACTATTCAGTTAGTTGATCATAGTGACAGAGTGGAGACTCATCCAGTGTTTAGGGTACCCCATCAATTTGGGTTACCTTATATAGATGCTCTTCCCAATAAGTGGTATACAGTTTATAAGGATATATGGGAGGTGAGATACGCCCAGAAGGGACAAACTACAGTGGACAGTTACTAGTGCCTAGGGTTCCTATTGGTACACCATGGGCTACACCAGATCTAACTGTTGGGGTAGCAAGCATTTAGACCGAGATTGTTAGAAATTGGTGCAGGGTCCCACGTAGAGCATGAGGAGGAGGAGGAGGATGCCAAGATAGATTCAGGCTCAAGAGAGGAGACAAACTCCTGGAGTGGCAGGGCACCGGAGAGGCCTCAATGGCTGCTAGAGTTGAGGTGGAGGTGGAGGAGGAGTTATTGTATCCCTGAGGAGACAGGAGGAGGCATCATGTGCACCCATAGAGTATGGAGGAGGAGAGAGCCGAGGAGGAGGAGGCAGTACCAACTCTTACAGTGGTACCAGTTATTGATCCAAGTTGGATGCCTGGAGATCTGAGTGAGTATAAACACACTTATCCTATCTTTACTTCCGAGATTAGATGTTAGTAAGATCCTTCTTCTTTTTGTTTTTTATATTTACCTTACGCTTTCTAACTCACCATTGTTTTTTACTCTTTGCAGCCATTGCTGATGGATGGCAAGACCTTATTCGATCACACGAACCTAGACATGTTCATTATCCTACTGGGAAGACTTGAGAGCACTGCTTATAAACCTGGACTCCCAACACTAGTCTGGTCATCATACTGATGTATTTTTTCACCAACCTAGCATGTTGTAGAGGAGATGACTTAGTTGAGGACTAAGATTCATGTACATGAGGATTGAGAGAGATGGAGAGGACAGTCACAGCAGAGCCACTACTACTAGTCGATCACCTGGGAAGTCTCACCAATCTACACACATGGGGCTCCCATGCCATTCACCAAGTGATCTCACCGTAGGAGCCACAGAAGGAGGCCGCATTCACCCTTTTACAGGGATCTAGGAGGGATGGATAGGCCTAGGGCATTTATTACTTTGAGACAATTTTTGATATGTATATCATTTTTTTTGTATTTTGAGCTCATAGTGAGAATTTGGACCACACTTATTCTTATGGCGTGATGGATTTGTACACAAGAAACTTGAAGATTATAAATATATACATATTGACATTTTTTGGTTCAACATTATTTCGTAAGAGTTGAATTCATTATGGTTCATCTCATCTGTGTACTCTTAGATGATATATAATTTCTTATGCAGTTGTGTTTTTAAATGCATGTTATGGAAAATTATGCTGATACAATGTGATAAACAAAATGATATGCATATGATTATGAGTATGGTAACAAACTCTAATTTGGATACTTCAATTTCAAGTAAGTTTTAGCATTTTTGTTTCATTGGAAAAATGTGTTGAATATGATATGATGATAAGATAACCTCACTTCATTCTTAACTCCATGCGACCAGTAAGACGCAAGGGCTCACCACCAAAAGTCAAGAAGAAAATGAGATACATGAATTGAAGAATGTGAAGGAGGATGGCCAAGAGACAAGAATTTTAACAAGGATTTACTGACAAACTTACAACCCAAACCAAACCAAGATTGAATTAACCAATTCAAAATGAATTTTTCTTGTGAGTTTTGACTAGAATTAGATCCATAGATGGCCTATTGATTGATAAAATCTGGTTTTAAAGAATAATTGTCTCTCTTAACATATACATCTAAGTCATTTTCTTGGGAATTTTTAGAAGAAATTTTATTTCCTTATTTATTTGCAACTTTTGATTTATTAATGTGACCCCCTACATCTTCACCCATGCTACTAGTAAGAAGCACTAGGCTCATCACTGAGGACAAGACATAGGTGAGTAAGGGCACTTCCCTCCTTTCCCAACCTCATGCTACTAGTAAGAAGCATGGGCTCATCACCGAAGGTTGAAAGGGACAAGAAGTGTATAGTTATTTGTAATGAAAGTATTTGTGTTTATTGTTTATTTTTATACTTTTTTATTTTTTTTAGTTTGGCTTTGAGTTGTGCTTTTTGGGAAGAAACACTTGCCCCTAATCTCAACCCCATACAACTAGTAGGATGCGAGGGATCAATCACCAAAGATTGAGATAGGTGAACAAGAGTTCCGGGTGAAATGTTTAGAAAAAATTATATAGAGATATTTTTAGGGAAATATTTATCATCAAGAAGCTTCTAATGAAAACTATGGGAAAAAACATCCAAATCGAAAGTAACCATGGAAGAAGAATGAGTATGTAAGTCCTTATAAAGTAATGTCAAAATTTGTCTCTTGAATGAAAGTGATGATAAAGATTAAATAGTTTGAATGTATGAGAAGAATGGTCAAATATGTATGATTAAGAGAATTCGCAATGTTTGAAATTCAAAGAATTACTTGAATAGTAAGTTTCCATTTTACAATTTAAACAACATGAAAATGCAAATAATAATATGATGTGAATGATGATTTTGCAAGTCTAAATTTTTAGAGTAAGAGGGGTGCGAAGGAGAATGGAACCAAAAATTGAGAAGGCAGAGAGCAATGGAATGGTCGTTGGCAGAATCCATGAGGGCTCACAGGCCATGAAAGGGGAAAAGAAGGACTTTGGTTTGGCTCTGGGGGTATTCTAGCTTGGTGGAGGAGGGCACAGAAATGGGGGACGAGAAAAGATTGAGTAGGAGTGGTGCCCTAGCCCTAGGGTTTCAAAATCTGTTGGGACTTCATGCAGGTCTGGTGGGTAAAGCAAGGACAGTAAAAAATGTTGCGAGGGTGATGCTAAGGGTCATCGAGGTATGACTCAACATCAGAAGGTAACCTCTTTCAAAGATGTGCTAGATAACAAAAGCATCTGATCTTCGAGAAAACAATCATCAAGTAATTTGGCCTACCTGGTCGATTTGGCCATGGAAATACCCTCTGTAACCATTAAGAACCCTGAAGTGGAGGAATATTTCAAAAATGTATCACATGATGCAATGATCGGTAGGTTTAATGGTTTCTAGCCTTCCTCCTCCACTCTATACCGGTGGGTATTCGATACTTGGGCCAATAAGTGTGAAATATCCCTATGTTCCAAGGGTTTTTTTGTTGTCCATTTTAGAGAATCTAAAGACTATCAGAGCTTTTTGACAAATGGTCCATGGTTCTGGGGGCATGCGGGTTTATTTATAACTCCATGGTTTCCAGATTTTGATCTGAACACTTATTTGGTTGCCAAAATGCCTATTTGGGTTAGGCTTCCTAACCTCCCCTTGCATCTGTGGTGTGCCCTAGAAGACATTGGCAACAGCTTGGGCAAGTTTATCAAAGAAAATTTGGATAGAACACACTCTGGTCTGTGTTTGTTTTCCCATATATGCGTTGAAATCAATTTGAGCAAGGGTTTACCTGATCGAATCAATCTTAAATTTTGTGACCTTCAACATATTCAGATCCTAGACTATGAGAATACTACATTCTAGTGTAGAATATAAAAATATGGGTCATCTACAAGCTTCTTGTCCCTTGGATAAAAATCAGAAATCTACAAAAAAGAATGGCTCAACTTCTTCTAGCGGATGGGGCTCAGTTAATCCAGATTTTATATCTGCTACAAAATTTAATAATGATCTAAGTAATCCAAACTCTAAGAACAAGGTGGCTATAAAAAAGGAGGACACTGAAAAGGGAATCCAATAAAATCACCTGGTTGTAGGTGGAATGAAGAGGGGACATACATAAGAAAGCTCATAATCAAATCGAGATTCAGTGTCAAAAAAAATGATGGCCTCGACAACTTCTAGTGACCTTGCACTGGTGATTTTGACTGACCAGGGCAAGTGGTTTGAAGTAAAAGAGAGAAAAAAACAAAAAGGGTTGAATGGGAAGCATTAAGGATTATTTTCCATTCCAGGGCGGGAAGTAATTCTAGGATATTTTTGGTTTAGGATGTTTTGGTTATAGTTTTACTATATGTTGTTGGTAAGTTGGTGTTCAACTGTAGTTGTTGTTAACTTCTAGCTTTTATAGTCTTTATTATCCTAAGGATCTGGCCTCATCTTTAAATATAGGGAACAGGTCCCTTTAACCCGCTTTATCAATAAAAAACAATACAATGTGAATGCAAGAGAGGATAGTGTGGAAATGCTAATGACTATATATAAAAATTATTGGGCCCCTAGAGTAACTAAGTACCTAAGGTGTGAAGTCTTGTGGCGCCCATAAGTAGGGTGCGAAGGCATATGCAGAAGTAATTCTTTGAGAGGTGCAAAGGCTCAAACCAGGGCAGAATGGAATCGGGACTTAGTGATTTTTAGACATCAGGAAAAGATGCGTAGGGAGAAAATGAAAAAGTGACGAGATATAGATGTGGATAAGCCATGGAGACTTGCGACTCAAGGAAAGGATATTCTAGGGCATCAATATGATTATTATGAAAGGATAAAGAGTTGAGGTTGTTAAGGATTAAATTGGCACATGCATACGAGAAGGCACTTGATTGAGGGATATGCATGGCAACACCTGGCATATTCCTGGGTAGTGGTAGAGAAATCATGACACGATTCCCTTGGGATTTCACAGGAGATAATGATGAGTAGTTAATATGGAAAGAGGATGATTATTATATGAGTATGATGGTTTTTGTAGAGAAGAAAGAGAGATAAGTAAGGATAGATAGGGAGTAAGAGAGAATGAAAGTGTGTAATGGTGAGATCTGTGATGAAAAGTAAGCTCTACTAGTGTGAATATTTCCACAAATGGGACTCTCTTGATGTAATCTTGGCTACCATATCTTGGCTAATAAATATAATGAAGTGATTCTGAAACATCCGTGTGATGGATCTTGATCTGTACATTTTCCTTATGTTCATATGTGTGTTATGGGTTTCCTTGATGTTATCTCATGGTTGATTCTACTTTCATTAAGTTGATCATGTTGTTCTATGCTCGGGTGCATTAGGTTAGGAGTTAATGCTTATATCTTAAATTCCATGAATGAATGCACTTATTTTCTGGTTATATTACATCCTCGTGTTAAGAAGAAGTGTTCTCATGAAGCTCACATAAAGGAGGGACTCGATGCCTGTGTGCACCTCAAGTGAGCTTCCAAGTTAAACTGGATGATATGCCGGCACATTTGGGAGAGGCTATTGAGGTAAGCAGCGATAAGAGACTACATTTTGGTTCCATTTCTAGGACCTCTTTTTGAAGCTATTGTGAGAATGGTGTGTAATGATAGAGTGCTTGACCTTGGATAGTGTTGAGGCATGGCTTAAAAGCATGGACGATGATTTTTCCTAGAGATTTAATGATGGACCTAATTTTGATGCACATAAATGAGTAGAAGAACATATGTATCATGAGTTATATGAGACCTTTTTTGTTGTTTTCCAGTGGAATTGTATGAATGGATTTCAATTTATGCATCTAGATCAAACTGGTACTATAGATCTCACGTATGGACCCAAGATGAGTATCAGAGGCTGTATGATGTTAATCTGACTTGGACACATGTTGTTGATCATTGGTGGAGTAGAGTGTAGATGATTCACACCTTGGATTATGTGATTTCTACGTATTCTTGTCTAGAGACTATTGAGTTTGAGTTCTTGAGGGAGCCAAAAGGATCATTCTTGCATGATATCCCTTTAGCTATAAAGATCCTGATCATTACAATGAGTTTGGAAGCATTTCCTATGGCTAGCTAAGCTTCTTCTGAGCATTGGGTGAGGAAGCTAGGGTGGAGGAAGATAGCGTACCTTGCGGATGAAAAGGAGAGGGAAGAAATATGGCTTAAGTATAATGAGGCTCGGGAGAGGGAGTTGACAAGACATTGTGAAGTTACAGGAGTGATGGATTTACAGAGGTAGATGTTGTGGGAAGGATTAAATGTTCACGCGGAGGACATAAAACCTAAGTAGTCTATGCTAGCCCATCTTAGAAAGCACAGAATAGAAACCCCCTCAGCTTCTGGAGAAATATCCTCATATGAAGAAATGAGAAAAGTCATTGGCGTGCATTTAAATCCACCTATTGACCAACCCCTGGTGCTTAGCTTTCCAAATCCAGAGATAAGTATTACTAACCCCGTTGGTATTAGTGGAATTAACCGATCAACACCTAGGAGGTATAACTTTTCATTTTTCAAATCTATGGATACACAATCATTTCCTGTGTTTGGAGGTATATTGTTTGAAACGACATTTGGGCAAAGTACGGGCACTCAAATCTTGGGTATCACATCTGGAAGAAACGCAGGACACACATCTAGTAGCAGTGCAATATCACAGACTGCTGGTGTGTAGTTCAGTGCAATATTAGGGACACAAGGTGTGACCACTTCAGGACCCTTACCAGATATAGGAGGTGGAATAGGAACTAGCGGACCTAGTGGACCTAGCAGAATTTGGAGGATCTGGTGGGTCAGGAGGAATAGGTGTTGGTGGATCTAGTGAATATGGTGGTAGAGGCAACATCAGAGAAAATCAAGGTTCTGGCTCAGGTAGGTAAGGGCCTCAACCACCTCAACAAGTATTTTTTGAAATTTCCTTGCATTTACCAGATTACAAAGGTGTTGAGAATGTTACAGAGCATGTACATAAGTGTGATCTGCTATGGCATGCAAAGGGGATCACTACCCCATAATGGAAAGCAAGTTATTTTCCAATAGCATTGCAAGGGCGCGCACATTGTTGGTACTGGAAGTATTACCCCCACCAGATAATAGGATATTATATCACATTGTGTAATGCCTTCTTAGCTCAATTACATATTCCTGAGTTTGAACAGAAGTGCATTAACGCACTGAAGGAGATTCAACAAGGTATGAAAAAGAGTGTATGAGAGTATAATTCATGTTTTAAAACTCTCTAATCAAAATTTTCTTATGATATTCATCCTTCTCAGCATGCTCAATGGTTTGTTGAAGAATTAATAACACCTTTCAAGAGAGCGCTTTCACACAAGACTTTCACAGACCTCGCGTGAGGCCTTAGAGGATGCCCTTCATGTTGAGGCTATGGGAAGCATGGATACTGGCGTTAGTCCTCTTTTGAAGTTCAAATTACTTCCATGGAAAATAATCTAGAGAAGTTATATGCAAACTTAATGCATGAAACTCACAGTGGCCTATGGTGCATGGATTGTGGGGTAGAGGGGCATACAAAGGATAGTTGTCCTTAGAGATCGGTACATGCCATGATGGTAGACTGTGAGATTTTCCATGAAGATCATGATGCAAGTAGGTGTATTCTACTACAGTGTGCGATCTGTAAGAATGTGTCTTATTATAGCAAGATTTTCACCTCTACTACTCTTGACACCAAGGATTGTAGATTGATTGAATAGATACATGATGTCATTAATATTTGTGTACACTAGACCAGCATTACAAATCATTCTAAGGATGATGGTTTTCACTATGAAGATCACGTGGATGGAGGGGCTCGTGGGTGAGGCTTTTGTGGAGGATTTAGAGGCTGTGGAAATTGCGGAGGCGGAAGAACTGAATTTCTTCATGGAACTTGTTATAACTATAGGTCCATTATTATCAAAATAGTTAAGGAGAACAAAAAATATTGGCACTTAAATCTATTTCCTACCTTATGGGCCTATAGGAATTTTTTTTGAAATCCAATGGGGGAAACCCCTTTCTCTTTAGTTTTTGGTGCCGAAGCGGTCTTACCGTTGGAGGTAGAATTGCCTAGTCTTTCTATGTCTTTACAAGGCATTCTCGATGAAGATGTGTACCGAGACATGTGAATAGATAAGTTATAAATTCTTGATGAAAGGTGTCTTAGAGATGAGAAACATCATTGAGTATATGTAGTAATAATGTGTCGATAATATAACAAGAAGGTATATGAGCACAAAATCTATTGAGCACACAACTCACACACCTCTTCATTTTTTAAAGGCATCCCATTATCTAAGATAATAACCTGTGGGACATTGTGCCTGCAGATGATATTGTTTAAAATGAACTTAGAAATAACTGATCCATGTATTGTAGCTAGAGGCATGGCTCAACCAATTTTTTGAAGGAATCTATGGCCATGATAACAAATTTATGGCCATTTGACTATCAGGGAGAGAATTTCCCTATCAAATCAAATCCCCGAGTGGAGAAGGGTTAGCGTTTAACTATTGGTTGCAAGGCTTGAGAAGGGATATGTATGGCATATGATAATTCTTGACACTTTTGGAACTTCCGTACGTACTCCATAGCGGCATACTCTATGTGGGCCAAAAATAGCCCATTCGATGGATTTTGCAAGCGGTCAAATGCCCTCCAAAGTGACCACCATAGAATCCATTGTGGGCTTTAAAGATAATATTTTCCACTTCTTCTTCATCAACACACCTTAGTAGCATGCCATCGAAAGCTCTATGATAGAGAACTTCTTCTACAATCACATATTTTGTGGCTATGACATGTAGTCATCACCTTTGTTGTGAATTATATCCTTCAGGATACGTTTGATCTATTATGTGGTTTATTATGTCTATATACCATGAGCATGAAGCAATGACGGGTCTTACTTCTATATATTAAATACACTCATCGGGGAATTTCAAGTCAACTATCTACCCATAATCTATTGGGTTATCAACTAACCAATCAACGATGATTTTCCCTTAACATACTTTTGATTAATAAAGGTAAGCTCAAATTCACCCATTAACATGATAAACCTACCTGCATTCTTTTAAAAGGTTTCTTGAGTCAGGAACATATGTAACTATTTTGATTTAACAATTATCCTTGTTTCCTAGTTGAGCATGTAATGCATCAACCTCTTAGTTGCAAACACAATGGCCAAACACTCTTTCTCTACTTGGGTGTACCATGTTTCATAGTCAAGAAGTGTATGACTAATGAAATAGATGGCACATTCGTGACCATCATCATCCTCTTGTGCTAACATGCATGATATGGAAACATCTGTAGCTCAAGAATACAAAATCAAAGGATGATCAGCCTTGGGTGGCATGAGTGTCGGTGGAGACATGAGAAAGTGTTTGACTGACTCAAACACATTGTGACATTCATTGGTCCATGCCTTAGAACAATATTTTTTGAACAAGTCATTGATAGGATGGATAACATATGTCAAATCAGGGACAAACCTTTGGATTTCCCCAAGTTTACCCAAGAAAGACCAAATACCAGAATCGTCTGACATTGGGGTCATTTCAAGAATCACCCAGATCTTTACAAGATCTACATCAATCCCTTGAGAGGAAATGATGTAGCCTAATAACTTACCTCCAGTGACTCCAAACACACATTTCTCTAGATTTAAGGTTACACCGTATTGATCAAACGTGAAAGAATGATCCGAAGAACTTCAGGGTGGTCACCTCTCTTCTTAGCTTTTGCTAAGAGATCATCAACGTATGTTTCCACAATCTTGTGAATAAGATCATGGAATATGTAAGTCATAATGGGTTGATAAATAACGCCACCATTCTTCAAACCAAATGACATAATGACATAACAAAAGGTTCCCCAAGGAGTGGTAAAGGTAGTATTTTTTTGGTCTTCCTCAGAAGATCCTTATTTGGTTTGTATCCAGAGAACCCATCCATAAGGGATAAAACTCATAACCAGTCGTTGCATCAACAATGATGTCAATGGATGGTAATGGGAAGTCATCCTTAGGAAAAGATTTGTTTATGTCCCTAAATTCAATGCATATCTGATTTTTCCATTCTTTTTAAGAATGGGATGATGTTAGATAGCCACATGGAGTAGTCCACTAACTTTATAAACCCTACCTAAAGAAGCTTCATCACTTCCTCTTTGACCATTAAATCCACTTTAGGCTTCATAGGTCTCAATTTTTGTTTTACTGGATTTGCTTCAAGATTGGTGACCAATTTATGAACTACCACATCAGGAGCCACTCCCTTCATATCCTTGTAACTAAATGTAAATACTTTAGAATGTTACTTTAGCACCTTTGTATGTTCTTCTATTTCTTCAGGTGATAATGAAGAACCAAAGCTTTAGAATTCTGGGCTATTCCTCTTCTATCCCAATGTTGATATCAATAGTTCCTTCTATTAAAGAGGCATTCCCTTCTTCAAAATTAGGAGGAGCTGGAGGAAACTCCAGAGGCTCTTCTTCAACTTCATAAATTTCAAAATATTTTGAAGAAGAAGGATCCATTATTCTATCTCCAAAGTATGAAGAAGGGTGAGGGTAAAAAAAATCCCTTCTTTATGATGCATAAGATGAAGAGGTCAGTGTATGCATTTAAGAATCCTAAGATTTCCTCATCATTCTCAGTAAAATATAATGTGATAGGCTCATTTTAAATCTCCACATATACTAGAATAGAATTGTTAGGCATCTTGTGAACCAAAGGTTCAGCTTGGATTGAGATGGTGAATTCTTTTTCTTTCAACTCCTCTCTAGAACAAAAACAAGAAAAAGAAGTAGCCATGGAATCAACGAGTTGGTTTTTTCCCCTAAGAATAACTTCTATAGAAATGAAATCATAATATTTACATAGCTCGTGAACTACAGACTTGTAAAGTTGGAGGTGTTCTGCTCTAGTCTCATAAACTTTTGAGACCTAGTTTGCGATGAGTTGTGAGTCACCTAAGACTCTAACATTATGCACTCCCATCCTCTTGGCTACAATGAGACCAAGAAGTAGAGCTTTATATTTAGCTCCATTATTAGTACACTCAAAGTTTAATTTGAAGGCAAAGGGCATGAATCTCCCTTTTGGAGAAGTTAGAATCACCCTTGCCCCTACGCCATAATGGAATTTTGCTCCATCGTAATGGAGGGTCCAATAGTTGTTGGGAAAAATAGATGTTCATTATTCTTTTGAATCTTCTTCTTGAACCTTCAGAAACCTCAACCATACATACCTCTTCAAAACCATACTGGAAGAGATCCTAAACCAAGAATGTCATTTCCAATGCCTTGAGAATCAAATGGGAGAAATATTGGTAAATCATTCTCTAAGAGTTTCACTATCTCTGTTTTTTTGGTAGATATAGTTTCTACCACAGTAGTCTTACTCTCATCTTATCTACCCCTTCGATGGCTTTTGGTGAATTTCTAATTCATTGTTGGAACTAGCTTTGTAGTAGGGATCACTTCCTTATAAGGGGGATGGTTTGTTCAATTGATTAGCTTGGATTTCAAACTCAGAATGAACCCTAGGTTTCATTTTAAGGTTTTCTAGGTGAATATGAAATTGTTTCGGATCACCTTGAGCTACAAAAACTTTCCCTAAATGAAGGAATCTCACTTCTTGAAAAAATGTAGATGGAATAGCCTTCATTCTATGAATCCATGGTCTACCAAGGATCATATTATAGTTGGTTTCCCTGTCTATAATATAAAACTTAGTTAAAATGGTTTTAGGCCCAAGAGTGATATGGATAACTATAGTTCTGATGGATGTGACTTTAAGGCTATCATAACCTCTTGGCATGTTTCTAGTGGAAGAACATTTTTTTATCCATACCCTAGTTTCTGTAAGAAATAAAAGGGAACAACATTAACTGCATCTTTTTCATCAATCATCACTCTCTTTCCATAGTTATTATAGATCCATACTTGTAAATACAACACAGGATCACCTCTCTGTGCTAATTTGGCATCCATAGGCATCTTATTAATGTCAAACACAAATCCAGTATCTCTCTCATGTTGTCCCAGAGGATAGACGTCAAAGTCTATGTGGTTAATTTGGGCCTCTAGAGGAGGTGTGACATGCACTATATGACCAATACCTAAAGCTTCTAACAAAGCAGATCGGTGTGCTGGATAATTCTTCAAAAAATCCAAGAAGGAAATGTGAGAAGACTTCTTGGTGAGAAATGTGATCAAATTATAAGACCCTACTGGCTTGAGAAATACGTGTTAATCATCTTGTACTAAAGGATATGCACGGAGAGGTTGTGATGTGTACTCATGAGTATGGGTAGTTGCATAGACCTTTGGTTTTGTCTCCAACTCAACTAAGCCTATGATTTTAGTTTGATTCCTTTGATCCAAGTTAGGATCAACTCAAGGATCAGTAGATGTAGAGGCTTCTTGATCATGGGTTCCTATAAGAATACCTTTGTTGGCACCCTGAGGATTAGTTTTCTCATTCTCAAGTTGTTTTGGGAAAGGATCTCTATATATTCCGAGGCTAGCATTTTGTGGAGTGACAGGTCCCGTATGGGTACCTTGTGAAGCTCTAGGGTTGGCTAAGAACATTTCAATAAAGAGTTTCCTTTGATCTTCTGGGAGTCATTGTATGAACTTGTTGCAATCCCTACAAGTCCGAGCATCATGGCCTAACACTCTATGGAACCTACAATATAAATTTGGATCATAATCTCTAAGCTGGTTTTGATTCTATTATGGTCCATAATTTTGATTGTTATTTTGATAGTGATTGTTATAGTTAAATTTTGGAGGCCTTTGACCTTGATTTTGGTATTGATTTGGTCTTGGTCTTGAACTTGCTGAGTGGGGGGATGATTAAAGTTGACTACATTAATAGAAGGAGAGGGATTGTTATTCCATTGGCTATTTACATTTCCATTGTTTTTGTTTAAATTTCTAGTGTTCACAACATTTGGCTTCTTGGGTTGATTGGTCATGCCATCTATTATGACACCGCGGTTCTGATTGAGTACCTTGGGCCCTTGATTATTGTTTGAACCATTTAAAAGTTTGAATTTTTTGGGTGGAGGTGACCAACCTCCCATTAGGGCCATATGTCTTGTGTCACTATTTATTTCCACTTGGTCAATGTGAAGTGCACCCTCTAAAACTTCCTCATAACTCTAAAGAGGAAACTTTTGGACTTCCTCCTTAGTCTCTCAATTAAGTGAGTGGAGGAATAAGTCACAGAGTTCCATTTGATCCATGTTTGGAGCACTTTGGAAGAATAAAGGAATTTCCACCACCTCTAAATGAAGTGGGTAGAAAACTCATTCCGCTCTTTCTTGATGTGCAAGAATTCTCTAATCCCTATCCTCAATAACTTGTTCATATCAAAATCCTTGATAAACTCAGATACAAGTTTCTTGAAAGAATGTATAGAGGCTTCTGGGATTCTATAATACCAATCGAGGGAAATCCCTTTGAGGTTATTTGGAAATATCTTTGCAATGAACACATCCCAAGGGAGTAACTCTCTAATGGCAGTAGTGTATGCCTTAATATGGGCATTGGGATCTCCTTCTCCCTTAAACTTGGGAAGATCTGGAAAATTTCGTGGGAGCATGACACCTCATATTGTAAAGTCTAGAGGTTCTTTTAGATATTCAGAATAAGTACCCACTACATAAGATTCAACCATTGAAGATCCTTGATGGGGAGGAGGAGGTGGAACAGGAGTTTGATAAGGTGTGCATGTAAGCATTGGTAGGGCATAAGGAACCCCTTTTATGTTGAGTGTAAGGACCAGGGAAAGAGTACATATCCATTTGAGGAGACTTTGAATACATGTGAACATAAGGGGGGATAACACTAGGATATGGGCTAGTGGGCGCAAAACTAGGGAATGTCACATTTCCTGAAGGAACAACATTCGAGAATGCACTTCCAGCTGGCCCTTGTGTAGGATACACATAGGAAGGATGAGGGGCCATTCCTAGTGTGCCTGATCCTATAAGGAGGTCACCAGGGCTAGGAACACCCAAGTAGACCTGTGATGGTGGTTATTGATGGATGTTTGTGGAAGGGGTATAGTTTTGATTTTGAACATGATGGGAAGTTTTTCCTTGCCCCACAAATTGTGTAGGTTGTGAAGCTTGAGAAATTTATAACTCTTTGATTCTACCCACCAATGTTGAAATTACATCACTAGGTGAAGGTTGTGAGCCTTTTTTTAGGTGTATGTTGTACATTGTTTGGTTGCAGGGGTATATGATACCCTACTATAAATTGGTCATTTGTAGGCCCCCCCTTTTGAGGTGTGCTTTCTTTTAGGCAGGGGTGTGGTAGCATTGTTTTAAAGAAGGATATATGTGTATCCTTGTATCATGTCTAAGGATCCTTCTAGAGCATTAAGATGGTCACCACTTTGGGTGAGACACACTAAGAGTTCATCATTTTGTGGAAATTAGGAAGAAAAGGAATTCGACTGCATACTAATTTGAGGTCTAGACAAGACCCATGGATAAAAACCATGTTCTCTCGTAAATGTCATGTTGTTGGAGTTTGAGAACTCTGGTTGTGTACTATAGTTAGGTTGATCTATCTCCTCAATCCTTACTATTGAATTGGTGTTCAATCCCTGATGAGGGGGTGTATGAGGAGATAGTAAATTTTGTGAGTAGTTTTCAGCCACCCAAACAATGAGGGTGATTGTTGCATACTCACTTGGTTGTAATAGGCTTCAAGACCTAAAATAGGTCTTCCATACTCCTGACCTGACATATTCAGGGGGTGTATAAACACCCGCAAAATAATGGGAGATGGGAAAGCTGGATGAAAGAAAAGAAAAGAAATAGGATACGAAAAGGAACTAGTCCTTCATGTTGGGTTCACCAATTTTGTACACCTGAAAATCAACACGTGATTTTAGATGCACATGACCTCTCGAGGTCGTGCTGGGACAGTCAGAATGCAATAGATGAGATGGTAATGTGGTAGGTAGAAAGAGTGTAGGTGGGAATGATGAAAATGAGTTAAGGAAATTGAATGTTCTAAAATGAAAAAATGGGGATTTGTTCGTTGAGAGAAATGAATGCTTGCCTAAATTGTTTAAGGGTGATACTAAGATCAAGGATGGTCATTGTACATAGATCGATATCGATATCAATGGAACCAAACAAAACCTGACTTGGTTGTGGAACAAAGGGGAATTTTCCTTCATCATCTGTGTATTCCTCCTTAAAGAGGGTCATGAAGATACGATGGAAGATGTGGAACGGAAAAATCAAGGGTTTTGGGGCCTAAGCCTTTCTACCTAGTTAGCTCAATACTCTTCAGCAATATCTGATTCTTCGTTGAGAGAAATGATTTGGCCAATAATGTAGGAGGCACAGGTGTGGCTCTGAAAACTAATTGGGGCAAGCATTGATCAATATCTATTTGGTTTCGCTCAATGTTTGGTTGTCTTATAAGTGGATCAAAGATTCTAATACATTGTTGTGGTGGACCCAAAATGGTCATGTGGGCACCAAGTCAATAGAAATGGAAATAAACAAGCAAACTAGAATCCAAAGGGACTGAGGCTAGGTTCAAGTAGCCTAGGCCATTAGGGAAATAGAATTTGTGTTCTTTCCAATCTAAATTACTTTTAGTTCCTACCTTTAAATAAAATAAGAAAATAAACTTGAATTAAATAAAAGATGGTTGATTTCCTCCTTTAATTAACTAAGTTTGATTTGTAAGTATTTACTTAAAGCAAAATAAAACAAACTATCTAAATGTTTTTGTATTATTCAATTAGGCTTTTAAAAGAAATAAATAAAATAAATCTACTTTAACTTCTAATCTATCTTTTTGTTCTTTTCTAGAAATTAAATAAAACAAATCTACAGACAAAGAAAAAACTAATTAAAATAAAAAAATCTACTTCTACACTAAAATGAAACAAACAGGGAATATTTAGATGTAGATATTCCTCTATTGCAGGATGTGAGGCTAAATCTAATTTAAAAAAATATTATTCTAATTTGTAATTGTGGAAATCTAACTTCTTCTAATTGCTTCACCTCAGAATCACGGGAAGAAATAAGGCTTCTCAGAAGCAATTTCCTCTTCCCCTGAGACTTCCTCGGTAAAACAAATAAAATGCACAGACAAGATAATAATGAAGAATTAAAATGACAAGCGCAGACACAAAATATTCCTCCAGCTTCTTTCCCTTGTAGATCCACATGGTTAAGAAGGGAAGAAGTTATTAATGGAATTTTTTTCTTGTACGCATACAAAAATAGAAATGAAGAAATGAAATACACGGATATTCTAAAATAAAGGAATGAAGAAATTCATGCAAAAAAAATTCCTCCAAATTATTTCCTGGGAAAATCCACAGGGATAAGCTGATAAGAAGATACCAATGGAATATTCTTACTGATAACAAAGAAACTATATAAATTCTACTTCTTAAAACAAGTGTATTTAATGACAATATTCTAAAAATGAAAGCTTTGAAAGAAATTGTAAATGCACCCCAACCTAGTTATTGTAGAACTATGACAACTTCCAAGTGTGGTGATGATTCTTTGGTCTCCTCAACTTCCTTTCCAGAGATGAGATTCCAATTGATCCAGAGAATAGAGTTGGTTGGTTGTAGAAGAAATCAAGAAGATGTTGGAGTAGACTGGTTGTAGGCTAGTTGGTCACAAATGCAAGCAGGAAGCAACAAAGCAATGTACTAAGTTGTTTGTGTACTTCTTAGTAGGATTTTGGCAAAGTAACGGTGCAATTCAAATCAAAAATCTCCAACCCATCATATGGGTAAAAACTTGGTTTTTATAGAAAAATGGCAGAGAAGAAGTCTAACACACTTGGCAATCAAGAAGACAAAAAATAGTTTGTGAAGGTAAGAAAAGATAAGGGGCTTAGAAACAAGTATAAACATGTTAAGGGAGAAGGGAAAGGATATGGATCTCATCATTTCTTTAGATCTCATCATCGGTGACTTTTACCATACCGTTGATGTAACAACTATGTGATTTTGGATACGTATAGGCACCAACCTCCTAGATGACTCAGCCACCTAAATGTTTTTCACCTAGAGAATTTTTTGTTGTATCAACTAATGATGACACATATTCAACTCTCCTTTCTTCTATCTACTTCAAATCTACCTTCTAAGCTTCTCTACACACTCCCTTCTCAACTAGTGATAATTAGGTCAAATGACCTAGCTCTCCAAGAGCATAATACTCTCTAGAACATCATGAACTATCCTCTATTCTTCCTTGATGGTCACTAATACCTTTTTCTCTCTTACTCCACTAATTTCAAATAGGTATTCTTCACTCACATATATACATGACTACACACCACACACCTCAGTTCAGGGGACAAGAAGTCCCTCCTCTTTAATGGGAGAGGTTCCCTTATTCAGAAACGAACCTATTTACAAATATACAAAACATGATTTTCTGGTTGAACTTGGATATTACGAAAGTGTTTTCTATAAAGATCATCAATTACAAAAGGACTGAGGAATGAGAGTACGAGAATGAGCAGAAAGGCAACATGCAGAATTATAGATAACAGAGTAATTCTTTATGTATGCGAAGTTACAGTGAATTGAAACAAGATCATTTGTATCATATAAATAAGATGGAATTTAAAGACACAAAGTTCTGTAAATAACATCTGCCAGAACACAAAGTTTCTTAACATAACACAGACAAATGATCTTCACAAAATTAAATGAAAGCTTGGGGATAAAAGAGATCAGATAGACAAAGAATGAAAAGCCCTTCTGTATTGATTTCTTTATGATCTATTTACACTTTCAGAAAATAAGCCAAGTTCTTCCTCCTTTCAAAATGGCGTGGAGAGGCCATTATATAGCTTACAAATCAGTTACTCTTTGTAACTACTTCTTTTAACTAAAGATTAGTTAAGGATTGCCAATCGCAATACCTCAACTAATTACAATGAATCCGAGAAAAAGAATTAGAAAAGAAGAGAAGAATAAGGAGAAGAAGACAGGTGGTTATGAATGGGAGGGACCCACTGACTTCAAAATTCGCTGCCTGAATCTCTTCAATGCCTCGGCTATGTCTCTGCCACGAGGGACTGACGTGTTGGCTGTAGACTGAGCCCAAAATCCGAGGCACTTCTCCATTTCCTTATCAAACTCGACATGAGTATGATAGTCTTTATTTGCTTCTTCAATGGCAGATTGAAGAGAGCAGATCTCCTTCATCTTTGGAAATGGAGCTTTCCTTGAATAGATTATCCTCTGAATTGAGCTTTGATTTCCAGGGAAAGAGGCACACCAAAGTTTCATCCTCAAGATGACATGTAGTCTTTGAAAGCAGATACAACCAGTGTCTTGAAAGCCTCACCCTTCTGCCAGTTATTCTTCAGCTCTCCCAAAGCCTCCTCCAAGACTTTGATCTTCATATTGATAGTAATTCGGAGGGCAGAGCCGCAAACTAGACTCGGGAAGGAATTACAGAGGGAAGGGATACACGCGCAGGATTTTAGATTGCAAGGGTTCGAGCAAAGGATAGCATGGAAGCAGTGTGAAAAATGCATAGGGGGTTTGCTCGTTATATAGCCGATTAGGAGAGAGAAAGATAATGAATGCGCATTTAATACATTACCAATTTGAATAAGCAAGATATTCGGGTAGAGCGGGAAAAATAAGCACGAATGGCACTTGGTTCATTTGGGACATGTGAGACGCGAATGCGCGAAACACGCGGCTCGGCCGATTCGGGCGAAGCGGGGAAAAGACGCACAAATGCCTTTTGGGACATGCGGGACAAAAGTGCGCGAAACACGCGACTCGGCCGGATCGGACGAAAATGTGACAACAGGTCCGGGCGAACTTGGGACATTTGGGACGTGAAAGCGCGAAGTACACGGTTTGGGCGATTCGGCCGAAAATGGTACGCGGTTCGGGTGATTCGGCTCGAAAATGGAACAATGCCTTGCCAAATTGAACTTGGGACATTTGGGACGTGAAAGCGCGAAGTACGCGGTTCGGGTGATTCGGCCGAAAATGGAACAACTTGCCAAATTGAACTTGGGACATTTGGGACAAGAAATTCCGACGGGCCCGAAAAAGACAAACTTCGGGGAAACCGGCCGATCGGGGAACAGAGCGCCCGTTTGAACTTGGGACACGCGGGACAAAAATGTCCGACAGGCCCGAAAAACACACAAAATGACCCAAAAAACGTAGATTTTCTCAATTTCTCGACTTTTAACATTGAGTACAACAGAGAAGACACTTAAAACTCAAAATTTTGAAATTTTCACTTTCTTAAGAGCAGGGGAATTTTGAGTGGACAACAGCTGGCTCCTTCTGGGGATGACTTGGCATAAATTCAAGGAATGGGACAAGGTAAGAACTTAGACAAACTCAGGGAAGCAGACCAGTACCTTATCCATTGGGCCACGGAGTCAAAAAGCAAACCAATACAGAGGACAACACACCAAAACAAAAAGGAAAGAAAAACAAAACGCTGTACAGAATATACAAAGGACTCCCTAATCACCTATGACTTGAACAACTTAAGGTACTGCCCACTATAAGGAAGTGGGAGAGGAGAACCATCCATGTAATCAAGATAAAAGGAATTCTTACCAGCAAAGTGTCTGATCTTGAAAGGTCCGAGCCAAAGGGAATCAAACTTGCCATGGCTGCCACGAGGTTCATGCCTTTTATCCCATAACAACACAGTGTCTCCAACTTGGAAATCTCTGAACCTGGCTTTCTTATCAAACAGGACCTTTACCTTCTGCTGGTGAACAGATATCCTATCAGCAACCTCCAATCTGTCCTCATTCAGTTTGTGAAGGTACATAATTCTCTTATCCAAAGCATCACTGAAACTAGTATCTTCAATGGCCTTCATTAGATGCAAGGCTGGCAGCTCCACTGTTACTGGCAATTGAGCTTCTACTCCATATACCACTTGAAAAGGAGACATTCCAATAGCTCTCTTTGGTGTAATCCTGTCTGCCCAAAGAGCATCATAGAGCTTCTTGTGCCAGTTTCGTTGAGACTCATTGACTAATTTCCTTATAATAGTCACCAAATTTTTATTAGTGGATTCTGCTTGCCCATTTCCCTGAGGATAGTAATCTGAGGAGTGAGCCAAAGAGATGCCATACCCATAGCAAAAATCCATTATCTCGGTTGAAGAGAAATTCGAAGCATTATCTGTCACAATCTTGTTAGGTACACCATACCTTACCAAGATGTTCTCTTTGATGAAGCTGCACACCACTTCAGAAGTAGTACTCTTAACTGGAATAGCTTCTACCCATTTGGTGAAATAATCCGTGGCAGTTAATACATGAGTATGACCAGCACTAGAAGCGGGATTAAGTGTTCCAATGAAGTCCAAACCCCACTGTTGAAAAGGTTCTTCAATTACAACTGGCTTAAGAGGCAAAGAGGCCAATTTGGGTCTTCCCACGAAGGTCTGACAAGCCTCACATTTATCAACCCACTTGGATGCATCTCTGAACAAGGAAGGCCAGTAATATCCTCCACGAAGTATCTTATGAGCAGTGACCATTGATGAATAGTGCCCTCCACATGCCTGATCATGAAAAGCTGAGAGTAACTTTTTCTGCTGTTCCTTGTCCACACATTTCAAAAATCTTCCATCTAACCCACGTTTGAACAAGGCGTTTTCCCACAACACATATTGCACTGACCTTAGTTTAACAGTCCTCTTTTCTTTGGCAGTTAAATGAGAGGGGCATTCTCCATAGGTGAGAAAATGAGCGATATCAGCATACCATTCATCAACTGAGCTAAGAAACAGAACAGTAGGAAGGCCAACTTTATTCTCCAGTAATTCATGCTTAGCTCCTTCAGCAATGAGCTCACAAAGACCTTTTCCACGAACAAGCTTGGTCGGTTTGATGTCAATATCATATTCTTGGACCTTAGCAACCCAGTTCCCTCTCTTGGATCCAAATTCCTGTTGTGTGAGAATTGACTTAACAGTTGTATCTGGAACCAACACCATGGAGTGAGAGTTGAGGATGTAAAAACGAAACTGCTTAACAGCTTTGACCACTGCAAAAGCATGTTTTTCCATCATGGTGTATTTTAACTCATGATCTTTCAGAATATAGCTCATGAACGCAATTGGGAGTTCATGCTCATTAGAGTCTTCTTGAGTCAAAACAGCAGCCAAGGTATTATCTGTGGCATAGCAATAGATAATAAAATCTTTGCTGAAATCAGGACAGGCTAAAACAGGAGTTTTAGCAATAGCTCTTTTAATACCTTCAAAGGATTCCTTTCCTTCAGAAGACCAGCCAAACGTTTGTTTACCTTTCATCATTTAGGAAATATTCAAAGTTAACTCTGTAAAATCAGGGATGAACCTTCTTAAAAAATTGATCTTACCAAAGAAAGAGTGCACGCCCTTTTTGCTGGTTGGGAGAGGAATTTGCTGGATAGCTTGAACTCGCTCAGGATCAATCTTAATACCATCTTTGGAGACGATGTGCCCTAATAATTTCCCCTCTGTGACACAAAAGACAGATTTTTTAGGATTCAAAGAAATCCCATGTTCTCTGCATCTTAGCAGAACTGTCTCCAGGTGGTCAAAATGATCCGCCCTTGTTTTAGAAAACACTGTCAAGTCGTCAAGGTATATGACAATACACTTCCCTTTCAAACTTCCAAAGGCCAGATCCATAGCTCTCTGAAAAGTGGCACCAGCATTAATGAGCCCAAAAGGCATTCTCTTGTAAGCAAAGGTACCCCAAGGAGTAGTGAAAGTTGTTTTGTGTTGATCTGCAGTATCAACCTCTACCTGATTATATCCCGAGAATCCATCAAGCATAGATAACATTTCAGATCCTGTTACTGCTTGCAAGACCTGATCCATCATAGGCAAAGGATAATTATCTTTCAAGGAAGCCTGATTCAGATTCCTGAAATCAACACAGATGCGGATCTCACCATTTTTCTTCCTAACAGGCACAATATTAGCAATCCATGTTGAATGGTGAATGGGAAAAATGATTTTGGCCTTCAACAACTTCTGTATTTCCTGAAAGATGGTGTCAGCTATTTTGGGGTTGTATTGCCTCTGTTTCTGCTTAAAAGGCTTAATTCCAGGTTTGAGAGGAATAAAATGCTGCATATCTTTTGGTTTGAAAGCTTTTAAATCTTCATAAGAGTAAGCAAGAACATCCTTATACCTCTTTAAAAGATCAATTGCTTTCTTCCTCTCATCTGCTGTGCAACATTTTCCAATGTTCACGAGCTTAGGATCAGTAGAACTCCCAATATTAATTTTATCATACTCAGCTGATTGTTGAGGTCCAGTAGAAGCTCTAGACTTTACATACCTGTCATGTTTATCAAATAGTTCCTCTAAACTCACCAATCCTTTAGGAATCTTGTTTCCTTTGAGTTTGATGCATCCATCCTGATCCGTTTCTTCTCCTTGGGTGACTGCTTTGTCAAAGGGCACACTTTCACGAGGCAGGTTGTCACTTCCTTCAAAATACAGCTGTTCAAAATTACCCTTGAGTTCTAAGAAAGAAAGCAAGTGTTGATCATCATTGAAAACTTGCCAGTTATTGGTATTATCAGGTACACTAGGCCGATGGACCATCTCAATGGTGAACTTGTCTTGAGAGAAGTCAGGATGAGGAATCAGTAGTGACCCTGAGACTGCTAGTGAATCAGCCCTGCTGTTCTTCTCCCTAGGTATTGCTTCGATGGAGAAAGCATCAAGAAATTCAATGGAATCCCAAACCTGATTCCGGTAATGTTTCAACCTTCCATTTTTTACCTGGAAAAGGCTTCTAACTTGCTTTACAATCAATTCTGCATCACCACGAGCCAGAAGATTCTTTACACCTTGTTCTTTGGCCACTTGCAGTCCAAGAATGAGAGCCTCATACTCTGCTGTATTATTAGTATTTTCGAACTGCAACTTGAATGAAAAAGGATGTAGGCTTCCTTCAGGTGACACCAGTAGGACACCAGCTCCAGAACCAGCTGAGGAACAACTTCCATCAAACTCTAAAATCCAAACACCATTAGGATCTTTAGGTGACACTTTGGGGAGTTGGATTTCATCAGGGGACATAATCATATAGTTACCATGCCCCATATCCTCATAGAGTATTTGTGCTTTAGGATCATCCGTTTTTTGTACAATATACTCAGATTGCTTCTCAGGCAGCAACTTCTTCATTTGTCCATTAACAGGTACGAGTGCATGTGACCAATCCATTTGAATTTCTCCACCCACATCCTTACAGAAGTTCCTACTTAGCAACATCCCGTATGAAGGAGGAATATCTGCTACTAAGATGGTAGCCAAAACTCTCTTCTCAGGCAAAGCAGCAAAAGCCACTTGTGCATCTTTAATTCTTCCGACCAGGGGCACTTCCTTACTCTCCATAGAGTAACAAGATCCATAAGTGCGTGTGAGGGTCAAGCCTAAGGCATGAGCTACTTTAGCAGGCATCACATTGTCTGAGGCTCCTGAGTCTATGACACAATTACTGAGCCTATGGCCAGCTATAAGAAGTGTTACATAAAATGGTTTAATTTTGTCATTAGGTGAGGTGACAGCGGCTACCAGACTAGGCTGTGGTGCAGAAGAAGGAGTGGGTAAAAGGCCTTTAGAGGTGGTCTTAGAATGGGAATTGACAAAGTGAATCATTTTAGCAAAAGCTTTGGGATGGGTTTGATAATACTCAGCCTCTGAGATTTGAACCTTAGTCTTTTTCAGGTGATCAATAATATCAAAAGACCCAGAAGTGGACGGGCCATCATCACTTGAGATCCTAGGTTTATCAACTTTAGGGGAAAAAGAAGTAACTTTAATAGCAGGATTGACAGGACTCACCTTTGGTGTAGATGAAACGGGGATAGGAGATCCTCTTTTTGCAATTACAGGGATAGTTGTCGGCTGCTCCTTAGATTTCTTGGGGGGCTGCGTCACTTTCTCCCTCTGATTTGTCTGCTCTCGAGTCATGACAGTGAATGATTCGCTATTCATGTCCGCTACTACTTCATCATAATCATCTCCATCATCAATGCCCTCAGTGGTGAAGAAATTAACTCGAGATCCCTCAAGTTCATCTGCTTCATCATCAACTTCTTCCACAAATTCCTCGCAAGCTTCATTATCCTCATCATCATCTGGTTCCTCAACTTCACAGGTTGCATTGACAGGAACTTTAACAGGAGGTCCTTCAAGCGCTAATCTTGTTTGAGAAGCAGGCAAATGATTTCTGGGCTGAAAATTCCTCCTTGGAACGTCTGCATAGGGAGCATGCTGAGCCAATTGTTTCTTTATGGCAATGAGATCATTCGCAAGTTTTTGAACCAATGGATCAGTATTAGGTCCAGGGGTGGAAGAGGAGGAAGAAGCAGACTTAGATTTGGAAGGGTCTCTCCTCAACTTCCCTGACATGATTAAATCATCCTCGACACTAACAGCAAGAGTTTGATCTTCAGCCAATGTTGCGAGATTAGCCCTTCTTAGTGCATAACTAACTTCAGGTGATTGGGCATTTAGGAAGAAACATTTTTGGATTTGATCAACAGGTCGAGTATTTGGTGGAATTTTATTAATCAACCTGTTGAATCGGGCCACAAATTCTCTCATGGGCTCTTGTGAATCTTTCTTTATCTGAGAGATTTGGGCTAGCAAGGCATGCACATCTTCTGCTGGTTTGAAACGGTTTTCAAACCTAGTTCTCATGGTGTCCCAGCTAGTGATAGCACCAGCCGGAAGGTGATAGAACCAATCAGCAGCATTATCTTGTAAAGTCTCAACGAACAGTCTCACGGAGACGTCTTCATGTTCAACTCCCAGAACTCCACATGCAACTATGAAGGCTGCGATGTGTTCATCAGGATGCACTTTGCCATCGCCTTTGAATTTAGGGAAGTTCTTCCGGTTACCTCTGGGTAACTCATGCAAAGGCTGAGGAAGAGCAAGGGGCCCGACACGATGACCCCAGGGCAATGGTACCGCCATTCTTGGAAAAATGGCTTGGAGAGGAACTGCAACACCAGCAAGAATCAAAGCTCGAAGATTAGGACTAGCTGGCTCTGAAGGAATACCACCCGTAGGAATTCTATCTTGAACAGGTGGAGTGCTTGTCGAACGAGTCTTTCTATTTCTTGTTGAAGGGAAAGGAAAACCCTGCTGCTCCAAAAGCTGAAACTGAGAATCTTCAATACCAAGGGCCCTTCTCCCTCGAGTAAAACGCGGAGTCGCCAGATCAAAGGATGATCAAAAATTACAGAACTGGAATATGATTTTCCCCAGCGGAGTCGCCAAAAACTGTTGGTCGTCAAATAGGACTTTACGAAGAGCAACAGTCAGGGGACAAGAAGTCCCTCCTCTTTAATGGGAGAGGTTCCCTTATTCAGAAACGAACCTATTTACAAATATACAAAACATGATTTTCTGGTTGAACTTGGATATTACGAAAGTGTTTTCTATAAAGATCATCAATTACAAAAGGACTGAGGAATGAGAGTACGAGAATGAGCAGAAAGGCAACATGCAGAATTATAGATAACAGAGTAATTCTTTATGTATGCGAAGTTACAGTGAATTGAAACAAGATCATTTGTATCATATAAATAAGATGGAATTTAAAGACACAAAGTTCTGTAAATAACATCTGCCAGAACACAAAGTTTCTTAACATAACACAGACAAATGATCTTCACAAAATTAAATGAAAGCTTGGGGATAAAAGAGATCAGATAGACAAAGAATGAAAAGCCCTTCTGTATTGATTTCTTTATGATCTATTTACACTTTCAGAAAATAAGCCAAGTTCTTCCTCCTTTCAAAATGGCGTGGAGAGGCCATTATATAGCTTACAAATCAGTTACTCTTTGTAACTACTTCTTTTAACTAAAGATTAGTTAAGGATTGCCAATCGCAATACCTCAACTAATTACAATGAATCCGAGAAAAAGAATTAGAAAAGAAGAGAAGAATAAGGAGAAGAAGACAGGTGGTTATGAATGGGAGGGACCCACTGACTTCAAAATTCGCTGCCTGAATCTCTTCAATGCCTCGGCTATGTCTCTGCCACGAGGGACTGACGTGTTGGCTGTAGACTGAGCCCAAAATCCGAGGCACTTCTCCATTTCCTTATCAAACTCGACATGAGTATGATAGTCTTTATTTGCTTCTTCAATGGCAGATTGAAGAGAGCAGATCTCCTTCATTTTCTCTTTGGAAATGGAGCTTTCCTTGAATAGATTATCTTTGACAAAAGCTCTGAATTGAGATTTGATTTCTTGTAGGGAAAGAGGCACAGTGTATGTATTTGAAAGTAGATACAACAAGTGTCTTGAAATCCTCACCCTTCTGCCAGTTATTCTTCAGCTCTCCCAAAGCCTCCTCCAAGACTTTGATCTTCATATTGATAGTAATTCGGAGGGCAGAGCCGCAAACTAGACTCGGGAAGGAATTACAGAGGGAAGGGATACACGCGCAGGATTTTAGATTGCAAGGGTTCGAGCAAAGGATAGCATGGAAGCAGTGTGAAAAATGCATAGGGGGTTTGCTCGTTATATAGCCGATTAGGAGAGAGAAAGATAATGAATGCGCATTTAATACATTACCAATTTGAATAAGCAAGATATTCGGGTAGAGCGGGAAAAATAAGCACGAATGGCACTTGGTTCATTTGGGACATGTGAGACGCGAATGCGCGAAACACGCGGCTCGGCCGATTCGGGCGAAGCGGGGAAAAGACGCACAAATGCCTTTTGGGACATGCGGGACGCGAATGCGCGAAACACGCGACTCGGCCGGATCGGACGAAAATGTGACAACAGGTCAAATTGAACTTGGGACATTTGGGACGTGAAAGCGCGAAGTACGCGGTTCGGGTGATTCGGCCGAAAATGGAACAACTTGCCAAATTGAACTTGGGACATTTGGGACGTGAAAGCGCGAAGTACGCGGTTCGGGCGATTCGGGCCGAAAATGGAACAACTTGCCAAATTGAACTTGGGACATTTGGGACGTGAAAGCGCGAAGTACGCGGTTCGGGTGATTCGGCCGAAAATGGAACAACTTGCCCAAATTGACTTGGGACATTTGGGACGAGAAATTCCGACGGGCCCGAAAAAAGACAAACTTCGGGGAAACCGGCCGATCGGGGAACAGAGCGCCCGTTTGAACTTGGGACACGCGGGACAAAAATGTCCGACAGGCCCGAAAAACACACAAAATGACCCAAAAACGTAGATTTTCTCAATTTCTCGACTTTTAACATTGAGTACAACAGAGAAGACACTAACTACCTTTTGTCTATGACTAGGTAATTACCATGTTAGCTTGTACAAAGAAATTCACCTCATTTGGTTGATCACATAGCTTGAGTCAAAAGGACATCCTTTCCATCAAATTCTTGAATGCATACCTCCAACTGTTTGGAAGACATAGTACGGGCCTACAGAGTGCTTGTATTTGGATTGTGCACACTTGAAGAACCATCTCTGGTTCATGTGTCTATTATGTTGATCTGCCAGGACACCCCATTGATTGATCATGCAAGTATGACTTACCACAGACCTCATAATGCATACTGACCATTTTTCCATGAAATCCTCCATATACATGTATTATGGCTTCCATACTTCCTATCCACATCTTCATTTGCTGGCTACCATGTCTAGATTCAAGGTCTCTCAGAGTTAAAGCATCAAGTTGTTCATAAACATGAATTTTACTATGGGTCCACTTATTGTCAAGTAAACCTCAATAACACCTAAGAGATATCTAAGTAGTTAGGTATCTTACTATCTCCAACTCCTCAACCTAGGTCATCTCAATCCTTTTTTGGTTCATTTTGACCCAGAGTGATGGGATTCTTTTTTCGCTACCTAAGTAGGAAGTTTTCGATCACCTTACGCTTCATAGCAATGCCCCATAAATAGTAGTGACCCTGTAGGGATCACGGTCAAATTTTAGGGTTTCAGAATTTTGAGCTATGACTAATCCTAAGAAAAACATGAAGATATTAAACCCAAATCATAGATTTTTCTTTCGTGAAAATGTAAGCCCAATTTGAAAGTGCTTCTTGAGCAATTTGGGTTCACAATTATGGGAGCTCGGTTTTATGATAAAATGCACTAAATTCTTAATAAATTATTGCAAACCATGAAGTCAAAAAAGTCTCACAAATTTTCACAGGAACATTACTTGAACTAATTCACATGCCCTCATTGGTAAAAATATCTCCCACTGAAATTTGATTTTGTTCACAATAAATAGGCAGAAACTAGGGTCAAAAATTAGGGTTTAGGTGCAAACCTAGAATTTTGGTCCCAACCCTGTATACACAGCTCTGATACCACTTGTGAATGAAATTAACTTGTCATAATTCATGATCATGAGAAGAAATATCAAAATGCTTAAATAACATCTACATATTCTGTGATCCATGATGATCATACAATCCTGCTTAATGTATGTTGATTAGGCCTCCTAACTCAACTTCTTGATCATGTTTGCACCTTCCATGTTGACCACCTCATGACTTTCTAACTACTTTCCCGCCTACAATAGCCTTCAACATAGATTGATGAAATCACTACCTACAATCCACCTATCATATACTAATCCATATGTTATGGCCATCACTAAGGCTGACCTACTCAAGACATGATGCCAAGTCATAAATGATATAATAAGCAACTGATACTGGTCAAGCCATCAAATCGGCTGACTCATATACCTAATACAAGTAATAGGTTAAGGGTGTAGCACACGAATTTATCCTTTGACATCCATTTGAAACACCATTTCTCCAAATATGGAACTGTTGGCTTTGTCGAACAAGGCATTTTTAAGGATGTATCCCTTAAAGTTGAAGAAGCTCCACCACATGTAGTTATTTCATGGGCATCTCAAAGGGTGGACCCTGATATCTATAGTGGTCTCATCTATTGCATCATAAAACAAATGCACTAATGAGTATCAAAACTAGACGCTGACACAGTCAGCTCTGTGATCTGGATCTTGAATTGAATAAGGATTAAATGTTATTTCAGCATAGTCAATTTATGAACATGATAACGAAGAAATATAGGTAACGAAGCCAGGGATAAATGAAAAGGGTGCCTATTTTATCTCTCTTACTGATTGACATTGGTACAGATGGCAAGGCACACATCGAAAGTTCTTGATATAACATCTTCTACGCTTTCTCACCATAAAATTCACCTCTATCCGTCTTCTCATGAAATGTGCCATACTTAGTTTTAGGGAGATTCAAGCCTTGGTATTATGATATATACACCTTCATACGTGGTTTAAATATGCCCTAAAACCCTGTATTCCCAACACAATCTGGGACCTAGAGTTGAGGTTGGGTTTTGGTTTCTACATTATCATTGTCAACACCAAATATCAATTGTGTTTTTATAGGCTGTAATAGAATTATTCATTTTTTTTCTTGAAGAGACATTAAGCACTACTAAATGCAATATTTGGCAAGGATATTTCAATAGTTAATTTGCAGTGTATTACACAAGATTTTATTTGTAATTAAAGTGATAAACATATTAATGCTTTCATCAATTATTGTATGATGGCCTCATATATTTTTCTTGGGACTTTTGCAAGAGCTAGTCCATGATGAATTCTTTATGAGTCAAGTAACTTCACCAAGTAGACTAACATTGAAAATGTAAATTCATTCACCTTAACATAGTCTAAAAACTTCATACTAGATCACCACACCTTGTCCTTTCTCCCAATGAGGATTTGAACTTCTCTAGACCCCTGTAAATCAAACCCATAGACATCCTCATTATGGTCATTAAATTAAATGATTATTAAGATAAGTTCAAAGTCATTTACACACAACTGGGTAGAGGTCATGCCTATTACTTATGTCATTGGTACAAATAGGCTTCTCTTGTTGAACGTCACCTCTTGGATGAAAAAGGATTAATGCCTTGGATCATTTAAAAGTGTATAATATTTGACTTCGCCACAAATACAACAAACAAACAAAACTAAGATAATTTGATATTGGATGACCTTATGTTAAAATAAAATTTTAAAATAAATACAACCAAAGGATTGGGAAAAGCAAGGAAAATTTGAACCTAATTCGATTAGGTCCTTGTGTTATCACTGTAAAATTTCAGATCTGTAGCATACAATCTATCCACCGTAGATGTCAAATTAGCTTAAAAACCCATGAATATGGTTCATCTGAAAAGATTCTATTTTGAATCATTTATGGGTATCCTCTTGTGTTGGGGGAATTTTGGCACATCCACTTATATAGCTTACCCATCATATTCCTTAAATTACCATATCATCCCAAACCACTTTCTATCTCTTCATCCTTGTAATTAAGACATTTACCATTTTTAATATTATCCATGTTTACTCATATCCATTTCCAGTCGTCCCTTAGTTTCATAAAGATCTTACATTCTTATGAATTATTGGATGGGTCTTGATCACATAAAGTATCTCATTGGCTATAAACATTCAAAAAATCACAAAAACCTAAACAAAAAAATACATAAAAAAAAACATTCAAAAAATCACAAAATCCCTAAATAGTCAATATATTTCCAAAAAATCACAAAACATACTACAAAATTCTTCCAAAACTACCAAAAAACATATAAAACTAGTCAAAAATCAGTAAATCTATCAAAAAAGCCTCAAAAGAAAAACATCCAAACAATCTAAAACATTTGTAACAAAAAAAAATCCCAAAAATCAACACATTGAAAAATCCTCCTATCTTAGTGTTCATTCCAAATATCAATCTATCGAATATTAAAATAAATAATCCAAATCCCTTGCGTGTATCCTCACTTGGGGAAATCTGGCTCTCATTTTCTCCCTTGCATGTATCCTTTCTTGGGGGAAATGACCCAATCAATATCCAAATCATCTGTATCCAAAAAGAGTTCACTTGACATCCTCACTCTTCAGGGATCCAATCTTACCCCTTTCATATACCTCAGGGGGAAATCCAAATCAATCAATCATCATTGTGGAACACATTAGGGGCATAGTTAAATGTCTTTATTTAAGTTGTGTTGCATTGTTACTTTTCTTAGTTAATTGTTTGACCAATTACAAGTTTATTGTTTATCATCTTGGTTCATTTATAGCCATGGTGCATACATTTACTGTGTATATTGGGTTTGTTTTTCTATTATTATGTGTGTGTTTGTTTACACACATAATGAGTTACTCATCATGGTTCTTTAATAATCATGGTGTAAACTATATTGTGCAAAAGCAAAGAAGGATTTTCTAAATTATGAAACTTTGAATGGAAGCTAAAGCTACATGTGATGTTAGTCATATCACATTACATTCATTCATGCATCTCATTTAAAAACCAAAAACATCATATCAACATTATTCATTAATTGCTAACATCTCACCATATGCCTAACATAATCAACTAAATCACAACCGTAAACAATAACAACATCTATAACAATGTGTAAATAAATAAAATCATCATCATCATCTATATACATCAATAAATCCAAAAATGATTTTTGTCCATGTACAAATGTCCTCAAAGAGTGTCATATACATATATACATCATCATTTCCAAATAACATCTATACAAATAACATGTGCCTTCATCATACAAAGGCATATAAATTTGATAAAAAACAATAGAATGTTTATCATATACAAAGATGTCATCCATTAACTCTCCCACCCCTGGACTCCCTTAGTCCATCCATCTCACCTCAGTGGTAAGCATCTGGACTAATCTAGTGGATCTAGATGGTCCATGAGATCTAACTGATCTCCCTGACCTATATCCTCATCCTTTGATCTATACATGTGTGCTCTCTGGCTCTCTATGGATGTATCCTCATACAAACCTCTATAGTATCCCACATCATGAGTCATTGTCAGTAGATCCTATAATACATCTCCCATCCCGTTGGCCTTGGACTACACGACATGCCATATCTATCCCTCTCGTGGTGACCTATTGTAGTTTATAATCCAACCCATATCCTCTCCACTGTCCTCTGTTATCTGGACCTTTTCATCGTAGCAATATGAGCTCATGTAAAGGATCATAAAAACATCTCTCTGTTGGACAACACTATCTCTCTTCTCTATGTACTACTTGTAGCTCTCTTCTTGTGATGGTCCTTGGATAGTGGAATACAGTTCTCTTCATTGATCCAAACATCTATCTCTCCCCTATCTCCCCATCCATCATCACCATCTCCATCTCCCATCTGTCCATCTCCCCATCCTCCATCTCCATCTACCCCTCTCTTGACTATGGTGACCCTCTTGGACTCTAGTGACCTGTGGTGTAGCCATGTACTATATACATGTCAGTTATCCATATACCTAGCACATGTCCTATCCTATTTGTCCATCATATCCTTGTAGATCTATATCATGTCCATACTGACACCACCATGTCCATCAAATCTCAGTCTCCTAAACCCTGTCAGCCTCTCCCTCTCCTCTCGTACCCACTCTATCATTGTAGTGACCTATCCTTAGATGTTGCCATCCCTACCCATCACTACCTCTAGGGAATGGTCAATGAATAGGTACTATTGTGACATACCATGCTTGCATAACCCACTGATGCTCCTAGATATGCAATACCTTCTCATGCATCCCATACCTATGGTAGCACTCCTAAAAAACTGGCCCTGGCTATGCTCGACCTAATCCGATGCTCCAAAATCCAAAGTCTCTCATGATACTCTAGCATACCACTGCTCATCATCAGGAATCTTTGTCTCACCCCTAACTGCCTATCATGACCCTATCTAGTCTGTAGCGCTCAATAATATACAATGAGTGACTACCAATCATATAATGTGTTATCTCCATAGTCCCTAACTCTGTTGCATTATAACCCACACATTGGCCATGTATGGCCTCCAAGTTATATGTCTCAACTGTAAATCATGTAGGGCTTGTCAATAATATGCTAGATCTCCCTGATGCCCTCTATAGCCACCTCCAACCTCATGTCATCCAAATAAATATGGATCCTTTGGATGTTTATCACTCAACAAATCAACAGTCGAACCCATACTATATGATCCCATGCCCAGATCTATAATAAGGTCGTTGGTCCCAAACTTCTTTGACTCATGTATACTACCATGTTTAGATCCCTATATAAATTTACTAGTATGCACGATCCACATCCAAACATTATTGTTATGTCCATCAAATTCACTACTATGCCAATCAACTCCAACTGAAAGTGCCTCCCGATCTTATCGAGTATCAGAATGCCACTGGGAAGAGCCATCAAATATATAGGTACTCTACCACATTGTCCTCCATGCACTCTACAAGGTGCACTTTTAACCCCTCTCCGTAGAGCTCAACCAATCCAAATAGTGTTTATATAAGAGCTCAGATGTGTGATGGTCTCCCATCCCACTTATCAACCTACCCTGAATAGGCACTCTCAATATCCAGTACACATCCTCCAATGTCATGGTCATCTCTCTGTCATCGGTAGTTTGAAATTCTATGACTCATTGTGCCATCACTCGGCTAAAGTTCAGTCAACAATGCATGATCTAATCTAATCTCTAGAATCCATGTTGCATATGCCAACCCTATCACCACCAACACGACCCACATTGCTCTCTGCTCCACACGTGTCATCTTCCTCTCGAAAAATGTCAGTCATGAATGCATCTCTTTAACATCTAGTAGAGCTAAAATTTCTTACACAATATCCAAAACAATAGTTAGTCCTTTTAAAATAATTTCACTAAATTTGTAAAAACAATCCTAGGCCATTTCCCTCAAACCATGCTAGCAAACCTAGTTTCACCTACACACTACATGCTATTGCATTCATTTCATGCTAGCACATTCACTATATAGTGTGCAAACACACCTACATACTCACACTAAATGCACTTTTCATGCTAGCACACCTTACACATAACTATGCATGTACTTTTACACTAGCACAAGGATGTTGATGCTAGCACACTTTATAGGTTACGTTAGCGCACCTACATCCTTATGTGCTAACATTCTTTTCATTTTTCTTCTAACTAAAAAATTAATAAATGCACTTAAATTTTCAAAAATTCAAGTTTACTTAGTGCCATCATCATTAGGACCTCATCCTGTATAACCGAACTCGATTCATGCGATGTCTACATGCTAGAAACTATGTCATCTCTCTCGCAAACTTAGAGCTCAAAATTGCCTTCAGCCAACAAAACATTATGAAAGAAAAAAATGATCAATGACATTTTCTCCCACCCACCCTTCTATTTAACCCTTTTTCCAAACCCTAATTCACATCCTGAAACCCTAATTTTGATGTTTGACTTTCCACTTTTTATTTTCTAAGTTTATTGTTCATGTCTCTTTCACGACAATATCTTATTTATTTTATCAAGTGGTTATCCACAACTTTATCATGTCACCCATCCACTTGAGGGGGCACTCCCTTGGCAAAACCTAGATCTGTTGGGGCATCCAAATGCTTCACTGGGGAAAATCAGGCAGTCCTCCACACTTCTTTATCATCATTCACCAATCTACACACGTCTACTATCTTTAAAGTGTTATTACTTCGTAATAACACTTTAAAGAGGGGAAAATGTAGACACCCTAAACTATCTCATTATGCATTCTAAAACCTCTAAAATCATCCCATAATCACTTCATGACACATTACAACCATTTTTCGCTTATTACAACCACTTTTGATACATTATGCTACTTTACAACCCTTAACATTCTACGACATTGTCCCGAATCACACTTCTATCATCCCCATAACTTCCCTAATTACTTTTATCACTTGCACATAGTCTCGAATCATTAATTATCTGCACTACGGACCCTATTACACTCATAACCCACTACTAGGATTAATTAATTAATCATATCACTCTCATTATACATCCCTTACCTGATTAGATAATCTTATTAGCTAATTTCTTGTTAAAATGATTAAATAAATCATCCACCTATCCATTTCCACCTCATCTCCAACTCACTTCCACCTCACTAGTTGACATCTCAAGTTGACTAAAGCAAATCAAATCATGACTAAGGCTAAAAATCATTAATTATATTCAAGAGGACAAGTTTAAATTACATCAAATCATAGATTTGAGTTAACTAAAACATATCCCTTGAGTCATGGCTTTCCAAATTAAAGCAAAAATCTCTCCAAGCTAAAACTCACATCACTTTTTGGGTGAATAAAACAAAAGACATGAAATATTGATATTTAAAGAAAACCTTTAAATATTCAAAATATATGCCACCTTTTCTAAACTCAATGACAACTCACCCAATCAAGCTCAAAACAACAATTTATCTTAACAATCAAATTGGAAACTCAAACAAATCATTCCAATCATACTTTAGTTAGCCTCATATCAAAAAGTCAATCACACAAATTAAAGCTCTATTATTGTAGGTTATTATTAATCATTTTATTTGTTTATTAAGATAATTATTGCACTTATGTTAGCTCTACACTTGTTGTGTTAGATTTTTTAGGTGTACTAGTTGTGTTAAGTTATCTTACCAGTTGCGTTGAGTTAGCTTACTAGTTGTGTAGATTCGACTCTACTTGTAGTATCAGTTAGTGGAATTTCTTCACCATTGATGTAGGTAGTAGTTGCACTTCCCTCCTTGTATATGTACACATCCGCCAGTCAAACCCATAGAACGGAGCATGCGAGAACCAAATGCAGTATGATTCTCAAAAGAGTCATGCATGTGAGAAGAAGTAGGATACACAAAATGTGTTACTGCAATAGGCACAAATGTGGAAGAACATGCATCAACAATCCTAATAGGCTTAGGAACATCATGAGTAGGATCAGGCTCAGAAACTGACAAATCAAGGTCAGTGGGTACATGTGTTAGGAAATAAGGGATAAAATATGTGGAATAATCCCTCACAAATCACAACAGTAGAAACTAATATGCAGAAAATATTACAGATCTCAAATAAAATTGAAGAAATAAAATAACACAACACAAAGAGACAGTATTTAACATGGTTCACCCAATTTGGGCTACGTCCACCAAGAATCACTTACTTAGAGTTTATTACAAGCCACCACTCTCTCAATATAATACCCATATCTGTTTTGAGCTATGCTCAACAAACTCTACAGAATTCACACCCGAATTCAAAACACATCTGCAATATTACATCATCCTGCCATATGTATAAAACCATATAAGTAGACAACTGCTTAAGCAGTTTTACAAAACCATGGGTATTAAAATCATGGGCCAAAACCATCCCATAAACTTATGGGTCAGAAATCCCATCCATATGAGAAAAGCATGTTTCCCAATATATCAGGCATGTTTTAAGGCCAAAAATTTTTTTGAGGGTTGCACCCCCAAACCCCAGTGAGACAACTGTGGAAAGTGTATAGTACTCTTAATGTACAGTCTTCAACACTTTCTCACATGAAAATAGGCTCCACAACCTAACAACATGAGCAATATCTGCAAGTGGACTAAGATTAGGAGTAGGGGTATGAAATTCCACAATGTGAGGATGATGTTGTAAGCATGTACAGGGATTTCCAATGATCACATCATTTGCCAACAATTGTCCTCAATCACCAACAATTATACTGATTGCCAACGATTCTGCCTACGGATTGACAAAGACTCCGTGGAACACTAGAAATTTTGTTTCCTATTTCCAATGATTCACTTTGGTCACCCATGATCACTGTGTAAAAATAACAATGAGCTTTCTCCCACATTCTTAGTAACTTTTTCAAGCTTTCCAAGTTCAAATTGAGGGGGGTGGATTTTAGAACTAAGCTTCAAAAGGAATTTTTGCTAAGTTAAGCAACAGACATTGGACGATGGAGGAAGGAGGCAATAGAGGAAAGAGTTCAATCAATGACCTCTCGCCAGCCGCAAGCGATGGGGCCACACAATGAATTTATGGCATTTGTTTTGTTGTGTGTTTTAATTTACATTGTATACAAATAAGAACAGATGGATCATACATGTTCAAGTATTGAATATGTGAGTAATTTATTGTATTGTCCCCTGAATGTAAGAAGATGATGTGAACTAAATATGTACGTTGCTATGAAATGGTTGTTGGTTCCATTAGAAAACCTTCTTGTGAGTTGTTAGTTCTCATAGAAAACCTTCTACATAATGGTTGTTGGTTTCATTAGAAAACTTTCTTGTGAGTTGTTGGTTCTCGTAGAAAACCTTCTTGTGGTTGATGGTTCCACTAGAAAACCTTCTACATAGTGGTTGTTGGTTCCACAAGAAAACCTTCTATTGTGGTTGGTTGTTAGGCAATTTGTAAAATCATATGTAAAACATAAGCAGGTACAAGATAATGTTTTCATGTTCGCACTAAGGGGGAGAATGTTAGGAATATCTTAGGATTAGTGCTCACATAATTATTTGTAAGGGTTAAATTTAATATTCATATATTACATTAGTGTGTTAGTGAGATATTAATATTGTGATATTAATGTCATATTTGTGTGGGAAAAATAAAATAATGTAATATTATTAATATGAGTTACTAAACAACTCATTATTAATAATAAGGGTTGAAATATATTAGTTGTGAGTTTGTTGAATAAACAACTCACGTAGCTATTTAGAGTTGTGTGAGATATTGTTGGGTTTGGGAGTGATTATAAGAGAGATATGTGAGTATATTATGGGATTGAAGATTGGAGTTCAATCCTTGTATTAAGGATATCATTCTCTTATATATTGTCAGCTTACTCACCATGTAATTGCTCCAGATATGTTGAATAAACTATAAGTGTGTTTATTATATTTTGTGCTCTGTAATATTGTCCTACAATTTCATGTCTCTTATGGATTTCTTCAATTATTTCATGTAATTGTTGCTAATTTAGATTCATAGAGCTCTCAATTTCATATCATTAGGATCATACAGACACGTTCGACCTAGTTGTACAATTTTGACTAGGTACAATTTTAGATGTCAGTTCCAACAATGAAGCACTTTTAGTATCAAATCATCCTATTCTTGAATTATATCACTCTAAACTTCCCATATCCACACAAAATTAACTAAGTACAATCTCTATTTTGTGTTTTGATATTTCCTATATCAAAAGTCACTTTGTAAAGTGTTATTATGATTTGGGAAATTCATGTTGGAAGTTAATTAAATCAAAATAACCACTTATTGTGTTATTTCATCCCTTTAAGTATGATAATTAGAAACACACTAAATTTTAAAAGGGAATGAAATAGGAAATTCACAAAAACTGAAATCATAAGCCCAAATAGTGGGATTTCACATTACCACAAACATAATTTGCCTATAATATTTTAGTGAATATATCAAATGGGTAAGCCACCGTTACAAATTATTTATGGAATAATTCTCAATGGTGTCCTAAATTTGGTACAAATTCATATTTCAAAAAGGGTGAGTGATGATGCAAAAGATTTTGTAGATCATATTCAACAATTACATTAAATAATAAAGAAGAAATTACAAGAAAGTAATGAAAAATATAAAATGACAACAAATATGAATAGAAGAGAAAAATTATTCAAAGAAGGAGATATGGTGATGGTTTATTTGAGAAAGGAGAGAATTCCCAAAGGAACATACAACAAGATTAAGTATAAGAAGATTGGCCCTTGTAAAATTGTGAAAAAGATCAATGATAATGCCTATGAGGTAAGTTTGCCACACAATTTTTATATTTCTCCAGTATTTAATGTTTCATATATGTATACATTTCATGGGGAGGAGAATATAGAGGAAGAAAGTGAAGAAGTGCGTTGAAAGGATTAGATTCCAAGGAAGAAAATGGATAAGGTGGAAAAAGTTCTTGACAAGAAAATAATCAATACAAGGCAAGACAATTTCAACAAATATTTGGTACATAGGGAAGGTTTGCAACAAGAGGACAACGCATGGATTTTATAGTGGGAGTTGAAGAAACTTGATATACACAAGCTACAATAAATCAATCAAAGAAACTCATAGGAACTAAGTTCAATAAGAGGAGAATGATGCTAATTTGGTGGCATATCTTATAGAGGCCATAACTTTCAATTCGGGAACCAAAATGAGTCCATTATTTTTACATAAAGCTCTAAAAAATATACATGCCATCAATGTTAGTTGTTTTTGACATTTTTTGGATAATTTTTGGAGGCCGAAATCATCCATCTACGACTTGAAAATTGGGTTTGAATATTTTTTGTTTTAGTTTTTAAATTTCATAATAATGTTCTTTGTAATCACGAGCTAACTCGAGTTGAAACTCAAGAAATATATTAATTTTAGCACATGGATAATGTATGCAATTTAATAGGATCTAAATATCTTAAACTTAAAACTTACTAAAAATAACTATTGCTATAAATAGTAAGTTCAACTAAAAGTTGTAAGTCTAGTCAAGTTTGGATTATAATTCACGTTTAATTAGGAGACTTGCAATTCAAATAAGAGGACCTCTTTATGAAATTGAAACATGAGGAAAGAAAGAACATTACTAGAGTTTTATTTGGAAATTTTCATTTCCTATTAGTTATGTTGTTGTTTGTTTGGCTTCATCATATCACTTCCCTTTATACACTCAATGTAGTTGGTTAAGCCATCCCATTTGAGAATCAATCAAACAGTGACATTATTTATAAGGTTGTGGCATGAGGTGGGCTCGATACATAGTCTTTCACTCCCCATGTATGTAGTTTGCTTAAGCCCAAACCAAATGTCACTATAAACCACTACTTTAGTTCATTCCCTACATAGAGAGTTGTGACTACTCCACACCTCTAATCGAGACTTGGAACCACGAATCTCACCCTTTATCCTATCCCACTCCCTCCAATGAATGTTCACATAGGAAAAATTAGTGTATCTCCCTCTAGAAATCACATCATAATGAGGGTTATTCCCCTGAAACCGACCAAAATTTAAACTATATCCAACCTTACCTTTTACTATCCACATCAGCCTTAATCATTAAAGATTTCATTATTAATTTTATTGGTGATATCATCGAGAATATCCTGACCAGAACTCCATTTAATGAAAGACTCCCTTTCCACTCCTTTATTAGCAAATAAGTCAGCACAACTATTTCCTTCTTTAAAGATGTGATTAAACTTGACTTCCTTAAATTCTTCGATCAAATTAATACATTCATCTATAATGTTATGAATAACCTAATTAGGTTTGGAGGATCACTTGATTTAATTAATAATGTTTAATAAGTCCCCGATGATGATTTTAATGTCCTTAGTGTTTTTAGCTAGCTGAATGCCTCGTAATGACACCATTGGATAGAGCTCTTTCTCAGCTTTCCAGAAAGGTAAAGTTTTCCTCCTAACTCCATGTATTTTTGAAGTTATGGCTCAGCGGAGTTTTTTGGGAAAAATTTCCCCTGAAAGGCCCGCAGCCAATGAGATGCCGCCACGTGGCACCTAGAGTGGTGGAGCGGGGGAAATTTTGGAAAATTTTCCAAATGACCAAAAAGGGCAAAAATTTGAATTTTTGCCCGCCAACCCGATTTGGCCCTTTTTTGCCCTAAAACTTCAAATGGCCATATCTTTCGATCCAGAGCTCAGGTTTTCACGTTCTTTATATCAATGGAAAGATGGTGAAATTCTCTACAAGATTCCAGGGTCATTTTTGCATTTTGATGGAGTTTGGAGAGAGAAAATTGAAAAATGCCTCTGGCACGTGGTCATGGACAGAAATGACGTTTCAACCACCGTTTTTAATGAAGAATGGCTCGCATTCTCTCCCAGCATGGTTAAAAATGTCAGGGAATGGGTCTGTAAGGATGCCCATGCTGTTTTGAATGCATTTTGATCAATGATTGAACCTCTCTCATGTTTTCCCGTGTTTCTCTCTCCTGGGTTCGTCCCTTGCATTGTAAAAGCCAGATTTGGCTCATTTTCAAAGGTTGAACATTTTTTGTGTATTGTAGGTCCCCTTTCTCACCTTGGAAGTGATTTTGGTGGAATAATAATACCTTTTCTAAGAGCTGCAACTTTATTTTGCCTCTCAGGTGTTGTAATGCAAGTGATTTTGATGATTAAAATAACAATACAGCCTATGTGATTAGTTTTCATCCTCTGCTGTGTTGTTTGGTTAATTTCTGATCCTTCATTACAATTATCAGTTTGTGCATGAGGTTATTTGTTACATTTTTATGGACTGTGTCAATCTGCAGAAGTAAAAAATGCTCACCACTCCTTTGGTGCATCACCTATTAGCATTAGTTTTAGCTTTTTTGCATTCTCTATCTCTGTCTCCTTTGGAATTTAGGGTAGGATTAGGAATATAAACCTCTGCAACTTGTAAGTGATAAATCTGACCAGAGGAGTTGAGGAACCAGCCTCTAAACTGGAGATTCCTTTCTCATTTTGCAAGTCCCACACTTGGGGAAAGGATTCAATGTTGTGCAATCACACTGGATGCTAGTATGATCAAACTAGAAATCTGATCAACATCCAGGGGGTGCTACTGATTTGCAACAACAGTTTTGGCACGCCCGGTGGGACCTTAGAGGTCTTCATCTTCATTGCAACAAAATTGATGTGCATTTGTTGCAAGTTTCTTGCTTTAAAAGAGCTATAAATTGCACATCTGGCGACTCCAAGGAAGAAGAATCAGCTGGTTTTAGCAGTGCAGACCTGAAAACTCATGAGAAGAATCACTACAAGGTCAAGAGCTGGAGAAGAAGAGGTGTTGTTTGAATATCTACAGTTATCTCCAAGAATAAGGCAAAGTGGGAGGAGAATCCAAAGGTCTCCATCTCCACCAAACAGAACTCTCTCAACTCCTCCACCTGGTAGGCCTTTCATTCAATCAACAAGGGTTCTAAGGCCAATCAGAATGGCACAAAACAACCCCTATGTCAATTTCATTGGAGCAGCAGCCCACTTGCTCTCAATGCACAAAATCCAATCCCAGTTGCAGCATTGAAGAACATTCCATACTTCACTGGAGAAAATCAGACCACTCCTGGTGATCATGTTAAGGATATTGCTAACATTTGTGCAATCCATGAGATCAATGAGATGCAAGTTTCTGTCAAACTGCTGGCATCTTCATTCAAAGGGAAAGCTTTGCAATGGTTCAGGAGTCTTGCCTCAGGTTCTATTCAAAATTGGAATCAGCTATGTATAGCCCTCCATGAGCAGTTTGGGGAAAAGGGAGACAACTTGTCCCTTTTGGAGCAGCTGACAACTATCAAAAGAGCTCCCAATGAGCAGCTGACTGATTTTAATTTCAGATTTCAAAGGACTTGGGAGAGAATTCCAGTGGCAGTCAGGCCAACAGCAGAAGGTGCTTTTCTTTATTACCTTAAAGCTTTAAATTCTGATATTTCTATGTTAATTCAGTCCATGGGAGGCACAACTATCCCCATTGCTTATAGCATTGCCATTAGAGCTGAAAATTATTTGATTCAAGCTGGCAAGCTGGCTCCTAGGCCTCCAATGCCATTATTTCCAAGTTTAGAGAGCCCAAGTACTATCCAAGTGCCTAATTTAGCTCCTATTCCCACTCCTAGAAATTAGAATTCAAGTGAAGCTTCCACTTCATCTTCTAGTGCCTCAAATGAACTTCAAGAAGTCATGAAGCAATTACAAAATCTAGGTAATGAGCTGGTTACACTCAAAAGGCAGCAAGCTCAAGGTTTTAGACCTTCCTTCCAGCCTCAAGCTCAGCCTAACAGGCAGCCATATCAACCCCAAAGACCACCCAATCTAGCTAAAAATATAAATCAAGCAAGGCCTCCTGCCAGCAGACCATTTCAGCCCTATAATCCCAATGCTACATTGCATCTAAAGCATTAGTGCGAGTACAAAACAATATGGCTCAAGAATATGATTGGTGTTTCCCATGCCATGAACCTCATAACTAGTCCATGTGATTCAACGGTGCCTTGAATCAAGCATTAATGGTGATAACAACTGGTGTGGAGGTGAAGGTAGTTGGAAATAACCAAGCAACAAGAAACATTCCAGCAGCAATCAGCTCCAAATGATACCACACTTGTAAACTGGCAGGCAGAAGATTTTTGTGGCATGATCAAAGTTTCCCAAAGTGTTGCAGCCAACACAAGGTCAAAGAGAAGAAATTTGGGTGAAGAACAGCCATTGGCCCCAAGTAATTCACAACCTTCTGTCACTCCACAAACTATTGGCAAACAAAATTCAAATCCCAAGCACGCAAGGATTGCCTAAAACAGTTCCTAGGCCAACTCAAATGCAAGTTGTTGCTTCCCATATACAAGGAATGAATGTGCAAGCCAAGGGACAACAAAGGGATACTTCATCTCCATTCAATATCATTGATTAGATGAAGAAGACAAATGTAAACATATCAATGTGGGAATCACTATCTATCCCAGGCCAAAGAGATTTGCTACAAGCTGCCATGAAGGACTGGTCAACTTCAAATCAGCAAGTCCAAATGCAAGAGAAGGTGCTCACAAATGTTGCCCAGCCTGAGGGGAATCATGGAGGACAGCAAGGTAAGATGTTGAAGCCCCCTCCATTCTATGTTTCATTGATCATTGGGAACCAATTAGTACACAATTGCATGATTGATTATGGGGCAAGTAGTTCAGTAATGCCCAAGCAAATAGCTGATCAGTTGGGAATTCAGTATGAAACCATATCCAAAGGGGTGGTACAATTGGATGGGATAGCAGTAACAACAGTTGGAGTGATTAAAAAATTGAGTCTTACTTTGCATGCCTGTCCCAACGTGGTTGTTTTGCAAGATGTCTCAGTAATAGACCTTCCACCACTCTTTGCCCTATGTTTGTCAAGGTATTTCACAACTAAGATTGGAGGTTACTTATCTGTTGATTGGTCACACATGCTGTTCAGAACAAGATATGGAAACCAAAGCCACAATCAGGTCTGAACCTATTGTAAACTTTCACATTGATGCCTTACACTCCCTCAGATCAATACTAATTGTTCAGCATTTGATCAAGAAGATTATCCAAGTTTTGATGAAGCTGACACCAAGGTGGTTTGAAGCATCCCAGATTTGACTCTTGCCTCTTGAATGCAGCAAGCAAGGTGCATGCTTTTGATCCTATCAAGAAATAGAAGCGGTCCTAGTTAGGAGTCTTGAATTGCATGCAATGAAGAAAATCTACCAGAGGATTGAGGAACCAGCCTCTAAACTGGAGATTCCTTTCTCATTTTGCAAGTCCCACACTTGGGGAAAGGATTCAATGTTGTGCAATCACACTGGATGCTAGTATGATCAAACTAGAAATTTGATCAACATCCAGGGGGTGCTACTTATTTGTCACAACAGTTTTGGCACGCCCGGTGGGACATAGAAGTCTTCATCTTCAATGCAACAAAATATATGAGCATTTGTTGTAAGTTTCTTGCTTTAAAAGAGCTATAAATTACACATCTGGCGACTCCAAGGAAGAAGAATCAGCTGGTTTTAGCAGTGCAGACCTGAAAACTCATGAGAAGAATCACTACAAGGTCAAGAGCTGGAGAAGAAGAGGTGATGTTTGAATATCTGTCTTATCTCCAAGAATAAGGCAAAGAGGGAGGAGAATTCAAAGGTTTCCATCTCCACCAAACAGAACTCTCTCAACTCCTCCACCTGGTAGGCCTTTCATTCAATCAACAAGGGTTCTAAGGCCAATCAGAATGGCACAAAACAACCCCTATGTCAATTTCACTGGCAGCAGCCCACTTGCTCTCAATGCACAAAATCCAATCCTAGTTGCAGCATTGAAGAACATTCCATACTTCACTGGAGAAAATCAGACCACTCCTGGTGATCATGTTAAGGATATTGCTAACATTTGTGCAATCCATGAGATCAATGAGATGCAAGTTTCTGTCAAATTGCTGGCATCTTCATTCAAAGGGAAAGCTTTGCAATGGTTCAGGAGTCTTGCCTCAGGTTCTATTCAAAATTGGAATCAGCTATGTATAGCCCTCCATGAGCAGTTTGGAGAAAAGGGAGACAACTTGTCCCTTTTGGAGCAGCTGACAACTATCAAGAGAGCTCCCAATGAGCAGCTGACTGATTTTAATTTCAGATTTCAAAGGACTTGGGAGAGAATTCCAGTGGCAGTCAGGCCAACAGCAGAAGGTGCTTTTCTTTATTACCTTAAAGCTTTAAATTCTGATATTTCTATGTTAATTCAGTCCATGGGAGGCACAACTATCCCCATTGCTTATAGCATTGCCATTAGAGCTGAAAATTGTTTGATTCAAGCTGGCAAGCTAGCTCCTAGGCCTCCAATGCCATTATTTCCAAGTTTAGAGAGCCCAAGTACTATCTAAGTGCCTAATTTAGCTCCTATTCCCACTCCTAGAAATCAGAATTCAAGTGAAGCTTCTACTTCATCTTCTAGTGCCTCAAATGAACTTCAAGAAGTCATGAAGCAATTGCAAAATCTAGGTAATGAGCTGGTTACACTCAAAAGGCAGCAAGCCCAAGGTTTTAGACCTTCCTTCCAGCCTCAAGCTCAGCCTAACAGGCAGCCATATCAACCCCAAAGACCACCCAATCTAGCTGCAAACCTAAATCAAGCAAGGCCTCCTGCCAATAGACCATTTCAGCCCTATAATCCCAATGCTACATCTGCCTCTAAAGCATTAGTGCCAGTACAAAACAATATAGCTCAAGAGTATGATTGGTGTTTCCCATGCAATGAACCTCATAACCAGTCCATGTGCTTCAACGGTGCCTTGAATCAAGCATTAATGGTGACAACAACTGGTGTGGAGGGTGAAGGTAGTCAAGGAAATGACCAGCAACAAGAAACATTCCAGCAGCAATCAGCTCCAAATGATACCACACTTGTAAACTGGCAGGCAGAAGATTTTTGTGGCATGAATCAAACGGTTTCCCAAAGTGTTGCAGCCAACACAAGGTCAAAGAGGAGAAATTTGGGTGAAGAACAACCATTAGCTCCAAGTAATCCACAACCTTCTATCACTCCACAAAATATTGGCAAACAAAATTCAATCCCAATGCACACAAGGACTGCCTAAAACATTCCTAGGCCAACTCAAATGCCAGTTGTTGCTGCCCATGTACAAGGAATGAATGTGCAAGCCAAGGGACAGCAAAAGGATACTTCATCTCCATTCAATATCATTGATCAGATGAAGAAGACAAATGTAAACATATCAATGTGGGAATCACTATCTATCCCAGGCCAAAGAGATTTGCTACAAGCTGCCATGAAGGACTGGTCAACTTCAAATCAGCAAGTCCAAATGCAAGAGAAGGTGCTCACAAATGCTGCCCAGCCTGAGGGGAATCATGGAGGACAGCAAGGTAAAATGTTGAAGCCCCCTCCATTCTATGTTTCATTGATCATTGGAAACCAATTAGTACACAATTGCATGATTGATTCTGGGGCAAGTAGTTCAGTAATGCCCAAGCAAATAGCTGATCAGTTGGGAATTCAGTATGAAACCATATCCAAAGGGGTAGTGCAATTGGATGGAACAGCAGTAACAACAGTTGGAGTGATTAAAAACTTGAGTCTTACTTTGCATGCCTGTCCCAACGTGGTTGTTTTGCAAGATGTCTCAGTAATAGACCTTCCACCACTCTTTGCCCTATGTTTGTCAAGGGATTTCACAGCTAAGATTGGAGGTTACTTGTCTGCTGATTGGTCACACATGTTGTTCAGAACAAGATATGGAACCAAGGCCACAATCAGATCTGAACCTATTGCAAACTTTCACATTGAGCCTTACACTCCAAGTCAGATCAATACCAATTGTTCAGCATTTGATCAAGAAGATTATCCAAGCACTGATGAAGCTGACACCAAGGTTGGAAGTATCCCAGATCTAACTCTTGATGAATGGGCAAACAAGGTGCATGCTTTTGATCCTTATCAAGAAATAGAAGAATCTGAGTTAGGAGTCTATTGCATGCATGAAGAAAATCAGCCTATTCCTAGCATCACCAAGCCAGACCACAAGGATGACAATGAGGTATGGCAGTTGTTTTTTGATGGATCAAGGAGTAGACAAGGTGCAGGAGGGGGAGCCATGCTGGTTTCACCTCAAGGAGTTAAGTATTATTCAACTTTTAGATTTCAGTTTGCATGCTCTAATAACACTGCTGAATATGAAGCCTTGGTGCAAGGATTGCATTGGTCAATCAAGAGAGGAATAAAGAACTTGCAAGTCTTTGGTGACAGTGAGTTGATTGTCAACCAAGTTAAGGGGCAGCATGCTGTCAAGAATGATCTACTCAAGTGCTACAAGAACAGGGTGTGGGACCTCATTGAAGATTTTGAGGGTTTTGGCATAAAATCCATTCCTAGAAAAGAGAACCAAGCTGCTGACAGGCTTGCAGCAGTTGGGGCAGCCTTTGACGTTGTTGAAAGCATTCAAAAGGACAAGGTACAACCAAACATCCATGTGATTGTGAGGCCTTCAGTGCCAGACAACAATGTAAGTTGGAAAGTGTTTGAAAATGATCAGCAAATCATCCATTTCTTGCAAGAAGAGGCTGAGTTCTCAGCTAAAAATCAGGAAAAGTTGGAGCAGCAGTATGGTGACCAAGTGGTGCAGCTGAGAACCAACAAACTACCAAAGGGACTTATTACTTTGGAGTCCATTTTCAATCCTAATGATCAGTTTAGGAAGGAGAAAGAAAACATCCAAGCGAAGGGAGAAGATTCAGTGTCCATCTCGGTGGAAGAAGACAAATCACTCCAAATTGGTAAGATGACAACTGAGCAAGAAAGGTATGAGTTCATACAACTTTGTCAAGAATTCCTTGATGTGTTTTCTTGGAGCTATGAAGATTTGAAAGGTTTCAATCCCGAGTTAGCTCAACACACCATTGAATTGGATCCAAATACTAAGCCCATCAGGCAAAAAACAAAGGCCAGTCAATCCCCACATGGAGCCTCTCATGAGAAAAGAATTGAATAAGTTGATAGAATCAAGAATCATATTCCCTATCAAGCATTCTAGTTGGGTTGCCAACTTGGTTCCAGTCAGAAAGAAGAGTGGGGAAATTAGATTGTGTGTTGACTTCAGATATTTGAATAGAGCATCTCTCAAGGATCATTATCCACTTCCTTTCATGGAGCAGATTTTACAAGTTGTTGCTGGCTCCGAGAGGTTTTCATTACTTGATGGCTATTCAGGGTATAATCAGATTATGGTGAAGGAAGAAGATCAGTTCAAGACAGCCTTTACAACCAAATGGGGAACTTATGCATACAGGAAAATGCCATTTGGGCTGTCCAACGCTGGAGCTACCTTCCAAAGAGCAATGGACATGGCATTCAAAGGTTTGATTAACAACATAGTGCTGATATATCTTGATGATATCACTGTTTTTTCAAAAAATACAGCAGACCACCTCTTTCATTTGAGACAAGTGTTCCAGAGGTGCAGAAGATTTGGAGTATCCTTGAATCCTAAAAAGTATATTTTTCTAGCCCATGAAGGAAAGCTCCTTGGCCACATTGTCTCCAAAGAAGGATTAGCAATTGATCCAGAAAGAGTTGAAGCCATAAGAGCACTACCATTGCCAAGCCACAAGAAGGCCCTTCAAAGTTTCTTAGGGAGAATAAATTTTGTTCGGAGGTTTGTCCCAAATTTTGCAGCCCTTGTCAAGCCTATCACCAAGATGTTAAAGAAAATCATGGATTTCAAATGGACAGCAGAAGGAAAGGAAAGTTTTGAAGCAATCAAAGAAGCCATCTCTCAAGCCCCAACTCTCATCAACCCGGATTTCTCCAAGGATTTCATCCTCTATGCATTTGGGGGTGATGATACTATTTCTGCAATTTTGGTACAGCAGAACAAGGACAATGATGAGCAGCCAATTGCTTTCTTCAGCCAAAGCCTGGAGGACTATGAGGTGAGATATTCTTTCATTGAGAAGCATGTTCTTGCAGTAATCAAGAGCTTGAAGAAATTCAAGCATCTAGTTTCAAACAACAAGGTCCAATTGTTGGTTTCTCATGCGGGAGTTAAAGACTTCCTCCTCAACAAAGACTTGAATGAAAAGAGAGCAGGTTGGATTACTCGTGTCATGGAGTATGACATAGAGATCAAGGTCACCAAGTTGGTCAGAGGAAAAGGATTGTGTGAGCAGCTGATTTTGAGCAAACAAAAGGAAGCATGCAATGAGAAGGAGGCTGTTTTGGCGTTGCAAGACAGCCATGAGCAAGGAAGCACTCAAGAGGAAAATAATAGTGTCCCCACTCCTTTCTGGACCCAAGGTATAATGCACTTCCTAAGCACAGGCCTATGCCCTCCAGAGATGAACAAGACCCAAAGAAGACACTTCAGATTGCAGGCTGTCCCATATGCCCTTGTTGATGGTGTTTTGTTCAAAAGAGATGTGAATGGAGTACTGCTGAGATGCATTGGTACAAATCAGATTCATAGGGTGTTGGAAGAGTTCCATGGTGGACCAGCTGGTGGTCATTTTGCACCAAGAGTGACAGCTCTAAAGATCATGAGGGCTGGCTATTATTGGCCCAAGATTTTCAGTGATTGTTATGCATGGATCAAGAGGTGCAAGAATTGTGCATTCTTCACAGGTAAAGAGAGGCTAGCTGCCCTTCCATTGCATCCAATTTCAGTTGACCAGCCATTCATGCAATGGGGTTTATACTTCGTTGGAGTCATTAATCCAAATTCGAGCCAAGGACACAAGTGGATTTTAACAGCCACAGATTACTTCACCAAGTGGACTGAAGCAGTAGCACTCAAGGAAGCAAATGAATCTAGCATCCTAGACTTCTATGAGGGAATAGCAACCAGATTTGGCATACCTGCTACAATAATATCAGATAATGCATTGGCATTCATTGGGTCCAAGGTGACTGAATGGGCTGTCAAGAATGGGATCTACCTAAGTACTTCATCAAACTATTACCCTCAGGGTAATGGCCAGGCTGAGTCTACAAACAAGAACTTGTTGAGGATCATTAGGAGGACTCTTGATGAAAATCAGAGGTCTTGGCATACTAAATTGAAATCAGCCTTATGGGCTGATAGGATAACTCCCAAGAGATCTACAGGTAACTCTCCATTCAAGCTTGTTTATGGAAGAGAGGCAATTTTACCCATGTCACTTGAGTTGCCAACATTGGAACTCATGAAACAGTTGGAGTTGTTGGAGTTTGAGCCCATGGAAGTTAGATATGCAGAATTGATGGAGCTCCAAGAAATCAGAAATCAGGCATCCCAAGCAATGGAGAAGGATCAAGCTTTGATAAAGAAGACCTTTGATAGAAAGGCCAAGAATAGATCCTTCCAAGTTGGAGATCTAGTGTTAAAATGGGATGCAGATAGAGCAAAACCGGGAAGGCATTCAAAATTTGATGCCATTTGGAGTGGCCCATACATGGTCACAAAGTGTAAGGACAGCAACGCTTTCCAATTGTCTTCATTGGATGGTGAAGAACTGCAGATTCCAGTCAATGGGATCCATCTAAAGCATTGCTACTAAAGGGAAATTCTCCACCTTGTAAATATTAGCTTAGGTTTTCATTCCTCCAAGTGCTTGTGCACATTGTTTTGCTGTAGGTTAGTTTTGCTTTCCCTAAGTGCTTTGGCACAAGCTTGCTGTTCCTGGGAATGTGTTTGCAGGCCTTGCTCCATCAGGTGATATTCCATCTTCCTCCTTGCAGTGTTCTAGTCAGTTGGGGTATCAAACAGAGAAAAGATGACTCCATGCCCAATGGATTGCTTCAGGCAACTGGTAACTTCATCCAGCAGGCAGATGACCCCTCTGAGTCGCCAAAATTGTTATCCAAAATGTGCCCCCTGCTCATTTTGTGGCTAACTCCTTTCATTCTTCCCTCTCTTGTGCCTCAGTCATAATATTTTGATTTTTCAGGCACTCAAAACCTTCTGGAAATGACACCATTGGATAGAGCTCTTTCTCAGCTTTCCAGAAAGGTAAAGTTTTCCTCCTAACTCCATGTATTTTTGAAGTTATGGCTCGGCGGAGTTTTTTGGGAAAATTTTCCCCTGAAAGGCCCATGGCCAATGAGATGCCACCACGTGGCACCTAGAGTGGCGGAGCGTGGGGAAATTTTGGAAAATTTTCCAAATGACCAAAAAGGTGCAAAAATTCAAATTTTTGCCCGCCAACCCGATTTGGCCCTGTTTTGCCCTAAAACTTCAAATGGCCATATCTTTCGATCCAGAGCTCAGTTTTTCACGTTCTTTATATCAATGGAAAGCTGGTGAAATTATCTACAAGATTCCAGGGTCAATTTTGCATTTTGATGGATTTTGGAGAGAGAAAATCAAAAAACACCTCTGGCACGTGGTCATGAGCAGAAATGACGTTTCAACCACCGTTTTTAATGAAGAATGGCTCGCATTCTCTCCCAGCATGGTTAAAAATGTCAGGGAATGGGTCGGTAAGGATGCCCATGCTGTTTTGAATGCATTTTGGTCAATGGTTGAACCCCTTCCCATGTTTTCCCATGTTTCTCTCTCCTGGGCTCGTCCCTTGCACTGTAAAAGCCAGATTTGGCTCATTTTCAAAGGTTGAACATTTTTTGTGTATTGCAGGTCCCCTTTCTCACCTTGGAAGTGATTTTGGTGGAATATCAGACCTTTTCTAAGAGCTACAACTTTATTTTACCTCTCAGGTGTTGTAATGCAAGTGATTTTGATGATTAAAATAACAATACAGCCTCTGTGATTAGTTTTCATCCTCTGCCTGTGTTGTTTGGTTAATTTCTGATCCTTCATTACAATTATCAGTTTGTGCATGAGGTTCTTTGTTGCATTTTTATGGACTGTGTCAATCTGCAGAAGTAAAAAATGCTCACCACTCCTTTGGTGCATCACCTATTAGCATTAGTTTTATCTTTTTTGCATTCTCTATCTCTATCTCCTTTGGAATTTAGGGTAGGGTTAGGAATATAGACCTCTGCAACTTGTAAGTGATAAATCTGACCAGAGGAATTGAGGAACCAGCCTCTAAACTGGAGATTCCTTTCTCATTTTGCAAGTCCCACACTTGGGGAAAGGATTCAATGTTGTGCAATCACACTGGATGCTAGTATGATCAAACTAGAAATCTGATCAACATCCAGGGGGTGCTGCTGATTTGCAACAACTTGTTACACCCTTTGAGGCACCATTGATATATGATTAATGGGAAACTATAGCTGGATGATTGGTGGTCAATATAAGACTCATTTTAAATGAGGGAAAGCATATGCTCAAAATCTTTTTGTCCCAAAATGATTGATCCAGCAAAAGTCAACTGACTCTAGTTCCTTCCTGCGATTCCTCAGATGAAACCCAACAGCTTATACTTAAGAGGTCACTGTGCACAAATCTAGCAACATGGTTAAAAGGAAAGATTTTTCAACCATAACCTTAAGATTATCCACTCAACCCACTTTCCCCACATTGAACTCCTTTTATGGATAGTCAATGGAAAATTCCTCTCTACTTTAAGGATTTGCAGGATTGCAATGGGACCTTAGAAAAGTAATGTGTTTTGCCTGGTTGAATACCAGAATTCATCATTAAAAAGCTTTACATTAAATGGTTGTTTGGGTGCCTAATAGGTATTGCGTACACTGGAGTACCAAGATTCTTCTAGTAATCCTTTAAGAATCCTGGCGCCCTCTCACTAAGATGATAGGGTTCCCCTTAGATGCATCATTGATAGTTATAAGAACTACAAGGCCCTGATTAGTCTACATTTGAATTTTGAATCCTCTTTTTGAAGTCCAATCTATGTAATGAGAAAGGCATTTAGTTTCCAATCAGAATTTGAATGAGATTGGACATTAGATCAAAACTCTTCAACTTAATAGTAATATGCAAGTTATATTTGAAGTTGGCTGATATAAGATAAATGATTCATCCAATTTGGCCTACAAAATTTCCTGAAGAGGGCACACTTCAGATTTATCCCAGATGTTATCTAAACCTAAGGCATAGACTTATTTCGCACAAAAGTATGAGGAAGGAGAAACTCCACAGCACCTTGGGTTGATTTGAATGACTTGAAATACTTTAGTAATGGCGTTTGAGACCAAACAGTCTACTGGGACCCACTAAGATCCATCACATTAAGTTGTTTCAGGATTTACTTTGATGTTGGATCTTCTGCTATGAATCTTGATTAGGAAGCCAGTTGTTTTTTGGATCCTTTTTTAATCAAACAACTCGTTTAGAATGTCCACCTTCAAATAATATTGTAAGTGGATATCTTCATATGCATCACATTCCAAAATGAAGTGACATTCAGTTTCAAACCACCCCCTTTACTGGCAGAAAATACAAGTTCTTTCTTCCCAATTTTCCTTAGGGTTCCATCTACCAGTCTCATACCTAAGATGATGTGATCCGGTCTTCAACTGATGCCACTAACATTCTAGCCTTACCCTTAAGAGCAGCCTTGTAGATATACTTTTCCCCATGTGCTCCCAACTGGGGTTGAATTTTTTAACATAGTATGTTTTCTTTTCGGCCAATTTATTTTTTCCACATGATAATCATGAATTTTTCTAAGACAAATTTGTTTATATCCACAATGGTGTTAGGGAAATCTTGCAGCTTAATGTCCCATTTGTTCATCCCCTTATTGTTTTGCTTCATGCATGTCTTCTTCTTACGATCTAGCTCCTCCTCAATGACCATTTTGGGCTAGCGATTGTTATCCATGTTTTCAACTTTTTTTAAATAACTTATCAACTAAGTTAATGTTGATGCCTCCATCAGGAAAGTTCTTGTTTCAACAAAAGGATCTCATATAAAGTGTTTCTTTGACTTTGATGCTACTATTGATTAGGTGCTTTTGGATTCTCTCTAGTTGTCTCCATTTTTGATTTGACATACTACTCCCCCATACTTCACACCATATAGAGGACAGTTCCATATGTGACCAACAAACCGAAGAGGGTTTTCTTGGTTTTCCAATCCCATAATTTTGCTTTCTTGCACCTATCTTGGAGTAGGTAAGATGCTCTCTACCATCCTTGAATCCGTTTTTCTCTACAAGTCTCCTAGCTGAGCCTATTATGGAAAACAATTCCAAGGTAATTTGTACTCTTCCACTATTTCTAGTGCGCTACCATAAAAAAATAAACATAACTTCTTGTTTCTTCCTTGTTAAGGAAAAAATCATGTTTTTGGTCTTCTTAGTGTTCACTTGCATCCCAACCTCTTGGAAAAAGATTCTAATCCCTCAAATGTGCTCTTAAATCATGAGCAATTTTTGAAATTAGAATAAGGTCATCTGCATATAAAAGTAGCTTCACCATATAGCCCACTAGCTAGATATCATCCCCATCTGTTTTGTTTAACCATTCCTCTAGTTTATCTGTTTATAAACCAAACAGTAAGTAGGAGATAGAGGACATCCATGTTTAACTCCAATGTCGCTACCAAAACATTCAGACATGCCCTCGCTAGTTCTGATTTTTAGCTTTAACTTGCTCATAAAGTTTATGCAGCTCTATCCATCCAAGTTCCTATATTAACTTCTCTTCCTCTTATCCCAATTTCGGGTGACCCCTTTTCCTCTTGCTGGGTTTTGGCTTTTCCAAAATTGACCTAATTTTTGGTCTTGGACTATATTATTACTTATGTCAAAGGCTTTTTTAAAGTTAACAAAGCAGCAAAACACTTCCTCCCCTTGTCTGTTCCAAAAAATTTCAATCAAATGTCTAAGAGTGATGCAGTGGTCAATGGTAGAATGTTTTACTCTAAATCCTACGTGCCCTTTAGCTCTTTTTCCCTCTCTTTCCACCCAACTACTGATTTCGTTCTACCAAGCGAGAAAGTTTTCCAAGAAGAGGGTTGACCATAATAGTATGGTAGTTAGAAGGATTATTGATGTTGGCTAGATTTTCTACACAGTTGAAAACCTAGGCAGTCATGAGATAAATCTCCCTCATTTACCGGTGAGGCTCCCGTGTAAGATTTTGTCAATTATATTTCCAAATATCTATCTGTTGGTTTTACTTTAATTGCATGTAGCTCATGAACCATAGCTAGACAATTTTGCAGCAAGTAAGCAGCTGTAAGCAATATGGAAATATATGTAGAAGAGGGAAATAATTAAATGCGAGAAGAAAGGAAAGGAGATGTGCAACCTAACCAATAGTTGATAGAGTTGATCACATGCACATAGACGAAACAAATAGATCTTAAAATGCAAAATTTGAAGCAAATGAAAGTTTCAGATCTAGATCTAAGACAACACAAAGTTTATGCAGAGATCTAAAAGAAATAAGAAACGAATGCACCGTTGACACAAAGTTCTCCAGAAATATACCTCTTCTCTATTCCTCTGCTTGTAGAAAGCTATCAAGGGTTTCAGCTCAAAGTCTGGAACACAAGAATGTTGATTACAAATTCTGATCCTTTAACCCGTAGGTTCTTCCTCTATTTATAGTGTATGGAGGGAAATTACAAATAGGAAACTATAACTGAACTAGACACATGTGGAAGCTATAAAGGAAACAACTGGACAATCTTTCTCCTGGAATTCCTCTTTGCATGACATGCATGATTTATAACTGAAAATAGAACCTTCTATTTTGCATGTCTGCCACCTATTTCCAAGTAATTGACTTCTTCAAGTAATAACTTTTAAACCAATCACTTAAGTTTTACAATTTTTGTCGGAAAATAAGAAAATAAAAGAAAGAGGAAAAGAAATATAGAAGAAAGTTGCAACACTTCCAATCTTGTTCTTTTTCCATATTCTGCTTGTGGTTGAAGCTATTGACTTTGATTTGTTTTGGAAGTATTTGATTTGCTTGGATCCCTTGCATGACTTGTCTTATCCTTGAAGCTTTTGTAGTTATTCTCCAGTACAAGCACCAGTGCAATGTTTGCTGTAAATAATTCATACAAAACTCATCATTTTTATTTTTAATTGCATATGAGCAATTTTAAATTCTGGAAAACACTATGGGTGAATGCAAACACAAGTAAATTCAATGAAGGCTTCAACTGGAAGATTGGGAGCACATGCACAAGATTCTGGAAGGAATTTTCCATGCACTGACTTCTACACATGGGCTGCGTTAGAAACAAGAGGATGAACTTTTGCTAGAAGCCTTTGCAATTATGAGAGTTGAATATGTCAATCAAATTACCGATAGGTTCAGGGCCTATGTCTGTATCATTGACTTCAACAAATCTGGAAGCTATGCATGATTCTGCTGATCTTTCTCTTTCATCATGCTTCAACATGGTTGAAACAATCTTTGTTTGAGCTCTTTTTCTTTTAATTCTGTTGGAATCCCTTGCAATTGGATCCATTTGTGCAGATCTGACAACTTCTTCAGATTCAGAAGATATATTCAATGTACATGACATTGATTTGAGCACCTGTGATGAATACCTATAATTTATTCAGACAAAGATGGAGTCCATGGCATGAATACTCAATTTTCATCACCAAAATTTACTTATAAAGCCTGCTGCCCTCTATTTTTAGACTTTGCTTGCATGTCAAGCAAGCTAAAAGTATTATTTTATTCACGTGTGCACTTGAAGACACCTATTTTCGGTATAGTACCCCTTCGTCATCTCACATTCATTCAATTTTCTATTCTCGCATCTCTTTCTCTTAAATTAAATAAAATCTTATTTATTTGCTCACATTATTTGATTGATTATCAATGGGCTCCATATGGACCCATTTGATAATTCAATTTTTCGAATCATACCCCATCTCTAAAAAATTATTTAATTCATAATGCATATCTCTGACATCTTATTTTAAAAATGAAATATTTATCTCACCCCCCATTCAAATCATGTCCCCCACTTTGCCTAATAAGTCAAACTATGGGACCCAAGTTGATCACATCAAATCCCTAACTCATGTTACTTTACTACACCCTGGGTATCATCTAACCTGCACTTTAGTCTCATATCTAAGCTATAAATATGGGGTTTTCCCCCATATTTCGGAGGAGGGATATATTTTTAAGAGGAGCATATATTTTTAAGAAAAGGAGGATATATTTTTAAAAATAAGAAGGAGAAAGCTCTGATAGTGTCTCTTATCTTGCCATCTTGATGCCCAGTTGCATTTCCATAACAGGACATAAGCTAAGTACTCTTGTTATTTCAGTTGCTTGTCATTTTTACTACTGTTCACGATCTATTATTATCTTGTCTGACACGGGGGTTGAAATCCTCCAAGGGAGTTGAAATCCTCTTGGAATCAGCACCGTCTGGGCATATTGTGTTCTAATCTTATCTGGTTTAGTTTTACAGATCTAGCTTCTTGATATCATGCATCTATTTTCGTTGCGCCCATATCATCCATCACCATCTCTAAGGTATTAAGCCCTTGCATACTTGACGTTGTCTTATGTTTCTTGATTACTTGTATACTCACCTGGACAAGAAGATGGAAACGCAGATCAACATTTGGCATGCCCGGTGGGACCAGATCCTAGATATGGTCGTTTTGTTTGTTATTTTATTCATCTTTTCTAACTTGCTTGTTTGTAATATCTTAATATTTTTCAATTTCAAGTTAGTACGGTCACTCATCGAAATCACCTAGAGGTACGAACTCTTCTTGTTTTTTGTTGAAAATCTACTCGCATGAGAAACGAGTCCAGAAATTAATCTTATTGTCTTACTTTTATTTGCAATCTTAGATGTATAATAGATATTTTTTTCTTTTTTTAACGACCTTTGCTTTGACCTAATAAAATACATCTATATATTCATTTAGATTGTAATTTCTAATTATCTATAGATTTCGCATTTCAAATTATACTAATCTCTAGTTATTTGTTAAAAAAACATAACAATCTATAGCTATTTATTTTAAAACATAATAGACAATATTGATTTATTTAAAAATAACAATTTAAAAAAAATGAAATAAATTGCAATTAAAATTGTAAAAAAAAAAGAAATATATAAAAAAAAATCCTAACTATCCTAAACTACCCATCGCCCTAACCAAGCTTCCAACTCCCCTCGGCTCACCTAACTACCCATGAGCTCTCCCCTGCAATTATCAACCCACACAAATCCTCCACCTATCCCATCTCCCACATCTCTTCCCCGAATCGCTTCATCCCTCTCCATTGAGCCATTCTCTTCCTCTCCTCACTAAGCTCTCTCTTTCCTTCCTCCACATCCATCTCCCTTCCTTCCCACGTAGAACATTTAACCCACTTCCTCATCCCCAAGCTCCATCCTCACCTACCCCGTGCTCCATCTCCCCATCCCACCTCACCATCCACATCTCCCTTCCTCTCCCCATGACTCCCCACTGAGTCCTCCACTCCACCTTCAAATCTTTTCCTCCCACACAGACCACGTCGAGTGCCTCTCCCATCTCTTCTCCCTCACCACACCCATCTCTCTCAACTCCTCAACCACCCGTCAACACACTCCTTCTTCACATGTCCCTTCTCTTCACCTCACTGCCTTGGCTCCCACAGTCCTCAACCAACGCCTCCCATCTCCTTTACCTCGCCACCTCAGTTCCCACAGTCCCCCTGACGGCTCCCACTTTGCGCTGAGTTTTTTGCAAGGGCTCCCAGCTCTCCCTTTGCCCGAGCACCTGTCCCCCATCCACCTAAAATATCCCTCTGCCGGAGCACCTATCCCTCATCCACCTGAACTCTCCCCTACGCAGACTGACCCCCATTCCTACCTAACACTCTATTCCACATCCAACACAGCCATTCCACACAACATCCACATATCTTCCCCTCAGTGTGAGACCACTATTAATAAATTTGTTATAAGCTATGGATTGACACACAAAATAAAATTATATATATATATATATATAAAGTCCAAAACGCGGTAATAATCTGAGCATTTTGTTAATGTTTTGTGAAGAGTCGGTTTCCTTGAAATATAATTCGTAGCCAACATGAAGAACAATTTCCATGCAAACTTTGTAGAAGCAGTTGGATTATAAATTGGAACGATTCCAACTCCTGAAGCATCCAACTATCTCCAGCTCATGTTTGAATTCACCCCAGATTTGTGGGCAGTGACTGTACAATCTTGTTATAGCGATTTGGATCCCAAATCTTTAGAACATGTTTATAATAGTTCTTTTTATATAAATTGCTCATACCACCATTGTTAATTATATATGTTTTGTTAAAATGTTATGCGAAGAGCCACGTCTATGTGCAACATAACTAACCGGTTTCGATCTACCAGTCCTAGATCCAACTCTTGACTTTGCTATTCCTAAAAGCACACATTAGATTTGGTTTGCTTTTCCATTAAATGATCCATCATCTTTATAAATCGATCTGCCTTTTGGAAACACTCTTCCCCACGTAGAATGACCCCTTGGTGCTTACGGTGGTGGGTAATCAATTTGTTGGTCCCACACATGTGGGTGAGTAAAGTTGAGACACTTTTTGCATGTCTGACTGAAAATAATCCAACTATAGCATAGACACCATCCACAATCTATAAAATGCTCGTGTTATTCCACTTGAAGTGCTAGATGCATTCCTCATCTCAAGTTGATTTCGAATCGGTTAATCTACTCCTAAGTTCTTTTCGTTATATTCATTTCATAGTTTATTGCATAGATTATTATTATTATTATTATTATTATTATTACGAATGGTTTATAATGTATCTTATCATTTAATCATTTATTTTGCCATTTGTTTTATATGTTTATTTAATTCATAGTTTTCTAAAATCATTTATTTTAATAAGAAAACCAGCCTTTAGTTTTTTTATAGCATTTAATCGTTTATAGTTTATTAATAGCTTTCGTAGCTTATTTCCTATCATTGTATATGAACATCGATCAATAAAATTTTTTTAAATTAACTTCATTATTATTATCTTGCTTCCTTTTGGCAAAGTGACCTTTTTGATAACATCTATATCTTCTTTCTTAACCATATCAACTGATTATATTTATTTTATTTTCGAGGTGAAATAAACAAATTCACGATCATCCAACAACGCTCTCAGATATCACTCGCTTTGCAAAATAAAAAAAAGGAAACTTATTAGCCTCATCTACAATTCTAAACGATGCCATTTCAGGGTACCCGGGCGTTTCAGGTCACTGAATGACGCTTCTAAAAACACCATCATCAAGTACAATCACATAACACCAACAAGCGTTTCTCCAGGTATTTCTCATTTTTCTCTATTTTCTCTTTTCTGCATCGAACTTTCCCTTTCCTGAGTGTCTGTATACATCGAACGTCACATTTCATTTTGGTCTAAAATGAACCTTCCGCATCCTTCCTGATCACATAGCTTAAGTAAAAGAATTGAACTCTCTGCATTTCACTTATTACACACTGCCTAAGACTGCACAAACATAATTAACACATCAAAACGTTCCTCTCACCTGGTTAGCTGATTGGGACCTAAACACCCAATAAGAAATTGTCTCAGACACCTCCCAATCCATAACTACTTGAAACTAGCCTTAGACTCCTTTAGGCACCTTCCTTACCTGCATTTCTTTTTTGTTCACATCCTATAAATTAATCATGAGGCTAAAAAAAAATCTGCTTGATTTGTTTATCAACAACAAACATAAACATATGTTTTTCTATTTCACACCTATTGTCGCTCTCTCCTAAATCGAGACAAAACAACAATCTGCTCTATCTAATGATGCTACTTCCTTTGACGATCTCGCCCAACGAGATTCTAAACTCAAAACCATGCCTTCAGTCATCCAACCTCTAGTCTCCATGGTCTCGCCTCATGAGAACCATGTCATACAAAATTCTCCCCACCTTAACACCAACCCTTCTATCCCCTGTCAAGCCAATCTTCCTAAATTGATCGCACCACCATCTCCTGCTCCTCTAAATACACTCAAATCTCCTCCTAAACCCATATATGACTTCTTACTCCAAAAGAGAATTTGAACTTCCATGAGAGAATCAAGCCAACAATACTTGTTTTGGTTTTCGAATCTCACAATTCTGCACTTGTAATTGAAGTTTCTTTTTAAAAAATAAAAATAAGGTGACTAACATCCACTATGTAAACACACTTAACGCAGGCCATCATCCTGAATAATATTTAATTTAACGGCGGGACCAGATAAATGTAGTAATAATAATAGAGCATAATAAGGGATTTTGTTTTACGCTAATAAAATCATCATCCACGTTAATAAAATCATCATCCAAATTCCAATTGCACGCTGCGACCGTGTGACGGCAAATAGCCCAGTTTCTGTTACATGAGGGACAAAAGGACGTGGGACGGGGAACGTGTTGCGAGTAAAAAAGACGTTAAATAGAACATAATGACAGTGGGACCCACCGTCCGTCATCATTGCGTGCAGGCCCCGCCTTGGCCGCTAACGTGTTTTGGAAGGAAAAGAGTGGCCGCCCACTTTTTACCCCCCGCGGAACTAGGTAGGATAGAATTTAAAAGAAAAAAACAAAACCGGAGAGCGGAAAATTTACGGGCGGTAAAAACAAGGGCAACAAATAAGCCTAGTTATGAAGGAACGGAAAGGCGCAGCGCAGTGGCGATGGATTTGTCCGTATCGGCAAGTAGGCAGCAGATATCGAGGTCTGGTAGCGGAAAAATGAAGGTGTGCATGGAGCCCCTCGTCGAAGGCCCCACTCACGAGCTCTGCAATTCCATTTCCATGGATGCCGCCCACACAGATCAGAGCCCCTGGCCCTGGATTCACTTCAGACATTGGATTTTCAGGAAACGCCCTAATTTCACCGACTCAAAGCTCTTGCTCGGCGTTCTCGGCTGCCCGCTTGCGCCTCTATCCGTCTCCTCCACTTATCCGTTCTCTCGCATTTCTGTCAAAACTGTGCCAATTGTGAGTCTTCCTCCTCCACCATTTTCTCTTCTGTTCCATAAATAATGTTCTTCTTTGAAGTTTTGCACCATTAATTAGATAATGTTTTTTCTTTGAAGTTTTGCTTTATTAAAATCGCTCTGGTTCGTTTCACTCGCTTAAAGAAAAATTGTCTCCAGGTTAGGGAATTTTGAGCAAAAATAAAGTGTGCCTGGAATTTGCTGGTTAGTAGCTTTAGATACATACAATTGCACCTTATTTCTATGGCTTTCGCCATTGTTCGGCGCAGATGAGATTGTGTTCCAGGGTTTCTAAAATTTCTGAAGTTTTCCTCTCTCTGCTTTTATGATGCCAATCTTTTAATAGAATTCGAATAAAAACAAAATTATCCAAAATGACAAGGACGACATTGACCTGGGAGGAGCGGAAACCTGAAAAGCTGAATATTATCAACTTACTCATTTTGGAAATATCAATTTCCTTTTTCCAATTTAGGTGTGGATCCCTTTCAGATCTTCCGCCTTCGTTTTCCGAGAGCTTTGAAGGGGTTTTTGCGAGGGAGTTGTAACTTGTGGGTTCGCCCGCACAATTAAAATGTTAGCTCTCCGTAATTAACTCACCGTATTTAATTCTTAATTATATTGTTTTAAATAAAAAATGTTAAAATAATTATACATAAAATTGAAGGGTAGGAATTATTAAAATAACTATTGAAAAAAAAATATTTTATGTAATAAAATGAATAAATAATTAATTAATTGTAAAATTATTATGTTTATTTTTTAGAATAAATAATTAATCAATTGCAAAAACAATAATGTTAATTTTTTAAGGTGAAGGGTTCTTTTTTAATTGATTACTAATAACTCTCCAAGCATGACTCAAACTTAAGCTGATATCCCTATTCAAAATTTTAACGTGCTTACTAATTGTCTAATAATAACTCTCCAAGCACAACTCAAACTTAAACCGTCATCCCCATTCAAGTTTCCAATAGGTCTCCAAGTATGACCAAACCTAATTCAAGTTTCAAATGTGTTTACCAATTTGTTAATAATAGGTCTACAACCATGGCTCAAGCCCAAGCCATCATCCCTATTCAAGTTTCGAATGTGCTTACTAATCTCACTAACTTCTCCTCAAGTAACAATACAAGGACAACAAGATGAAAGAAATCGAAAAATCAAATTGCAAACTATCAAGCGAACATAAACTACTAAAGAGCTCGTAAACAACTTGTAAAGTGCTTGTAAAACACCATGGAAAAAGGGTGATAAAGACTAACCACAATAAAATGAGTTCTAGACCAACTGAAAACAAGAAAAAAGAATAAACCAAGAGTGTTGAAAGGAAGGGATGTACATCAAATAAAATAAATTAAGTCCAAACTTGCAAACATAGAAATAAAAGGTAATAATTTAAGCAACCATATTGAGGAGGCCAAGTCATGGGCACAAATAGTAAGAGGTCTGACAAACAAACAAAGTGAGCTCATAGAGAAATAGGTCAAGATGAAAATAAGAGTAGAAAACAATAGACATGATAGTGTTAAAAATATCTTTATTCAAGGATTTAAGGAATATTGTGAGGATGAAAATATTAACAAATTAGCAATAGAATTTCCTACAAACTAGTTGTAATAGACTTGGCATATTTATGCAAAAAGAACTTGGACTATGAATACCATTATGCATAAAAAAAAAGTGACATTTTAATATCCAACGCGTTAGGGAAAATCTTGATAATATAGGACTTTAATGCAAGGATAACAACCACCCAGGATGCTATTTGAGAAACAAGGGTTAGTGAATAACATTTCGTCATGGCTTGAAGAGGAATAAGACTAGCCTTGGGAGAGAATGCCGCAAGATGAAAATGGGGGTGTTACATGCTATGGAACAAAATTATTGGGGTTATGTAGCCTTGATAAAATAGTTATATGCAATGCCATGAGAACATGACCGAATTCAAGAAACATCGTCTTTAAAACATATATTGGCCAAAGTGTGGTGGATTATGTCATTTGCTCACAAAGCTCTATCTTGAGATTAAGGGAGCTAGAAGTTAGGGATTGTCTTATAGCGATGTATTTAGATTATAATGGAATATATGTGACATTTGACAAGCATATAAACATTCAACAAGAACAAATCCATCACAATCAAAGGAAGAGGCATCTAGGTAAAATCCTTATGACCCATGAGAACCAAGAACCCTTCAGAGCAGCGCTTGAAAAGCACTATCAAGAAACAAAGAATAATATAGTGTAAAGCAAGTTGTCAAGTAAACAATAATATGTTGATTCCCTTAATTCACAAAGCACTAAGTGCATGCAAAAGATCCATGCCCAAAAGGAGAAATACAAGTAGATTTCCGTCAAATCCCTAGTATGATGAAGAGTGCAAGGTAAAAAAGAGAACTTCGGGGGAGCTTGGGATGGACAAAGAAAATAAGGTGGTTTATGAAAAAGTGATGCTAAAAAGTTATATGAACACTAAAAGTAAATAACTAATCTCTTTTAGGAAACACAACCCCAAAGGTTGTTAGAGAAAACTAAAGTAAAAGAAAAAATACATAGAGACTGTTATTAGATGCTCAATGGTTAGAATATCCAAGGTTAGTCTATGAATGAGATCTGGATAAACACATCCCCTGTAATTAACACTAAAACTGAGCTCTTCTCTATGGGGGATATTACTCAAGGCACAAAAATAATAGTCTGGATTAAAACACAAGACATAGATGGGTTGCAAGCAAAATATCTAAAATGGGGTTTAGAGTTCTCACACAACACATCAAAAAAAAATTCAATGGTATCATTCAAGAAGCCCCCCAACAAATTGGATGACCGACATTGTCATTCCTCTTTATAAAAGTGAAAATATCAATAATCCATCTAACTATCATACTATTTTGGTCAATCCTCTTCTTGGAAAGCTATTCGGAAGCATGATATAATGCAAAATCAATATCTAGATAGAAAAAGAGGGAAAAAACGGACATGTCAGTTTTAAGCTGAAGAATTCCATTATAGAGCAATCTCTCTTAGGCATTTGATTGAAAAAATACGAGATACATAAGGAGAAGAAAATTTCTATTGTTTTATTGACTTCAAAAAGCATCTGACATGGTTTCAAGAGGCAAACTTTGGAGTAGGATGGCGGAACTTCGTGTTCTAGATGAGTATAAAGCAACAATGCACATGCTTTATGAGAAGGTGATTGCCAAAATCAAAACAAGCGAAAGAATGCCGAAATACTTTTGAAGCGACATTGGGGTCAAACAAAGATGTTAATTATCTCCTACTTTGTTTGGGATAACATTGATAAATGAAAGGAGTGGATAAACCAAGTTGGTGGAGGGGGCATTCACCTGACCAATTATGTGGTAAAGTTACTATTATTTGTAAATGTTCTTATTCTAATTGTAAAAACAATGAATAGTTAGAGAGAGCACCTAAACACTTCAAAGCTCTTTTGTGAAGAGATTGGAATGCAAGTGAATACCAACAAAATCAAAGTCACGATCTTCTCATTATGAAGGAAAAATAATCAAATTAACTTCCTCTTTGAAGGAAGCTTATCGGAGATAGTGGAAGAATACAAGTACCCCGGGCTTGATTTTCACAATAAGCATAGTTGGGAGAATTATAGAGAAATATGAATACAAGGGGGTTGGAAAGCTTTATGCTCACTACAAAATAGGTGTAGGAATACAAAACTACGGGATTGGAAAACCAAAAAAAAATTATTCGACTTCTTTATCACAGAAGTGGACCTATATAGAAGTTTGGGAAAACAACGTGTCAAATTCAAAATGTAGACATATTGAGATAATTTAAAAACATATAAGGGTAAGTGCATGGAAATGGGGTCCAAAAGGGGGTCAAAAGTGGCCACTCATTTCCTGAAATCAACAAATCTAAACTTTAACTAATAGTTTGGCATGTATATGCTCATGATTTGGTAATGTGGTAAGAATACGAATCATAGTGCTCGGAATCTAGTTTCTAAACTATTTTTTTTTTAAATGGTGGAGATTAAGAAGGTTAAATGTGGAGTGCACACAAAGTGTGTATATATTTGTGTCAAAAAGATAACACCATGTTGTGTGTGTCGCCCTAGCTCCCCATTTTTTGAGTTCCGCAAACTATTTTAAAAATCCCTTTAGTAGAAAGTTAGCTAAGGTCGTGTATGAGGTCCCACTAATTTTTTCATATTTTTTTGATGTATATATAATTTTTACTAATTTTCAAAGTGAATGCATCCTGAAAATGAAATATTTGTGTGTACGCCGCCTTAATTTTGAGAAAAATAGTTGAAAATCAATTTCTTTTTTGAGTGTGTGTAGAATAGATTTTAGATCAAGCCTTTTTTTTGAAATTTGGATGAGCAAATCATAAATTATCTATAAAAAATGATACATGTGTTTTAGCAAGAAAAAAAAGACATTAGTAAAATAAATTAAGCATGAAAATCTTAAACTAATCAAATTTTAGAATGAAATACATCGGCACAAACCTAAAACAAAGTTTAATACCGTAGTTTTTTTTGGAATATTGTCTTCTAACATATTAGAAATTGGGGTGTACACTTGAAATTGTTATGTTTTTCTGCAAAACAAAGAGTTATTCATGGATTACACAGTCCAAACCTTAGGCTTAAATATCCAAGCCAAAGAGTGGGTGGTTTTTAAGCCAAAGAAAACAAAATGTGCTCGCGTTTTGTTTTCTTTAGTGAAAAATTAAAATTTACACAGTAAAAAATGCGCTTGTGTTATAAACGTTATAACTCAAGTGCGTTATAATGCGCTCATTTCATTGCATGGTACTGTCATAATGTGACTGAACCATAACGCACTCGCGTTATGTGAAAAATGGCCAAAAAAGGATTTTAGCCACTTTTTGGTCCCCCATCTCCATTCACATGCCCATAATCATAAACAACCTCAAAATTAAAGCAACATTCCATATGAGATTCTTTTAGTTGATGTATGTACTTTCCTTTAGGAGACAACTGCGATGACTTAGATGTTGAGTTATTTATAAAAGACAAAATATTGAACTGCATCAGTGGTTCAAAATTGTGGTAGAGGAAGAGCTAAACAAGAAGAATAACACGTGGATGAAACACAAGAACAAATGGATGAAAAAATGAGACATTAACATGTTACAATGCCCGAGCACTAAAGAGGAAATAAATATGTGAGAGAAATTCAGGGTAGCAATGTGGATAGAGAAACTTGGGCAAATAAAAAAATACCATGTCAAAGAGTTCAATGCCATGAGACTATGAGAAACATGCCTATACGTACATAGGTGCAAAAATCAAATGGAAGGCGAAATGTTAATGGCTCGATTAAGGACTAGGTCATATCATCTTAGATGTGAAATCAACATGTGGATAACACATAAAGAATAATGGGAAAAGAGAACATTGATATTTTGTAATAAGGGGTTGGTGGAGACATAATGACACTACATCATGGAGTTTGTCACCTTTAGTGACATCCAAATAAATTAAGTAGACAACCTAACTACCACGTTTGAGGAGACCAGGCTTGACAGAAGAATGATTTTTTTGATTAAGATCCATAGTAGATCCAAAATCATAAAAGGAATGTATATTCGACAATAATAGTTGGGCAACCTTGTTACGCATTTGTTTTTTTTCACGAAAATCTCTTGCTTCTACTCTTGGTTTCATAGATTTCTTAGTCTCGTAGACGTTATTATTCGTGTCGAAGAAAGGTATATATAACATCAATTGGATGCAACAATTTCAAGTATTTAAATAAATTTTGACATTAAAAGAAAATATAATATTCCTTAAATATTTCATTTTTTATATCAAAATTTTATAATACAAAAACACAAATAAACTAATACTATAATAACTAATTGGTCCCATACCAATATCTTTATCGTTATTATATGTTTAATCTCTCAAATCAACTAACATTTTTATTATATGTTGGATCTATCACATTAACCAACATATTATATTGTTTATTATTTCTATTGAAGGCAAATACAACACATATTGGTTGCAATAATTCCAAGTCTTTAACCAATTATTTGTCTAACGTTTCTATATACCTTACTAATTCCAAAGTTCGACTTTAGAAGAAAATGAAATATTCATTGAGGATGTTATTGTAGAATATTCCATTTATCATGTCAAAATTTTATAATATAAACACATAAGTAAACTAATACGATAGTAACTAACTAATACGATAGTACGATGGAAACGGCGAAGGGGATCTTTTAAATGAGTCAAATTAGAGGTAGAGAAAGAAAGGGAGGGGAAGAGGGGTGAAGAAGAAGGGGTTAGAGTGTGAAGAAGTGTGAGGGTTGCAAAAAAGGGAAGGGGAATGTTGTCGAAGATGACAAGAGGGCGGTCATATGCACGACCAGAGGGCAACATGAGGTACTTCTCTACTTAGGGACTCGACAGAACATAAGCACCATAGAGGTCGGCAAAGATGTTAACTCTGGTTAGACCAAAGGCATGGTCATGGTACCACATGTTACCTGGGTGCTACAGATTATTATAATGGTAATGGTATGTCGCTCCGAGGCTCGTGTATTCCGCTGTGAATATGTATCACCGTCAAAATTCAGCCATGTTTAGGAATGGAGGTCATAATCGAAGGATCCCATGGCAGAATATGTCGAGAAGGAAGATGATTTTCACACATCACAAACATTTCTACACCTTGCAGGGCTTTCATCGTAGGCCCTGGCATAGTGGCTCCAAATTTAGATATCCCAAACGCGAACACAGTTGTCACCGGAAGGTCTCTGTGAACAGTAAGTTCTGCTCTGTCTCATGGCTGCCCATGCTTCTTCCCTGGCTACTTCCCACAAATGCACACAACAATAACACAATGCGCATCACTTGCATCCCCATGGTCCCTGCAAAAATGCATTTCCCCTCAAATTCTGCACAATCCTATCTTTACCCCCCAAAAAAAGAAAAAAGTTCACCTTTAAGTTACAGATGAACAAAGAATAAAACATTTACCCAACTATCTCTCTATTGCACACTCGGATAAGCAATATTTGAATGGTGGAAATCGAAGTAGTATTTGAATGGTGGAAATCGTAAGCCAAAATATTGAATGGTCTATCCACCACTAATATTTTCAAAACAATACTCCAACACTAAAGACATCAATACAAATAGAAAGTTTCAAAGCAAGACCGACGTACCAACACTAATATGGTCAAATCTATTGAACAGTCCAGGGATCACCATCGATATATCAGCTCGCGCATTCAAAGAGAGGCACTAGCGACTCAAACCTTCATCAAGAGCAGTCGTAGATGAAATACCCTACTCCATAACAATCCAAAACCTAAAAAATAAAGAAAACCCTCTTCCCTTAGGGTTTTAAGGGTTCATAGGGTTACAGATCCACCAATACATTGCCATTTTTGAAGATTTTTGGCTCCATATAAAACATTTTTTGGGAAAAAAAATCCTGTGAAGTGTATGCCGTTAAGGATGACCATGCTAAACTGGGCTCTCATTTATTAAGGGCTAAATGAGACCTACACGCACAAATAAATCTGTAAACCTAGCTCATATTTTGACACAAAGCAAGAGTGCACTGGAAAATGTAAACTGATTGGTTTGGAGACTTGTTTGTTGCATACGCTTAAACTATGTGACTATCTCGAGAGGGAACTCACGTCTTTTGTACGCTGCCATAAACGTTTTCCACAAGGAGTTGTCTCCTTCCAAACTGACGGGCGTTTCAATATAACATCTATCAGTAGTCATTACAAAAATACCATTTTCTCCCATATGTGTTATCTCAAGATAACCTTCATGAATAGACACTATCCAAACAACATTGGTCCCTAGTGAGTAGCCACTATCCAAATGACATTTTTCCCAATGTATGTCATCTCAAGATAAGCTCTATGAGTAGTCACTATCCAAATGACATTTTTTCTGTGGTCTCAAGATAACCTCCATGGATAGTCACTACTCAAATATTTTTCCCCATTTATTTTTAACCTAACCCCAATGAAGAGAATTTACATATGTACCTAAAGTCAAAGTACATTCTGAGTTATCTATGTTATTAAATTTCATAGGATTTTACTTGTTTGTGTTGTAAGTCATCTCAAGATAACCTACATAAGTAGTCACTCTCCAATCATAACACGTAAATAGTCCTGAGAAATGGTGAATGTAAGTCACTCCTTTGGGCTTCTCACTCTCTAGCATCTCCTTTTGGCAAAGCTTTTGGATAATGTTATACTGTTAAAGTCTTCCTTGTCTCACAGTTCTTACCAATGTGGGAATAACTGAATAATGTATTTGTGTTTCACTAGCAATTTAAAAAACACAAGTTCATGAGTGCTTAACATGAAAGAACACATAACATGACAAATATATTGTAATTACGAAGGCTAATGAGGAGAATTTTTTTTTCTTCCATTAGAATAAAGTTGATCAATGTGCAGAGTACTGTTAGAATCGATGCAGAGATCCTAAAACTACAGAGAACCCAAAGCAACCCAATTTATAATATCTTTTTACAGCTCGTTCCCATTGTCATAAGATCTACAAAACCACATCAAACTCTAATTGCAATAGTTACCTCCTCTTTTTCATGAAGATGCAAACATTTTTCAAGAAATCAAAATCTCTATATCCTACAAGTTCGTTTCTCTTCTCTGCACCCCCTAAAAAGTGAATCTTCTATTCACTGTTTAATTTTCATATGATTCCGCCCAAAACCAGCACAGGGATCCAAAACCTCAGTTTATTAGCAAAATCAAAACCAGTTTGGCTTGTAATCACAAGTTGTGAGAGGTTAAAAACTCAAAATCTGAATGGCGTACCCTTAGCTGTTTCAACCAAGAATCAGCAGAGCTCAGTAGCGAGATAATTTGCTACTGATCAACACAGCCAGCAGAAGTCCTTGCAATTTGTAAGTAGAAAGTCCAAATGATGGAAGAGAAATGCACTCTTTAGATTTTTCCTGATTCTGTCCTAACATTGTCTTCTCCAATCTCATTCTCTGCAAGGCAGTTGAAAGCCAAGTAAACAACTTAACTTGTTTCTACCATATGATTTATCTGAGCAGTATCAGAAGAAAATTCAATCACTATAAAATTGTTCTAAATCATGACATACAAAGCTTGGAAGGAGATAGACAAGGTATGATATGTTAAAAAGCAGGCTTATAGATCACAAAGAGTACGCCTTGTTGGGATGTGATAAATAGGATACCTAGAATCAAAGGCCACGCAGACAAATTATAATATTTCTAGCAACAATCATATACAATAATATTCACTCAAAATTATGCTTCAGCTTGTATCATTAAACCATATGTGTACTTAATCACAAAATCATTTCAACAATAGTGTATTGACCATGTAAACTGACATCCAGCTTGCCGGAGAAAGATCAATGCTTTTAAAAGACATTAATTCTGGAAATTCCGTAGCCAGCTGATTAAACTGTGCAGGAAAAGAGATAAAAAATGTGAGTCATTTCAAACATATTGATACTTAAAAGAACTGAAGAAGAATGGGCAGTTGAAAAAAGAAGCTAATAGAAGCACCTTGCCAAATCTTATCTTTTGTTAAAACTTTTCACACTTGGAAATTTTATTTTATAATTAGTCAGAACACTGAACAATCACATCTCAGGGTATTTGATTGTTATGTTTTGATAGACCCAACATTGAAAATCCAATATGAAAAATTGGTTTACCAAGAAACAGAGTATTAGCAATGGCAGTATCTTCTCCATTAGAGGGACTCTTGCATTGGGCACAACTCACTCAAAATATTCAAGGCACAGGTAACCAAGTCGGTCACAAAGATTCGACACATTATCATGACCAAGGGCAGAAGAATCTTCAGAGGCGACATCCCACAATCCTAATCTTTCGTTGGAATTGCAAGATTCACTTCTCAAACTTAAGGATCTTTCACTGAAATCCCCACTTTCGCTATCACTGTGCGAGTCACTGCTCAAAGTCCCCATTGCTCTCATCTCTCACATTCCTGAGAACCCAAACCACAACTGATTTATCCCCACTACAAATTTTCCCCAAAAAACAACAGTTATACAAAAGCTTATATGCCTTTGATTAGGTAAAGAAGATGACTGAACCTTAAAGTTTTAAGTCTAACCTAAGTTTCTACATAATACTGAACCACAGTTCCCCCATTGTTCAAAACGACGGGAGCTCCTGCTCCATATGCACTCCACTCATCATAGTGATCCCAATACACATTGCTACTGTGTAGGTACTTACTGCAACATCTTTTCAACTATTTTTTTTCTGCATTGCACTCGGCCATTGATATCTTCACAAATCCCGTTCAGTATCGTTCATTCTCTGCAACAAGAAATCTACCCAGATGGCGCCATGTCTCGCAGGGGGAAAAAAAATCGATTTTGTTTGTGTCAGGAAACAAAAAATATGCGTTTTGCGTGCGGGCTAAAACAGACAATGTGTTGACAATCCCGCGAAACTGACAAGATTAGCGGTGAGATTGTGAGGGTGTATCCACCGTTGGATTTCAATGACACTGCGAGGAGGAAGGTCATCCATACGATTTCTGAATTTTGTTAGAATAAATCGGTCGCACTCCACTACAAGAACGCCTTCGGCGTAACTAGTCTCATATCAATATCTTTATTTTTATTATTATTATATATTTGAATCTTTCACATAAATCAACATTTCTATTATATATTAAATCTATCACATCAACCAATATCTTTATCTTTATCTTTATCGTTATTATATTTTGAATCCATCATATCAACATCTTTATTATAAATATTCCATATATCATGTTGACACTTTATAATACAAATAAATTAATATCATAATAATTAACTAGTCACATACTAATAATTAATAAACATACAAATACACTAATACTATAACAATTAACTAGTCTCGTTACTAATATTAAGTGTCTATTGACTAACCCAAATATTTGGCCATGTTAATTTTCTAAAGATGTTTTGAAGCAACTGCTGAGATGTTTTTAAGGAAGAATGTCATGGGTTTAAAAAAGTTGATTCTCATATATTTATGAAGTAATATTTGAAATTTGAGTCGATAAATTTTAGCCATGAACAATCAATAATAGTGAGCAACACTTTCTCTGTTATATAATTATATTTTATATTAAAAAATATTTTTAATATAAAAAATACTTCATATTTTATTTTTTTTACATCACCTACTGTTTGCTTTACACCCATATGTAAATTGTTAGTATACCATTTATTAAAATACTTTAAATAAAAAATTCCTTATATAAAAATATCCTACATTTAAAAAAAATCACATTCTCTATGACATATTTTACATCTTTTTAGAAACTCCAATGAGATATTTTCGCTCAAGGAAGAATATCATGAATTGACAAAAGTTGATTCCCATATATTTATATTTACCAAGTTTAACATCCTATTCGACATCGCAAATTTATGAAGTAATAAAATTAATTCATGTCAATAAATCTTAATTATGAATAGTTGATAAAAATGATAATAATTATCAACAAATTTTTCACTATATAATAATATTTTATATATTTTTTATTTTTATATAAAAATATTCCATATTAAAAAAATATCACATTCCCTATATTTAAGGGGGGGAATCACATTCTCTAAAGCATACTTTATACTTTTTACATCAATTGTTAGTTTAACATCCTTGTAATATGATTAAACATGGTTAATTTCAACTACATTATTTTTGGTAGGAATAAGTTGCTATGTGATATTTGTTATATGTTGAATCCATCATATTAACCACATTTATTATAAATATTCTATTTATTGTGTCAAAATTTAATAATACAAAAACACAAATAAATTAATATCATAGTAATAAACTAGTCTCATACCAATAAGCGTTGCAATGCGATTAGTGTTATAGTTTGAAGAAAAGTTAATTAAACAACAATAAAATAAATGTAGTCCCCGAGGTTGGACTCATTTGGCCTTGGTCATTGTTTTAGGTGGTCTAAGTCGTGGGTTTGATTCCTGATTTGCCCGCAATGTGTGGAGCAGGGCATTTGCATGCTGCTTCAGAGGTTGATTGATAATGCTTACCTTGTGTTAGAGTTTCACTCTTCGTAACTCCAAGTCGCCGGGTATTCGCTTTTCCTTCTAGATTATTAAAAAATGATAAAATAGATGTATTTGAACGCAAAAAATGTTAATTATATATCAAATACAATTAAAAATTTTCTATTATGAAATAATAAACTATAGGTGTGGCCTAAGAGACAATGCTATATGAAATAGGTGGCATATAATCTATGTTATAAAATGTGATCTCGTAAAAAGTAGATTAAGTCGTTAATGTTTTTTTGCCAAAATATTGAGAACATAACTTACTAGTCTAGTATGAAATTGTTTAGTAACATCACAACTAATTATATATAAATTGATGTGTCATTTGATGTTTTTTTTAAAATGTATGTTGATATGTCATTTGATGCTTTTAAAAAATATAGGTTGATATGTCATTTTGGTTTATATTGTTTAGTAATTCAATGTTATATATCACATATCATAATTATTAATAGAGGTTAAACTGTCATTTGTGATTTTTGTTTTAAACATAGGATAATATGTTATTTCGTATTAGTAATCCAATATTGTATGCCATATTATAATTATTAATAGAGGTTAATAATATGATAGATTTTTTTGTTTTTTTAAAATGGAATGATTTGTCATTTTGTAGCAAATTATTTAAAAAATTGTTGTATGTCACATCATAATTATTAATAAATGCTGGGGTGTCTTTTATTATTATTATTAGGTGAATAAAAATATATTTAAAACTAAAAATGAAAGTAGTGAATGATTAATATTCTTAAATGAAGAGAATATTCCGCAATAAGGCCTAAATGAGTATTCCACTTATTAGTTAATTGGGAAGAAGATAAACACATTTTAAAATACTTATGAATTAAAAATATTAAATATGAAGCAATAATAACCAGTCAAACCAGTTTAGCAAAACTAATTACTATAATAAGAGGTACTTTGTCTTTGGCATTGACTAATAAACACCTAAATACGCTATTACTATAATAATAAACTAATCATGTATCAATATTAATAAACACACAAAAATATTAAAACCACGTTGCAATCAACTAGTCTTGTACCAATATTAAGTTTAAGTGTTTGTATTTTAAACAAAATATTTGACCATATATATTTTCTTAAGATGTTTCTAAACATTGTGGTATATTTTTGTTTAGGCAATAATAGTCGATTCCTGTATATTTACGTCTACGTAATTTAACATCCTATTCATAATCATAAATTAATGAAGTAATTATATAAATTTGTATTAATGTTTTTTTGACAGTATATAGGAATCAACGACTCACAAATATGTTAATAAATCTTAATTATGAACAATTGATAAAAATTAATAGAATGATCAACACTTTCTCTATTATATAATAATACTTTATATTCAAAAAAATTCTATTATATAAAAATATTTTAGATTAAAAAAAAATCAAATCCATTACATTTAGGAAAGTAAACCAACCCTGGAATACAATTAAACATCAGATTCCTTGTATCATGCTTTTATTTTTATAACAATTATTAATAAAGCATTCATGGAATACCATTAAGCATGTTTAATTTAACTACAATATCTCAATGAGTAAGCCACTTGTTAAAATAAGTAAATTGATTTTCAAATAGAAGGTGTGAGATGGAATAGAGTCCACCATAAAAATAGAATGTATGTGTTGTGTAAGCCACTTGTTAAAATAAGTAAATTTATGTAAATAATACTCTTTTCCAAAATATTAAACATAAATTTAAAAAAATGTGGTTAATATTATATTAATAAGTATTGAAAGCAAAATAAATTATATAGCTTAAAACTTTGTTAATAAAGAGATCTTGAATTAATTTATAAAAATAGAGATATTGTTGGAAAAAATAAGATATTTATTATATATTTTTCGGAAAATAATTAAAACTACATGAAGAATATTCTTTTAACTATTTTTTGAAAGCGTTGTTGTACTATGAAGGTCCCTTTGCTTTATTAGTTCATATTAGAAATTATGAACTATTACATCCATTTTTGCTAAGCTAGTTATATAACTTCATGTTTTAAACCAATAAGGAACTTGTATTATTTTCTTATAATGAATTTCTTATGCTTTAAAATGATCGAAAGTGGAGTGAGCACATGATTATAGCAGAGACTTCATTAATGAACAATAAAAACTATATCAGGAAACTCCATTATAATGTAAATTATATAACTCCATTATTAATATAAATCTTCATTACCACACATCTACAATGCACAAAGCTTAAATAAGTTTTGAGAGTTTGGTTCACACGACCCAACCACCTAATAAATTAATATAAAGTGACTCATGATTAACTATTTATTATTTGACTCAGAGACTAAACTATAAAAAAATACATGTAGATCAATATGCACTAACAAACTCTTTGATCTAAAAGGGTATAGAAGTGGACTATAAGCCCATGGAGTCGCTAGTATTTGTAATTGTTGTGTTGGAGATGGCGCACTCAAACTTTATAGACTTATTGTCCACTTCTATATCCCTTTGAATCAAAGGGAGTTTGTTAGGACATTGAGATGAACCAAAGTTATTTCGATTAGTTTGTATTTTGAGTCAAATAAATACTAAAAATATAATTAATTGTTGGTGGTTAGTTAAACACTTTATGCTAATGTTATTAATATAAAGTTTTAAGTTAAAATAAATAGTTAGTTTTTTTGTTATGTAAGACTTTAAACTAATTTACCTAAAATTCATTTATAAGATTGTGTGTTGATATATTAATATAACAAAGAATTTATATTGGAATGGTGTATTTTAATAAATGAAGTATGATATTCATTAGAAGTTTATGTTAATAAAGATCTTGAGGAAAATATGTAAGCTCTTCTTCTATCATAAAATTCTTACTTGTATATTTATTATTCAAAAATATTTGAAAATATGATTTCATAATAATCAAATGTACTCAATAAATGTCATATTACACACACATATTTTAATCGACTATGAACATATTCACATAAAATAATATTTTTTTAAAGACTCTTTGCGTTACTTCTTTGGACTTTCACGTGGTGTAAGTATTTTTTAGATATCTCTAGCTACCCACATGACTCAATAATGCAATAACATGTTTTGATTAAATTATTTTTTAAAAGTTATTTTGAGGTTATCATAACATATAGTTTTTGAATATTGTTGTTTACTTAAGAAGGGTCAAATATAATGATGGCAGACAAAGCTTCTTCGAGATCACCATTTACATTAACAATGCTTTGAAAAACTAAACGAAACATACAAATAATGAATTGCATGATCAAGTCGCCACACAACAGTATGGAGGGAGTTGGTTGGCAATGGCCCGTCTTCACCACTCCATAGTGGGCGATCATAGTGCATTTGACTGCGGGACCATCCGAATAGCCGAGGATTCGAACCCACACGTGCTTGCTAATCAAGCAATATTCCAATTTCCCATTCCCATTTCTCGTTTTTTGAGACAAAAAAGAACCAGTCTGGCCTTCTGTCAGCTAGAAAAGGCGTCAATAATAAATTATTCCGCAGGAAACTAAAATAGTAAAAGCTCAAAATCCATATCCGCCACGGAAATAGTTGTAACCTGAAGAGCAATTAAAATTCACGCCCATATAAACGGCGGAAAAACCTTAAAAATGAACGGAACGTAGTCGTGGTTGTAGAAATCTCGATGACATAATCGAGCACATTATGGGCGAATTCTCAATTAGTATATTATTATGAGGGAATTTTCAGTTAACTGATTTAAGTATGTATGCAAATTACTGTACTCATTTTGTAATTTGACTTTGGTTTGATGCCTTTTCGCTTTATTTAGTTCCTCAAATCTCGAGCGATGGGGTTGAAAGTTCTATCAAATGCATTTCGAAGACCCAAAATGAAGTTTTTGTTTTCAAGTAAAGGTATTTTGAAGACCCAAAACGCAGTTCTCATTTTCAAGTCGATCCATTTCCTCACCCTCCCCCCCCCCCCCCCCCAAAAGAAAAGTTTATTTAAGATCGTGAAGTATTAATATTAAATTTATGTAAAGTTAATAATTTATTATTATTTTTGTTAAAAGCCCACAATTTTTAACACAAATAAATGATTGATTTGTAATTAAGTTAATTTCATTTTTTTTGGGAATTAGATAAATTGAGAAATGTGCAATGATCTATTTTAAAGGTACTCTAATACAAAATGAAATTTCTTCTATTCTCTCCGTAGTTTGTAAATGCCTCTCTCCATATGTTGCGAGTAAATTGGTAATTGAACTAAAACCTGGATAACCTAAGTTAATCTTGCATTAATAAGAATTGTGAAACAAAAAATAACTTATAAAACATTACATGTTTCAACATTTTGTTAACGAAAAAACCTTATGAAAATGAGAAACTTATATTTCACAGATCCTCTTCTACTTATAAGGAAGTGGTCTCCATGAGAGAGGACGCCTAAATTTTCTTAATGGATGTTATAAAGTACTTTTATGACCATTTGTAGTAAAAGTGACCTCATGATATAATTGTTATGTTTTTTTAGGAGACATATTTGAAACTATCATTTATTATTCCTAATAAAAATCAAATTTGTTCACTTATAAATTTGACATTTGGTAAAATATCTTCCTACAAAATAGCCTATAGGTGTGAGTGTGGGAAAATTCCAATCTCTTCTTTTTGCCATTGATTCAATTTTCCTCAAAATTTTCCTTATTTTTAAGAAAGTATTCTAAGATTTCATATTTCCCAAAATTTCTTTTCCATAGAACCATCCACCTAATAAAAATAGGAGTTGGAGCCCACCCAATGGAACCTCTTTTTAAGTGAATCTCCTTGGATCGTAAGTTTTTTGATTGAAAAACACACTTTTATTAATAAACCATAATATTACAATGCTTATCATACAAAAAACGGGTAGAAGGAATCACACCCCAAAATGTAAAATACATCAAGCTACAAAAAGCCCTGAGAGAGAATAAAAAAAAGTCATAAGATTGATAGAAAGCAAATCCCTAAAAATAAAAAATAAATCAAAGATTCAAAAACTCAAAAACACATCACAACAACATTTTTTGGAGGAAGGCATGACCTACTTAGTCTAGCTGGACTGTTACCCCTTTGGTGCAAGATGAAGCATTGTGTGTATAGCTGCAAACCAAAGGTCTATGGTACTGCCGCCTTGCCAATTAAGAACAACATTAGGAGGTCATTCCGAGGAGACCTTGCTCAAATGTTCCATTATGCTCTTATTTGGTTTGACAGGAAACTCAATTGAGCCCTTACTCCAATTACCTTGTGTCATGGTAACAATTTCCTTTAGGGGTTATGGAGATTTTGAAGTCTTATTTCCCTTAGGGTCACCCTCTTGTGAATCTAGAACTGCAAAAGAGTTGGAGCTTAGATTGACACGTGGACTGGTGGCCTTCATGTCTTTTTGGGTTTTATCTGTCCATTTAGAGTTAGGCGTAAAGTTCTGCTTGCCTTTTCTACCATTAAATAGGTATTCTTTCTTATCATCAGTGGAAGCATCCCCCTCTTTTTAAGGGCCAAGGGGCAGTTCGAAGCCAAATGTGCATGCTTGTGGCACCCCAAACACCGAAAAGGGAGATTTTTCGTAATCCAGTAGTTGTTCAAACAAATCTCCATCAAAGGGTTTTAACCATTAGGTTTGCTCATATTCATTTGAGCACAAATTTTGGCATAAGCAATGTGCTTTTTATTACGAGTTTCGGAAGAAATATAGATCAACTCTCCTATGGAGTTTCCAATCCTTGACAAAATGGAATCCACCCACAAATGAGCTGGAAGGTTAACGTGTCTTACCCAAATTGGAGCTATTGTTGGATCCTCTTGAGAGAAGTCGAAACTAGGACTCCATGGATAACCCTGATCTACCAAAGAACCAAGGTCCTTGTTCAAATATATTAACTCTGCCCTCTTTGAAATTGGGTCTCCACGGTATCATGAATAAACCTGATCTACCAAAGAACCAAGGCCCTTGTTCAAATATATTAGCTTTCTCCTCTTCGGTTGAAAAATTAAAAATGAAGAACCCTCGTAAGCTAAGGTGAATATTAATCTGAACTTTCACCTTCCGTTGCTCTGTTACCCAGGATAGCAATTCTTTTTCATGAGGCCATCGACCTACAAACTTGAAAATTAAACCCCAATTTGTTAGTGTAGTCAGTTCTTCTTCAATCTCATAGGTGATAATTGACTTTTCTTCTGCCGCTTTAATTAACCATGATCTCATCCAAAGATCTTCGTTTCTTGCATTATTGGTATGGGCTCTGAATTCTGCCAATACTCTATCTTATAGAGACTGCAGGTTATCTAAAGTTGGACGTAGAATGCCCGCATTAGAGAGAGCAGCCATGATTACGAGCAGGTAGGTAGGCACAATTGGCTGCACAGGATCGACTGCAACAAAGCAGCGGCCACAAAACTATAACATCGCTGTTTTTCTTCCTTCTCACAAAGAAAACATTTTTAATTTTCTTCTTAAATTATAATTACTAGCAATCGTACCAATTGTTGCAAAGACACAAGATAGAAAATAATAGTAGCGTTAACAAATATGTTTCTAAAAAAATGAGGTAAATAAATCCTAACATCGTTCCAACCATAATATTATGTCATTGTTTGGTGGAAATTGATTTATACTATTATGTCATGCACAGTAATAGAAAATCATATTATAAAAGAGAGTCAATTCATGGTGTTTTTAAACACTGAATGTGGCTTTTGACAACCAAGAAAGGAAAAAATGAAGCATTTGCGAGGTTATCTTTTGCCTCTCCCCGTTAATTATCACTGTCGTAAAATTAATTTTTATCAAGAAAGAGGATTTTTACATTGTTAGTCGGAGAATGCATGCAAAAAATTACTTATTCCAGATTCGAACAGGATGACTATGGAAGGAATTAAAAAAACTTATCCTTTATCGATTCTATTAATAAGTAACAGTGAACACCTAACTGAAACTCTAAATTGGGCATGCGGAAACGCCCTCAAAACCCTCCATAACCAAAGTTCAAGAATGAATAAAAATCCCATAAGGAGTAATAAAATTACAAAATAATAGTCTTTACTGTTCTGGGCTTGAGAGAGCACCTCATACCACTCTGTGAAAATTAATAAGCCAAATTAATAAAATCAACACGTGTACACTGAAATTTCCAGAACCACAGCATAGAAAAACAACATAGAGAAAATTGCCTTTCCAGAACTGCGTAAAGTTGGAAACCGATAGGACTGCCATCCTCATCATCTGAGGGATCATCTATAAAGCAGTTAATTCTCATGTGTCAATATTTGGATGGTAGTACTACGAGGATGGGCTTGAACTTCATGTTCATCTTTCGAGTGTTCATTTCAGCAATGTGATATGTGACTAAGGCTTAGACTTTGCTGAAGGAAGGTTTTTGTTTTTAAGTTTGTTTTTTTATTTTTTCAAGGCTGCCTCCAATAAACTACTCTAATTTGAAAGCTATTTATGCTAAGAAAACAACAAACACATTCGCAAACTACTCAACATCAACCCTTTCTAGAATTTCATTCAGTCCAACATTAACTAACAACTCCAGCTCACTGACAGTATTTGTTTCAACCCCTGATTGTTTTTAAATGCCCAACATTATTCAATATTTTTGCCAAACAGTTTTCTGGGATAGTATGGTTTCATTTTCTTCCTGTAGCAAGTTGGAAAAAGCTTCTTATTTTTTTGGAGTGGAACCCCTCTTTGGAACCTCACCCTAACAGATATATTGTTTAAGAAACGTTATTGGCATAAGAAGAGTCCACTCGGCTTTTTTTTTTATTGTCACCTTGGAGTAGCCTCTATCACTCGGACCAGGGCCCTTTAAGGTCTATAATGTAGGGTGTCCTATTTAGGTCTACAATTAAAATTCGATTTAAAAATCATATGTAAAAGTTTAATTCAAAAATTATAAAAATGACACTGAAAGTAAACAACCTGCTCATTCAAGTTGACTGTTGATGAATACACCTTAACATGCAAAAGTATTGATTGGTGTTAAATCCCCACTCATTAACTGTGAAAATGTTGCACACTGGGGGATAGATTGACTGCGAGGCCTGTTGAAATAGGTTAAGAGACGGAAATACCGCTTCAGGATTATAAATGCCAACAATGCTTGGTCCTATAATTTCATTTCAGTCCATCTCTCAAATAGGCTCAGACGCCACATACTTGTACAGGCCTATGAAACTAAAGTCATCACTGCTTGCCCCTTGAGAAATTGCAGACATCTTGATCGATTTCAGCAACTCATCCACAAAGGAAGTTGCTCTCATAAACAGTGCAGTTTGTCTTATTCTTTCTGGGGACCCAGTTGAGGATCTCAACAGCAAAATGATGAAATTGGTTATTGAAAATGAAGAAGTTGAGGATCCAAGTCATATACCGAAAGACTGATCGGATACACTAAGTCTACAGAGAAAACAATTGCTCATACATGGTACATTGCCATGTATGAATACGTAAGTGCTATGAGAGAGTTGCCCACCCCACCCATTTCTTCTAGAATGGATTATTGTTTGATGCTTCACCTACAGAGATTGCAAAACAGGGCACCGGCAAAATATGGCATGTTATCAATCTCACAGAGGACAATCATTCTCTTTATATTCATTTGTGATTGCTCGTGGTAGTAAAACCGACAAAGCTATTGAATTTAGGAGTTCACTGACTGCATGATGAATAAAAGTAACGCTGAAAAGTGTGATATAGAGAAGCATGCATAGGGGAGAAGCTTTGCACAACCTCCCAATGAAAGGACTTGGAAGAATGTATTCAAAATGCGCCCTGGATTTATGACTGGTTAATTTTTCTCTAATCTATGCTCATGATTCTTACCCCATTAATGCCAACTTCATGAAAAATACTTAAAAAGTAGAATGAAAGCGAGCACAGATGCTTCAGAGCAATGCTAATCACTATTCTGTAAAACTTCAAACTGATGCATGAATAGTACTTTGAAATAAATACTACTTAATATATAAAATTGTGTGATTGAAAAGAACTTCAATGTACTGTCCAAAATAACACACTGTCAGAAAATAGGAGGAAAACATAAAAAAATACATTTGCCTCCACCAAAAAGACTATGTACAAGCTTTTGCTGGCTGAAGAATTGATTTACTGAAGTTGTAGCTGAAGCTGCAACTGAGGATGCTTCAGATTTCTTTTTTGATTTTTCATCATCAGAGTCTAATGATGACGAGTTATTGGAAGCTTATTGTGAATCTTCTACATCACACTGTAAAGGAAAGATGCAGCCTCCTCAGGACGTTCCAACATTTTCATTGAAAAACCAGAACACACACACAGAAAAAGAAGTACATTATCAGCACTTGTTGCAAACTACACTTTACCTCAACAAAAGCCAAAACAAACCGAAAACTGAAAAATCAATGTGATGCTCCGATTGTGCAAAATGTTGAAACCTGAATTCAAAATCAAACCACAAAATATAGTATCAATGTATGATCCTCGGGTTCTCTAAACTATCAAAAATTACACACAAGAATGAACTGGAAAATACAAAAGCAATGTATGGCACTCTGTTTCAGCAAAATATCAAAATCTAAACACAAGATGAAAATTGAAAAATGCAAAATCGATATCATACAAGTCAGATTCTAGGACACATCAAAAGCGAAACACATGACAACTATTAATTGCAAAATCGATGGGATATAATTGGAATCTGCAATATATGAAACGCTAAACATAGGAACAAAATGCAAAATTAAATGTGCAAATCAAACCACATTATGTAAATAATTTTCAATCTGTAATTGTCATTGTTCTTATAACTGTATATATCATAGCCATAAACATATAGTTATTGTTTAATCCTATTTAACAATTTTTTTTTCAAATGGTAGTAATGTGAAAACCTCCATAGAGTACTCTCTCTGGTGCCTACTTTACCATGCAAGAACATATGTAATCAATTATCTAACTAATTTTGAAATTGTTGTCAAAATTTCTAATTAAATACAAAACACTAGGTAATATACAAATGCCATTCTATTTAAATTATGCTGGACAATAATTAACACTTTGCTTGGAAAGTGGCACTCACAAAATGTGCTCGGATAAATTACAATTGCGAAATGGTCGTATCATTTATGTGGTAAATAAATATTGATATTATAAAAGCCCGCCAAATGTCAATCTCATTGTAAAAAACCTCTAATGGGATAATTACCAAAAACATATAAGAAACCACCATTGAATTAACCACTACTCAGAAAAGTCCAGCATAAATAAAATTCTGCCAAAATTAACAATCCAATTGAATATCTAGTTTTTAATAATGATACAATGGAGGGCCGTACAACAACGATAGAGGAGAACTCTTCCTGCCCAAATGTCCATGCCCAATGTAGCAGTGTACGGTAATGGGCGATTATTAACGCGACATTAGTATATTTCAAGACAGGCTTGGTGTTATTGGAGTCCCAAATTATGGAATATCAGAACTTAATGGATATCATATTAGGCATTATATCGTGGAACTAGGTAGCTTACGCGGATATCTCCTCTTGATTGATTTTTAAGGTTCTTTTTTTCATCATAAGGAACATAATGTAGTCCACTGTGGATTGCTAGAGCGGCCCATCAATTATGTAGCTTTTATAAATGTTTTGTTGGGGTAAATATGCATTTGACGAATGTGGCCATTTGGAGTCTGAGAATTATTATACCGAAAAAAAAAAATGCATAACAGTTTTCTGGATTATATTTGTTTGAAGAAGTTTTTGTTTGATATTTTGAATCCAACTGTTGAATCCATCTCCGGGATTCTGGTTGAAGAATTTCAGTTCGATGGTAGATGATTTAAAATTATGGAACTTTACAATTTTGACGGTAATAGTTCACAAATATTATAAAATGGAGTAATCACCTTTTTAGCTGCATATAACCTCAACTTTCATATTCGCAAGTATGCAAGTTACACTATTACATTTTATTCAATTTGCATTGTGCATAGTGTCATGTTTGTGTGGGAAATTGACGATTTTAATGGATTTTCACAACTAAGATTTTTTGAAATTCAAGATGAGTTTGGTGATGTAAAACTGACCCCAAATCTATTCCATTTGAATTTTTTGTGTCACTTTTGTACCGACTTTAGGTCACTTTTGTGTTGTCAAAATTGACGCTAATTTTGTGCCACTCACAGATTTAATGGCGACTTTTTTTATAAAGAAACTTTTTTTTCAAAGGAGAATATTTGTCACTTTAGTGTCTAACTATTTCAAAAAAGCTAAAAATATTTTTGTTTTGTAATTATAATATATTGTCATTCCATTTAATATAATCGACCTTTGCTTTTTAAATTTTTAGATAATTGTGGGATTCAACACACCGATGCCCCTACACGTTTCTAATGAGGGTTGGTTGAAGGATCCACTCCACATTCAACATCTTCAACTATTGCCCTATGCAAATCCAAGAAAGACTTGAGATATAATAAGAAAATCCATCAAATCATAATGGAAAGGGGATTTTTTTTTCAGATGTTCCAAGTGTTGTGGTAGACATGTATAAAAAATATGCCCATTTGCCAAAATATTTAGGTCACAAAAATAAAGAGTTTACCACAAAATCCTTACAAAGCTTTGTAAAATATATAAACTCCACATAATGCATCTTCAACTATTGCAAGACTGCATTTCCTAGAAAGCCCTGGTATAGAATAAGAAAATCCATCAAAGCATATTGGAAAGAGAATTTTTTTCCAGATGTTGAAGTGTCGTGGTAGACATGTGAACATTCCGAATTCCCTTGTCTGTAAAAACTATCAAACTTTCCCCGGTGCAAGGTTGTCCATTACGAAATAATGGCTCATATCGAGTTCTCACAATTTCCTACTGAGCTCTTCCATACAATTGGCGGTCAAATGGCACATCTTCATTAGGTCTCCGATCTTCCAAGCTTTGTAAAATTCCGTAGAGTGCACATTTCCAATTGATTCCCTCTTAACTCCACTCCATATTTGTACAATTTAATGCATTGGGAAAATCAAGCCGAGATTTTTCTATAGAAGAAACTAATATGCAGTAATTCTCCTCTTCTATTTAATGTGGTTCACCCATTATTATTAAAAACTTATTAAAAACTAGTATTTAATGCCCTGGATATTGGTACGGGTACGGGTATCGGTACGATACGGCAAATTTTTAAAAATCTTGGGTACGGTACGCTTTTGGGTACGTTTTATATATATATATATATTTTTATATATACATGTATATAAATATATAAATATGCATATAAATTATAAATTTAAAGAAGCATTTGCATACTTATTGAAATTTAATTCTCATACATTGCATACTTATTGAAATTTAATACTCATAGAATTATACAACTTAAAATCATTCATAGAACATGAAAACAAAATTGAAATTTCCAATACTTTGAGAATTGAGACTTGAGTTTGTATTGATAATTGATTCAGAATGACATAATGTTCAAAGAATCAAAACATGATAGTACATTCAAGTTCTCAACTTCTAGAGCATATCATCTAGATGATCGTCAAAATCATCTTCATGGATGCCACTTGCAGCTCCACTCCCACTAGCTCCACTTTCGAACACTTGTGAAGGGCTCCCTGGAAGTTCCTCATCAATGCCAAGAAGTGAAACATTGGCTAAACAAGCAGCTGAAGCTTCAAAGTCTGTGTTTTCAGGTTGGAGGTCCCAAAGCTTGTTAGGACCACTAGTATACTCTTGCGTCTTGTGGGTTAAGAGGCGCAAGTTGGAATGAACGTATACTAGATCTTCAGCCTTCTTCGATGCCAACATGCTGCGTTTGGCTGAGTGGATGAAGCCATAAGTACTCCAGTTGCGCTCTGCAGAAGAATTACTAGCCACCTGTCACAAAAAACAAAGTATTAATATTATAAATTATTAATTAAAAAAAGAATGATATCATTTTGAATTTTAATTCGTAATTGGTAATTAAAATATCAAATAACAAGTTACAAACTTTATACCTGTGAGAGCAATTTGATTGCAACTGGTCGTAAGAACTTGGCATCATGGCCATGACAAGTCCACCACGTGATTGGATCCGTGGTGGGTTTGTCACAAATAGCCTCTACCTCTCCCATGCTACCTTGTCCATTTACAAACATTGACATCTCCTGGCGGACTGCAAGTGATGTAGCTGGATCTGGAAACAACCTCCTGAATGCTGCCCTCGTCCCATTTGCAACCTCGTGGTCATCATATGGTCGTTGTCTACCAGCTCTCCCAACTATTTCACTGCTGTAATATTTGGGATTTAAAGCATAAGCAAGGAGATGCAATGGGGTGGTCATTTTGTTCCACCTTTTCACGATCACATTTTTAACTTCATTATAAAATTTTCCTCAGGGTCCTGCTCTTTGGCCTGTATGACATCATGGATTTTTTCAAGCATGGAGTCAATGCCATCATATATATCTCCAATGCAAGCATTATCTTTGTCAACAAATCGTATCATACTCAAAATAGGCTCTGTGAAACTCAACAAATATTCAACTCTTCCCCACCAATGCTCATCAAGGATCCATGATTTTATTTTTTGAGCTCTTTCTGTGTTTGATTGCCTCCAGACGGTCCAAACATTATCAATCACCATTATGCCCAAAGCACGTCTCACCTTCACAAGTCGTCTCAAGACGAGTGTGTGAGAGGCAAACCTAGTCTCTGCAACCTATTAAAAAAGAATGGAAACAATTCAATAACAACACAATTTGAAATTGATTTAAAAATTTAAAATCAAATATTAAATTTAAAATGAATTGTTCATTTACCTTCAACAGCTCCAACTTTGAAAATCTTCTGAATATGGCTTGAGACATGTGATGGTTGGTGACAAACATCTGAATCTCGTTTGCCTCCGTGTATATTTGCTCAATCCATGCAATTTTCCCAATCTTTTGCATCATTAGATTCAGGGAGTGTATTGCACATGGTGTCCAAAATATGTGCTCATACCTACCCTCAACTATCAATCCCGCTGCCTTGCAATTTTTGGCGTTGTCCGTGATGACTTGGACAACCCTCTGCGGACCCACTGACTCAATAGCCTCAATGAGAATATTTGCAATGAATTGGGCATCTTTTACTTCCCCCTCACAATCAACAGCCTTCAGAAACATTGGCCCTTTAGGGCATACTGCAATAATGTTGATGAGAGGTCTATTTCTGGCGTCTTTCCATCCATCTGATATAATAGAGACTCCTGAATCAGTCCAAGAATCTCTAATTGGCTGTAGAGATGTCTGAATGTGTTGCACTTCTTTTGTCAAAAGAGAAGTGCGAACCTTATTATAGGTAGGGCTTGTATACCCCTGTGGTGCCTCATTAATGCCTCTCACCATCTGCTGCCAATAAGGTGATCTCAAGATATTGAATGGCAGTCCACATGCAAATATACACCGAGACACCAATTCATCTGCAATATCCCTCTTCTCGATGTTAAATGCTTTTTCTAATGGGCCTTTTGTTCTCTTGTTTGATGGCCCTGAGGTATCTGCATCAAAAGGGTCATCAACTGGAATAGTTTCAGCACGAGTCTCAATGAAAGGATGAAATGATGGTGTTGATGTTGGTGGTTTTCCCATGGACCTCTGCTGTAAAGAAACAGTTCTAGAGCGAGCTCTTGCTGCTTCAATGTTTGCATCCTCTTGCTCTTTTAGGTACGTGGCTATGGTTTTCTTTTCCACCTTCTTACATGGTCTAATACCCGTCCCCGATACCCCAGTCAAATGAGCTCTCAAACGGGTATATGAGGATTTAAATGAGGCGGCACAATGGGGACACGTCCAAACACGGACACCACCACCGGCAACAAACTCTGTCACTTCCACATGTCTCCATAAAGGATAATTCGGATCCATTTTCACTGCAATACCACCCGAAACATTTTCCCCCTCTTGCCCCACTGAAGCTGAACTGGATGCCATGATTGTAGGATTAATTCAATAACCTACAATAAGAGATATTTTTTAAAACATTGCTAAATATTAAAATAATTTGTTGACCCATACACGTCATTCTCTGATTCTGATCACCAAGTTCGCCATAAATGGTGCGAGGTGAGAGCATACACAGAGGGTAGACGTTTAAATTTTTAACAAATTCAATTTTAAACTTTAAAATTTAAAAAAAACGAACACATAACTAACTAAAAAAATTAAACAGTTAGTCCTACACGTCAATCTCTGATTCTGATCACCAAGTTCGCCATAAATGGTGCGAGGTGAGAGCATACACAGAGGGTAGACGTTTAATTAAATAAAACTTCACTATTAAACTTAAAATACGGAAAAATTAATAATATATTATATTTTAATAACCGTAAAATAAATAAATTATTAAATATTAAAAATAAATTTAGATCATGATCAATAATCATGAATGATGTGTTTGAAACACATCATTCATGATATTGATCATATTCATATACAAAACATTGCTCAAAAGATTAAAAAAAAAATGCCTGAATGCATGTAAAATACCTGGAAAAATCCTCCTTGATGTTTGTAGACTTGCTTCTCCTTCTCTCTTCCTCCTTCAAGCTCAATCACTCTCTCCTCCAAGCTCTTTTTCTCTCCTCCAAGCTCTTCCTTTCTCCTTCAACCTCTCTTTCTCTCTCTCCTTCAAGCTCAAGCAAAATATCAAATATTGAGTGTGAGAAAAAAGTAGAGGGATTGGGTGTTTATATAAGTGTTTGGGGGGGTCGGTTAGGGTTAGGTTAGATTTAGAAAGTCTTAAAATTAAAAAAAAATGCTTTTTTTTTGAGTTTTTATGAAAATCGCTTTAAAAAACGCGTGAAAAAAAAACGGGTACGCTCGGAAACGTACCCACAGGGGACAGGGTACGGTCCGGGTACGGCAAAACCGTACCCGGACCGTACCCTGTCCCCTGCGGGTACATTTCCGAGCGTACCCACCGTACCGTACCCCGTACCAGTACCTGGTACGTTTCCAGGCTGGTACGGGCTATTTCTTTTTGCATATTTGGCCAATACACACACATTTGCAAATGAATCATTGTTCTAATAACACCAAAGTGACTTGAAACTTTAGAAGTATGTACTTCCCTCAACAATAGAAGTCATTATTCCTTTGGTAAACATAGTTTCTCCAACTTATAGAGTAGCCCATTCTTGAGGTAACATTCATCTTTCCCTCTGCAACTATTGGAACATCTCCCCAAAATTTGCAAATTTACATTATTTCCTCATAAGGCTCTTTTATGAAATTCTTAAGTTTTGAAACTGTTGCAAAACTAAAACTTGCTTTGTGATTGGTGACCTAGATAACATATTTGCCACAACATTGGTGTTTCCTTTCTTGTACTTGAGTACCAAATGGAATTGTTGAAGAGACCCATCAATTTGTAGTATCTTACTTTCTACAATGTATTTTGTGCTTCCAAATATTGAAGATGTTTTTGGTTAGTATGCACGCTAAATTTTGTTCGCAACAAAAAATATTTTCTTTTCATAATTGCTTGATGTAGTGCTTACATTTCCTTCTCATAAATAGGAGAGCTTCGTAATGCTGAAGAAAATACCTTTGAATAATAATAAATTGACTTACCTTCTTGCAACAAAACCACCCCTATAGCATGCTCGCGTTTGTTTCAACTTCGGATGGCTCCTACAAATTAGGAAGAGTAAGCAATGGTGCATGACTGATTTAATATTTCGAAGAATCAAAAGCACAAACATGTTCCCTACCCCAATGTAAACTCTCATCACATTTTGCAATTGTATGTAGAGGCATGAACTTCCTCATGTATTGTACTGCTCTAGCAAAATTTCTGGTCTCTGTGGTACTCTTGGGGTGAGCCAATTAATGGTAGCCTCAACTATTGTTGGATCCTCTCTTAGTTTTCCAACCACATGCCCTAATAGACTGGTTATTTTCTTGCAAACTCATGTTTCTTCATATTGCACAAAATCACCACAATTTGTTTTTTTTCAAGATTTTCAATAACTTCAAATGAGTTAGATGTTCTTCCCATATTGCAGTGAAAACCAAAACATCATCTAGATGCACTCTCACACATGCATATTTTAAAGGCTTAAATACATCATTCATGAATCTCATAAATGTAACATATGCATTACAAAGACCAAATGAAAGTACCAACCATTCATGCAAACCATGTTTTGTCTTGAAGTTGTGTTCCAAACATCCTACTTTGTACGAACTTTGCAAAATAATTGGCATGTTGAAATTGGTCTAATAAGTCATTAGAGTGCTGGAGTGGATAACTATTTTTGATGTTGATCTTGTTCAATGCTCTATATTCTTTTCACATTCTTTAAGAGCCTTCTTTTTTTGTATCATCACAATGGGCAACCTGCATATTTAAGTACTTAGTCATATGACCTCTTGTTCTAATAAATCTTTAAGTTGTTTTCTTCACTTCATTGCTCTCTAAAAGTAATTGCACATATAGGTAAATGATATTCTTGTAGCAATTGAATTTCATGCTCTACTTCCCTTTTTGGTGGCAAATATTTAGGAGTTTGGAACACTTCTTGAAAAGATTGCAATAATTCATGCACATCTTTGAATCCCTTGTTAGCACAATCAATTTCATAAATCTCTAACCCACCCTCTTGGTTATCCCTAAATAACAATTTCTTTGAGATTTTCCTTCGGTAAAATCATCTCCATTATTGTTAGTCCGTATGGATGTACCACTTTCATATCTCTTAGATTTCCTAGAGGCTATAGGCTATGTTTTATATCTTATGTGCATTTTCTTTGGGACAGAAATGTGCACATGAACTTTGTGTTTTCTTGAGTTAGGTATAAATCTTGGTTTCGCTTCTTGTAAGTCTTTTGCTTGCTCTTGATCTTTTAGAAACTCTTGGTCTAGATGAGTTGTAATCACTTTTCTTTTATGTCCAAACTTAATACATTAATGCATAGTGAAAGGGACTGCTTTTGTTTGATGTATCCAAGGTCTACTAAGTATCATGTTATATGACTTATTGCTAGACCATATATGAAACAATCTTTTAACCTTCTTTGGTCCAACTTGAATAGGAAAGATTATAAATCCTAGTAATTCTTATGGCATGCTATTATATTTTTAAATAATTGTTTTTGTATATCTTCACAAAATACAAGGCTATAAAGGTATTCCTTGGTGCACAAATTCAAACTTGAACTGTTATTTACCATGATTCCATTTCTTACTTTGGCATCCATGAAGGATCCACTGAATAAAGGAACATCTATGAAGTATCATGTGGAAATTTGCTTGCATCAAATACCACATGAATGGAGTTTTCATGTCGTCCTACTGTCGTTTCATTCAATAACACCAATCAAACCATCAAGTGGATGAGTTCCATTGTTAATTGGCATTTTGTTGCAATCTTCTTTGTTAACCGTATGGATGTTTGACTTGTCATCTTGTTGGTTGTGGTTTGGAAGAGTATTTGTTAAAATCTTCAGGTATTGATTTGGAGGAGCCACTGATTTGTTCAAAATGGTATTGACACCTAATTGAATTTGATTGTTCTCAATAAGATCTTGTATCTTATACTTCAAAGCTATGAATTTGAAAGTATAGGTTTAATGTCCTTATATTATATGTTAGTCACAATATGCGTTTGGATCATTAGTTCTAGGAAAATGTCTTGATAGATCAAACTCCCTCATTGGATTCTATGATATTTTACCTAAGCAATTTCTTCAAGATTTGTTGTAGGCTCTCAATAAGCCTAGTGAATTGTCTACACCTTTGTTGAGTCAAGATGAGCTTTTGAGATGGTGGTTCTATGGTATTGACTTTATTCCTAGGTTTATTCTTGGTTGGAAATCTACTATCATTGCTTATATTCTAAGAGTTTTTCTTGTTCTGAAATTTAGAATTGTCCGAAGGAGAAGATCCACTAGGAAGAGATTGATTTCAAGTTCTCTTCCAATATGACCAAGCCCATCAAAATAAATATAAGAATTGAACATGTCTTTTTCTTTTATAATTGGAAGAAAGCTATCAACAAAGATACTTTGGATTCCGTTATCGGATGGCTCATAACTCATTTAGTAATTATAGACTTAACCGAACCACATAATCAGTAATGTTCTTGTTAACTTTGTCTAGGGGGCGGGGTGGTCGAGAGCATAAAGACTCTTCCCTTTCCTGGGGGGAACAACACATTATTACTTATTGATCAACCGGTGGGTATATCTTTAGATAGGGGAATCTCTCAGGAGGCCGAGGCCCCCTATAGTGGTTTCTAAGCCCCTACCCCTATAATAGTTTCTAATCCAATTTGGTTAGGTTGGGTTCATTTCCAATCCGATCTGTATATAGAAGTCAAGGAGGCCAAGCTCCACCCCATAGTAGATTAGTTAGATAGGGGTATATACATAGATAGATAGATAGGGCACCGCCTGCCTCTATCTATATAGCTATCCGAGGGGGTTCTTTGGGAGATATAGATATAGAGGTGAGCGACCAATCCCCTATCTATATCTACGATAGGCCCCATCTGAGCAGACATTTATGCCCCTTGGCCTCTTGAGCATGGCCCCTATCTCCATATGGCCAACTGGTGCCTTCATTATTCGAGATAGGGGTGAATATGATCTGATATATTACAATAGGCCCGATAGGGACCTACCTACCTACCTACCTACCTATATAGATATATAGATCTATATATGGTCTACCCACCCCCCCTCGATGGGATATTGGTCCTACCCCAACAAATATTGGTATTGGCTAAACTCCCAACTCTATAGGATGGGGATGGCCCCCCTAGCTCAAAAAATTTAACATTCTGGTTGATGTTAATTTGAAAACGATTCAAGAAATTGTCCACAAAGGTGGTAAAGCAATGAAATGATTGATATAGGAGGACATAAAGCAATCAAGAGCATAATTTTATAGGTTTCTAGGGAAAATCTTGGTTAAAAAGCTATCATAATGAGAAAAATCTGAGCAAGAAGTATGAAATGGCGTAACATGATGTGATGGTCTTCTTTTCCATTAAACATTTCAATTTTTGGAGCAAAAAAACCTGTTGGAAGAGGATGGTAATTGTTTTAATAAGCCAAAGGATTGAAGAGGATATCATTGGGATGTAATTGTCTTATTTGGTCTGTGTGGTCTTTACAAAGGGATCTTGATTCAATTTTTCATGGTGCGATGAGTGTGCATCTTAGTAGTCATTTCGGGATTTCGACTAGTAGGTGAAGAAGTGGCATAAGTTGGAGTAGAAGAAATTTGTAAATGTGCAGTGACATTTTGAGATAATAGAAAAATGTTGTAAGCACGGATCTTTGAGAAATAGAAGGAATTTTAGCAACCAAAGGGTTTTGAGAAGCATGAGGAATGTTGGAAGCAAAAGCATGCTAATGGATAGGAGGATTATTGGAGGCAAGAGAATATTGAGGTATAAAATGAACAATAGAAGGAATCAAGTTTTGGGTAGCAACGAGATTAGAAGAAACTTGGTAAATAATCACATTAGAAGGTAAACCTTGACATACTTCTTCTTATATGACATTCATCAATCTTGGAAGCTCTAGAGGATGGTCTAAAGGTATTTTCTAAATTGAACCTCAAGTGAATATGTTGTCTTGGTATTGGATGGGAAGCATTATTGTCGTATTGGTTGTAGCACTATCTCGAGAACTCACATATCCATCAAAATCTTATTCTTCATTTTGATTCACACAAGTATCATGAGACCCATTGACATTCACAGCATTATCGTCGTTGGCATTCAAAGAAGAAACATTGGATTGAAGATGATAGCATGAATCTAAATCAACTTATCTCACGAAATTTATGTTAGGGTGTAATGTTCCTAAACAAACATTTTTAAATAATTCCGGATTCACCGGAAACCCTAGGGTAGGATTAATAAAAACTGATTTTTATTGCAAAACCCTTATGACAAAAATTACAAATGCTAGAAAATGATGGAAATAATTTCTAAACGCTAGGAAAAATCTAGATTAAATCTGATGATGCCCTAGCTGAAATCTGTAAATTTGATGATGCCCTAGTTGAAACCTGTAAATATGATGATGCCCTAGCTGAAATCTATAAATCTGATGATGCCCTAGTTAAAATCTGTAAATCTCTGACTGGATGCACAAATGCAACTCCTGGATGGAGTCACCACTGAAGATTGGAGGGTTTTTGTCCCCAAATCTGATTGCAATGGAGGGTTTTCGTCCTCAAAAGTAGAAGTTGAAGCAGCAGCTCAAACTCTCAATGTAAAAATAGATAATGGCAAAAAGATCCTTCCAAATGACCCCCCAACGCCTTTTTATAAGTTCACTTGACACTTTTCCCAAGGAAAAGCCCCAAAAGTAACTTTCCATCTTCTAATTTGATATTGACTTGCTTAATTTGGAAAGTCACATTTATTTTTTATTTATAATAATAAAGTAATATTAAGTTGTCACTTTTTAATAAAAAGTGAGTTACTTGACAACCTAAAAATATTAACTTTATTATTTTCACTTTATTTGAAAAAGGGGTCATGATAGTTTGCCCTTCCCAAAAATTGCTTGTCACAAGCAATTGCAAGCCCAATTGCTCAGACTTTCCCCAAATGCCCATCTTTGTAATGCTTGGATCCCAATTCATCCTTGGGCACTTGCAATTCCATGTTCTGAATAAACTTTGCCTCACCAAGTTGTTTGACTGTGAATTATCATGAAATTGTTCCCCATGATGGCCACAAGCATGTGCAACATTATATGTTGATCTATTTAGTGAACTATCTTCTTGACTTTTGACCACAAACAACAGATCATGAGGATGCAAACATAACAAGTTACCATTACCTTTTTGTGATGTAGTTGGCTTCTGTTGTGCCACTCTGATATACTTATGAACTAAAAAGTTTGGATCCTCCCTTGGATTATGAAACAAAATGGCGATGGGCAAGATTGTTTCCAACTGATCCCATGGCTGAAATCCTTCACAAATAGCATAGTGTAAGGAAAGTTCCTCAAATCCTGCAAACCTGAAGTTGTATTTGGCTGCTAACAGCAGTCCAAAGTCTGAAATTTCGCAAATCAGCAGTGTGAAAATGATATAACAGCAGCAATGCTGAAAATCGTTTGCATAAATCATCGCTATCAACAATTCAGAGGCTGGAAATAGACAATCAATGACTGGAAATCTTCTCACAGCAGTAATAATCAGCATATCTCTGTTGAGACCCTGAAAAATCAGCAACCATGTGACTGAAAACACTTGTAGGGCTGTAATTGGTATAGTGCAGCAGCTGGAATCTGTGATGACAGCAGTCCTAAGGCTGGAAAGTCTGATAATGGCAGCCCCTGGTTTGTTTCCTTTGCCATATAACCGTAATTGGCTATTACTACCCTTGATAGATCTCGAGATATCACCCGGATCCCATACTCTTATGTGTAGACAACCTTGAGTGAAAGGATATACTTCTTCCATATGATGTGCTTTGAATTCTAGATAAATGGCAAAGAAGTATGAATACTCATTTAGCCTATCCACAACAACATAAATGCAATCTCTACCATGTACCTTGGGAAGGCTTGTGATGAAGTCCATGAACATACTTTTCCAATCTTGATGGGGAATAAGCAATGGCTGCAACCAACTTATTGGGAAGACATGCTCTACTTCATTCTGCTGGTAGGTGATGTACTCCCTAATGTGTTTGAGATCCTCCTCCTCAAAGCTCCACCATGAGAATCTCTTTCTTATATATCTACAAATATTGTAGGATCTAGAGTGTCCCACAATTGGTATATCATGCAAAGCTTTCAAAATCTTTTGTTTTATCTCGGATTCATGTACTGGAACAATTCTATCCTTGTTCAAAATGAGACCATCTGCTAGCACATATTTTTCATCCTTCACATTTCCATCTAAAATGTTAGCAGCAAATGTATTCTTGGCATAATCTACCATGATTGAAATCTTCCAATCACCATAAATGACAGAAATAGAACAAAGAACAACCATTCTAGAAAAGACATCAACAACTACATGCTTTTTCCCTTTTATATCAACATCATAACCTTGGATTTTCCCTCCCACCTTTGTGGTTCATCATTCAAATCATGTTGATCCAAGAAGGAATTCAAGCCATTGCAATCTGTCTCAACCACACATCTACCATAAACCAAGTGATGTCTGAATTTTACCAAAACATGCTTGATGGCAAGAATCTCCTTGTCATAAATAGAGAAACTATTTCCTGAATCTTTCAACTTCATGCTCTCCATCTTAATGGAGTCCCCCTTTTGGATTAATATGGTCTCAATACCTTCTCCTAAAACACCACATTCTACCACAAATGGTTGTGAGAAATCTGAAATGGAAAATACAAGACATGTGATGATTACCTTCTTAAGCTTATCAAAAACTTCTGGTATTCTATCCATCCATGCAAAAGCTCCTTTCTTTGTCATGTTGGTTAAGGGTGTTGCTATATGTGAAGATCCCTTAACAAACCTTCTATCATGGCTGCATAAACTAGAGAATCTCCTCAATAGAGTTAGTGTGGTAGGGAGTGCCCAAACTAGAAAAATTTGAATCCTCGTTTGATCCACTTGCCTGCCTTGAGCAATAATGACATGGCCCAAGTATAAAATATTTGTGACCCCAAACTCACACTTAAATTCTTTTACAAATAGAGCTTGTTTCTCTAGAATCCCAAGGATCAAATCTAGGTGTCTCATATGATCCTTCCATGCTTTGCTACACATCAGAATATCATAAAAATTTATCAAAACAAACTGTCTCAACTGAATAGTGAATACTTGATTCGCCATGAATTGGAACGTACTAGGAGCATTAGTCAAATTGAATGGCATGACCAAGAACTCAATGTGTCTAGTAAGGCATCTAGAAGTTGTCTTGTGCACACCTCCCTTACAAACAAAGATCTGATGGTGGCTTGATCTCAAATCAGTCTTTGAGAAATGAGGAGTAATAATGGCATGCTTACAGCCAATTTTCAACTCTATGGCATGTTGGAAACCTCTATCTGATAGTGATCTTGGGGACATATTATTGAACACCATACTATGTTGTTTTGGAAGCATTTGAATATCAACATAAAGACTATGTTGCTTACCAAAAGATGAAATAGTTTGCATGCTCTCACCACTAAGCAACTTGCTGCCCAAGCAACTTGTCCTTTCTGAGAAGTCCCTTTAGCTATGACTACTCTTAATGATTCCTCAGAGATACTTCCAAGCACCATATCTTTTCCTTTAGATGTAAACTTTAGCTCCTTAGATTTGTGATTCTGTACTAACTCGCCAATGGAATGCAACCCTTCTATCTCCATAACCATGTTAGTTCTTATAACATAAAATTCATTCCATACCTTATTCTCACCCATGGTTATATTAAGTTGTCTACTTATCCAGGTGCATGGAATGGTGAATCTATCTGCAACTATGATATTAAAGCCATCAAACATTTCAGCCTTCATGTGTTTCTCAATATCTTCTTTTTGTAGCTCTTTGTTTATAACACCAGGATCCCACACGATCATACATGAACGATCTTGGATTTGAGAGAAAAGATCCTCTTTCCATTTTGTACCCTTCATCTTTTCACCAATCTCTTGGTACTTCCCATGATGACAAGAGTCTTGCCACAAACTTCCGCTAAAATGCACACTTTCATGCTTCTTGTTATAATCACGAAGATAATCAAATTGCTTACCATTAATCGGTGATCTGAAAATTCCAGCAAGCTGAAAACCAACATTAGTATCTGGTGAGGCCCTTTTCTCATGTGCATGCCTCTCAACAAGGTCTTCTTGGAACTCCACCTCATAAACTTCTTGATTTGAAACATTCCTTCCATATTCTGAGTTGTCATAAGAATGATCCAAAAGCTTTTCTTCTTTCAATGCCTTAGGGAAATTTGCATCAACTCTACTATATTGAAGACTCAAAAATTTGGCATTAACCAAAAAATCCTCTCCAAATTCTTGCAAATCTGATTTTCCTTCATGCTCCACCATTACAATTGGAGAATTCTTTCCCTTAATTTTCTGTAGGTGTTGTTTTGCTTGATTGGCTATCAACTTAGCTTCCTTAGCTCTTCTTAGCCATTCATCACACCTTTTATGGGTCCTCATTACATCCCCTGCGCTTGTCTGCAATGTGGTTAGTTTCTTTTCAACCACATTCCCTGGTTCCTTTTAAGATAAGATCTCCTTACCTTTGACTTGCATGTTGAATTCCTTTTGCTCCTTTGTAGATTTTTTAGGCTCAAATTTTGACCTTTCCATCTTCTTTATTTCTATCCATGACTTTAGATCCTTCTGATATTCTTGCATAGCTTGTAACATCTCTAACATGGATTCTTGCACTATCCTCATGATTCACAGGCTGGCAAGAACACAACTCTGATACCATTGTGATGTCCCTAAATGGACATTTTAAAATAATTCCAAATTCACCGGAAACCCTCAAGATTAATAAAAACTGATAATAGCAATGTTCAGTATTAATGATGGATCTGATTCGCACTTATGAGTAATGTGTTTATGTTAAGGCTTTCATTATATGCAACAAATCTGGATTTTTCCTAGGGTTTGGAAATGATTTCCATCATTTTCTAGCATCTGTAATTTTTAACACTGAAAATTAGAAAAATACCAATTAATTTTATACATTAATTATTTGACCAATGACATCCTAGATAGATGGAAACATACCCAATGATGGCCTTGTTGACTGAAAGAAGTGACAACAACCAATTATTGGTGTGATGTCAACATTCAAAAGTGATGCCCTAGTTGAAATCTGTAAATTTGATGATGCCCGAGTTGGAAGCTGTAAATTTGATGATGCCCTAGCTGAAATTTGTAAATATGATGATGCCCTAGCTGAAATTTGTAAATCTCTTATTGGATGTGCAAATGCAACTGGGAACACCTGAAAATCTGATTTATAACAGCAATCTGTATGAAGAAATATTAGGACAGCAATGCAATTTATCCACAAAATACAAATATGAAATACCCTAGATATGGCGAGCTGCTATAGAGACCAAAAACTCTTAAATATGATCTTAAATTATTCAAATATTTTGTCAAAATAATCAAAATGAATTATGCATGCAAGAATACCAAAATACAAAATTTTTGGGACCCAAAACAAGAGATGGAATTTTATTATAGATCTGCAGAAATACAACTTACAAAAGTGGCTGGAAAGAAGTGTTCCCAAGCCCAAATCATCTGAAACAAAGCTGAATATGGCCTCCAAAATTATGGCAAAGCTGTTGGTGATGAGATCCGGAACAACCGTGCCCTAGAATGTGTCAAACTTCACCCACAAGGGGGTCGCTACCATAGAATAAGGCTGAAAATGAAGGTAGAAACCTTCCCCAACACTCTTGTCTTCAAACCCTAGTTGGAGCTGCCACGAATCTGCAATATTGGGTCTTCAATCACTGCTGGAAATCTGAAACTACTTCTTGAAACTCAATAGAAACTCCTGAGATGGAGGATCTTCACAAGGATGAAGAGTTTTCGTTCTTCAACCTTAGCAAGAGAGGGTTTTCGTCCTCTAATGCAAGTGCACCAAAGGGGTTTCGTCCTTTAGTGGGATTGGAAGAGCAATTCGCCCAAAACCAAACTATAGAATTCACAATAGCCAAAAAGATGCCCCTCCATGTGTGGCGACCTCCTTTTATGGTTGGAAGTGGCACAAAGCTCCATACAAAAGGCCCAAAGAGTTCGCCCACTTTGGAAGTGTTACTTTTTCTTTTAATATTTTATTTCCCCCTTTTTTATTCTCCATATGGTTCGCTTTTTCCTCCTTGGGGAATAAATAAAAATAAGATGCTTATTTACTTTATTATCACTAATAAAATAATTAAAGTGCCTATAATAAAAATTACTATGCACTCAAATCGAATTATTTGGATTAGTTTCCCTCCTTTTTCCACCCCTTAGCCGTCGGGAAACCAAGAATAGGCTAAGGGTCTTCAACCTGTTATTTTTGAGAAGGGGATATTACAATCCTCCCTTCCCCAAATTGCTTGCCCTCAAGCAATTGCAAACTTAGATGCTCCAAAATTTCTGCACCTTCCCACGTGGCATCCTCAAGGGGCAAACCTTTCCAACGAACCAAGTATTCCCTTATGATCTTGTTCCTCAACTTCCTTTCACGAATATCCATTATGGCTTCCGGTTCCAAAACCAATTTGCCCTCATCATCTAAAGGGGGCAGCTCAATAGGAGTGATGTGCTGGCCTAATGCCTTTTTGAGGCATGAAACATGAAAGACATTGTGAATTTTGCTATGTGCTGGTAGCTCTAGTTCATAAGCAACCTTTCCCACCTTCCTTATGACTTTGTAGGGACCATAAAACCTTGGTTTTAGCTTTTAGCTCCATTCCCTTTGAGGGAGGACTGTCTATAGGGCTGCAGCCTCAAAAAGACCATATCTCCTACCTCAAATGTCCTCTCAACTCTATGCTGATCTGCATACAACTTTTGTTGATTTTGTGCATGTAGTAGGTTATCTTTGAGTGCCTTCATGATATCTTGGCTTTGTTGTACCAAATCCTTAGCTCCTGGAACTCTACTATCTGGAATAACAATATCAACAAAAGAAAAAGCATCATAACCATACAAGGCTTTGAAAGGTGTCATACCGATAGACATGTGATAGGAAGTATTGTAACAAAACTCCCCCAAATATAACCACTTGATCCAAGCTGATTGTTGTCCTGTTACAAAACTCCTTAGGTACCCTTCTATCCATTTGTTGACAATTTCAGTTTGCCCATCCGTTTGGGGATGGTAGCTTGTGCTAGGAGTCAACTTAGTGCCTGAAAGATGAAAGAGTTCTTGCCAAAAGGAACTCATAAACCTGTTGTCCCTGTCACTCACAATATTCTTTGGCAGCCCATGAAGTCTGAAAACTTCCTTAAAAAAATTCCAGCCACTAGTGGTCCATCATACTTAGTGGGAAGAGGAAAAAAATGGGCATACTTAGTGAGTCTATCCACCACAACATAAATACAACTCTTACCTTGCACCGTGGGAAGTCCGGTAATGAAATCCATAGAAATACTCTCCCATTTTTGATTTGGGATAGGCAAAGGCTGCAAAAGACCTGCTGGAAATTCATGTTCCCCTTTACTTTGTTGGCATGTGAGGCACTCTCGGATGTGTTGAAGAACTTCTCCTTTGAGCCCTTTCCAAACAAATTTCTCCCTAATTTGTTTGTATGTTTTGAAGTACCTCGGATGACCAGCCAAAGGAGAGTCATGCATAGCCTCCAAAATCTTATGTTTTACCTTGGATTCTGGAATCAAATAGACTCTATTTTTGTAGAGTATGATGCCATCTACTACCTTGTATCTTTCATCTTCGATTTCTCCTTCTAGGACAACACTAGCAAACTGATTTTTTGCATATTCAGCTGTTATGACAGCCCTCCAATCTGCTGTAATCTCTGTCATAGAACAACAATATGGTTTCCTTGACAATGCATCCACTACCATGTTATTTTTCCCTTTAACAAACTCAATATCAAAGTCAAAAGCTTGGATTTTGCTTACCCACTTTTGTTGCCTTTCATTCAAATCAGTTTGGTTGAGGAAGTACCTCAAACTATTGTGATCCGTCTTCACCACAAATCTGCCACAAACTAAGTATTGCCGGAACTTCACCAAGGCATGCATGATTGCCAACATTTCCTTGTCGTAAATGGAGTACCTACGCTCAACATCTTTGAGTTTCCTACTCTCATATGCAATTGGATGCTTATTTTGCATCAAAACAGCCCCAATACCATCTCCAGATGCATCACATTCAACAACAAAAGGAATTGAAAAATTTGGAACAACAAGTACCGGGCACGAACTCATTACCTTTTTGAGCTTGTCAAATGCTAGTTGGGTTGAAGGTGACCAGCTGAAAGCTCCATGCTTTGTTAAATTTGTCAAGGGAGCTATAAGTTGTGAAAATCCTTTCACAAACCTCCGGTAGTAGCTACAAAGACCCAAGAATCCCCTTAATTGAGTCAATGTGGTGGGAGGAGGCCAATCCAAGATGGCTTGGATCTTTTGTTGATCCACTTGTACTCCTTGGGCATTGATGACATGTCCAAGGTACAAAATTTCCTTCATTCCAAACTCACATTTTGATAATTTGGCAAAAAGAGATTGTTGTTCCAAAATGTCTAGCACCATATCCAAATGCTTCAAGTGCTCCTCCCATGATTTACTATAAATCAGAATGTCATCAAAGAATACTAACACAAACTTCCTCAAATGCTCCCTAAAAACATGATTCATACATGACTGAAATGTAGCGGGGGCATTGGTTAACCCAAAAGGCATTACTAGGAATTCAAAATGACCAAAATGACACCTAAAGGCTGTCTTGTGGACATCCTCTTCTCTTACCCGGATTTGATGATACTTGGATCTCAAATCAATCTTGGAAAAGAACACCGCTCCATGCAACTTATCAAGTAACTCATCAATCCTTGGTATGGGGTACCTATTTTCAATTGTCTTCTTGTTCAACAACCGGTAGTCAACACGCATCCTAAAGGTCCCATCCTTCTTCACAAGAACAACTGAAGAAGCGAAAGGACTAGAACTTGGCCTTATGAGACCCATTTCCAGCAACTCCTTGATTACTCTCTCTATTTCTTCCTTGAAGACCCTTGGATGGCGGTAAGGAGAAGATATTACCGGAGTGGAACCCAGTTCTAACTCAATAATATGTTGAAACCCTCTATCCGGTGGCAGCCCATGAGGCAAATCATTGAAAACCTTAGCATGCTTGTCCAAAATAGGTTGAATATCAACATGATAGGACTGTTGTGATGAAAAAGATGATGTATTTCTTACCAAACAACAACCCATGCTGCCCTCTTTTGAAAGATCTTTCCATACTCTTGGCTGTCACAACTTGGGGAGCACCATTCCTCATGCCTTTGAACTTCCTTGTCTTGCATGAATTTTAACTCCATGGTTTGGTAATTTTGAGTGAATTCACCCAAAGATTGGCCATTGTACTCAAGTACAACTTCACCAATGCCAATGACATAAAAATCATCTCTTACCTTGTGTCTCCCTAAAGTGAGCTCAAGTTGTGATCTTCCTGCATGAGAGTGAGAATCCATCCGCTACGGTCACTTCCTTGAAGTCTTCCATCTTCAATCCCATTGTGACCAACCTCAATGAAGTTATGGGTAGCCCCACTATCTATCAGTACAATGATCTTTTGTCCATGAAGGACACCTCTAACTTGGAATGCATAGTATCTAGGTGCTCCGGATAAGGTAGCAAACGTGCCATCCGTGAGAACCACTTCCTCTTCCTTTGCTTGCTCTTCAACTTCTTCCGGATCAGCACTCTCTTCATTCTTCCTCATCTGAAATTACCTCAATGTAATGGCCTACCCCTTTGCCAAGGCAATGATGTCCCGGTGTCCATGGATCCTTGCAGCTGAAGCATAATTTTTTCCTTCTTAGCTCATTTTTTGCCTCTATTTCCTTGTTTTTCAGCCACTCTCTTGGATCAGATTTCCCTTGAGTTGACTTACCTGCTGTCCAAAAGTTGTTGTCCTTTGCTCACTATTTTGAGTTGGTCTTGGCTGTCCAAATGACCCCTTTGGCTGCCCCAAAGGTGCAGTCCTATGTTGTCCATAAGGCACAGTCCTAGGCTGTCCAAAAGGCAGATTTTTGTTTTTTGGGACTGAAGTTTCAAGGTCCAAAGATTTCTTTATAGCTCCTTGTAGAGAGGAAGGGCTGAAAGCCTTGACTAGGCCTCTAAGTGGCTCCGCTAGGCCCTCAATGAACAACACCACAAGCCTTCGTTCACTTACATCCGACACCATCACAACAAGTCTTTGAAATTTCAGAAATATATTTATCCAATAACCCCTCTTGTTTGAGTTGAGCCAACTCTTGGAAGTGGATCTCTGGATCTATTCTATCAAACCTTTCTGTTAGACATTGGTTGAATTCTTCAATTGTTGTGATAGATCCGTGCCCTTGTGTGATCAACCCATGGTACCACCATTCATGTGCTACCCCTTCCAAATGCAAAGTGGCAAATTTGAGGGCTTCCTCCTCATACATGGGATTCAAGGACAAGTATGTATCTAACTTTTGTAACCATGCTCTTGTTGAACACTTATCGGATCCATCATAAGAAGGAAGAGTTACCTTTCCCAACCTCTGTTGTATGTCTCTTCTTGGCTGCTCCTGTTGAACTTTTCTATTCTTTTCGGTGCCCTTACTATTCTTCAATTGGCAGAAATCTCTGAAAGACAACATATCTCTCACCCTGAAATTGAGGGCTGCGTATTCTTCACCCCATGCCTCTATGTCCTTTGTGTCACTTGGTGGATCTAACTCAACTGGATGTTCTTCTCTTTGAAGGAATTTGGCCGTGAATATTTGAGGAGGGGGTTTAATGGAGGTCCTTGCTTGACCAGAAGAGCTTCCTTCACCATTATTTGTTGCTCCCTGGTTGGTTGATTTGTTTATATTGTGTCCATGTAGAGCCTTAGCCAAGTCCATAATAGATCTTGTCAATGCATCACGCATTTCCCTTTGAGATTCCCTCAAGACCTGCTGAAAAGATTGTTGCAACTCCCTCTGGCTCCTTGTGATTACTTCTTGCATAAAACTCATGTCATTTGTAGGAGGAGCTCTTTGTTCTAGATCATCCATGGTTTCTTTCCTTGGAGTTTGATTTCTTCTTTGATAAACCTGATCTGATTTTTCCTTGTGCATCAAGATTTGATTTCTTCTCACAGGCTGGCAAGGATCACCCCTCTGATACCACTGTAATGTTCCCCAATGGGATGTTTATAACCCAAAAGGGAACACCTGAAAATTCTGATTTTGACAGCAATCTGGATGAAGAAATCTTAGGTCCAACAATGCAATTTCTCGGACAAAATAGCAAGATTTATGAAATACCCCTAGATATGAAGCTGTTAGAAAGACCAACTACCTTTAAATCTTGATTTCTCCTTAAATTACTCAAATAATTTTGTCAAAATATTAGAATGTTATGCATGCAAAGAATACCAAGTCTGCTGAAATTTTTGGGACCCAAAACAAGAGCCGTCCTGGAATTTTACAATGAGCCAATCTGCAGATTTAACAAACTTTTTGGGACAAAAGTGGCCGGAAAGACTTCAATTCCCAAGCTTATAGATCATTTGCTGAAAGCTTTCATTATGTAATGTACCTCCTTTTTAGGGGGACTCAAAGAAATGACCAAAACTGGTTGATGAGGGACTTGAAATCAGAACTAGGGATTCAATTGTAGATAACTGATATAATTCACTTTGAAACCCTCCATATCTGACCAAACTTTGCTCCTTGGCAACCTCTTAGGAGAAGCTCAAACACACTTTCCTAGGCACAAATCTCACTCAAACTTTAAGGAAATCTATGCTCAGTTATTTATAATATGTTGTATGACCTTCAATCATTAAATGCCCTTCTGGTTTTTAGTAACCCACAATTGGGATTGACAAATATTTAATGAAATGCAACCATCCACTCTGAAAATTGAATATTAATTTCCAGAACTCAAAATACCACTCAAACCACTTGTGTGGTGTCAACTCGATGTTCTTTTTCTGATCTTGAATTGAAGAACAAATTTGATAGACTTTGGGATTTACCTTCTTTGCAGAAAATTGGACAGAGAATCCGATCATGCATTGATCGCTCCATAAAAATATTGTCAACATGTACCCATGCCACTATTCCAAGCCAAAGTCTTGCTTAAGGTATAATATAAATCGGATGTGCTTCTCCAGAATTGAAGCATGTATAAACCAAATGGAAGGGTGGGGTTTTGAGGAGTTCTCTGTCCTTCACAAGTCCTTCTTCCACAAGGATTTTCGTCCTTGATAGGGTCTCAATCAAGGGTTTTCGTCCTTGAAAGAGGTTGGAAAATTTTCTTCACTAGCAATCCTTCACCAAGATATGAAAATTCATCCAAAACATACCTTCAATAATCCCTAAATGACCCCTTATATAACCAACAAGGGAACACCTTTACAATATAATTTGATGGACAACCCTGGATAAGGAAAGTGCTTTTGGAAATATTCAATTTATCTGGTATTTGAAGCCTACATGCTAGTTATACCTTTATTTCCTAAGTACTTAAATCTGATGGAATTAACTAGGCTTTTGTCAAAATATTTATACATAATTTAAATAAAAGAACTACCTAAACAATTTTTACCCAAAAATATAAGCAGATCTTTAGATGCTTTCCTAATTAGACTTACCAAGTGGCCGGAGAAGAATGGGTTCCCAAGGTCCCAAATCATTTGAAACAAAGACTGAATATGGCCTCCAAAATTATGGAAAGGCTTTTGGTGATGAGATTTGGAACAACCGTGCCCTAGAATGTGTCAAACTTCATCCACAAGGGGGTCGCTACCCTAGAATAAGGCTGAAAATGAAGGTAGAAACCTGCCCCAACACTCTTTGCCTTCTAACCCTAGTTGGAGCTGCCACGAATCTACAATATTTTGTCTTCAACCATTGTTGGAAATCTAAAACTACTTCTTAAAACTTAATAGAAACTCTTGAGATGGAGGATCTTCACAGGATAAAGAGTTTTCGTTCTTCAACCTTAGCAAGAGAGGGTTTTCGTCCTCTAATGCAAGTGCACCAAAGGGGTTTCGTCCTTTAGTGGAATTGGAAGAGCAATTCGCCAAAAACCAAACTATAGAATTCACAATAGCCAAAAAGATCCCCTCCATATGTGGCGACCTCCTTTTATGGTTGGAAGTGGCACAAAGCTCTATACAAAAGGCCTAAAGAATTCACCCATTTTGGACGTGTTACTTTTTCTTTTAACATTTTATTTCCCCCTTTTCTATTCTCCATATGGTTCGCTTTTTCCTCCTTGGGGAATAAATAAAAATAAGATGCTTATTTACTTTATTATCACTAATAAAATAATTAAAGTGCCTATAATAAAAATTACTATGCACTCGAATTAAATTATTAGGATTAGTTTCCCTCCTTTTTCCACCCCTTAGCCGTCGGGAAACCAAGAATAGGCTAAGGGTCTTTTTTAATAAAAAGTAAGTTGCTTGACAACTTTAAAATATTAACTTCATTATTTTTCCTTTATTTGAAAAAGGGGTCATTAGGAAAGGTATTTGTTTATGGTGTCTCATGCTCTATGAAGAAATCTAATAGTTGAGGAGATGTAGTCTTTGTTGCACACCTAAAGCCAAATCTATAATTTTCTAACTTGCTTTGTGTGAGATTGACACTTTTTCCATTATTAGTTGTGAAACAATGGTCATCTTTCATTGGTTGCCTATTGTCTTATTTTTATTAGTTACTTTTATTTTTCTCTTAGCAAAGTTTGGTCTTCCATAAGCATGAGGGCTTATATAGAGTGATGCAACACCAAATACATCTACGTCATCAATGTATTCCCTTGGACCTATTGGAGTAAAACTTAGTGTTCACAATTTTGTGACGATGTCATAAATTTTATCCTTGGGATCATAGTCATCATAATTGCTATCTTCTATATCATTTTGAAAAGGCATGACATTCATAGAAGAATTGACAACATCTTGTAATAACACATGTAAAGTGCAAGGCCCTTCATTTTTTATTTAACTTTTTCTAATATTGCATTAATAATTTAGAAAAGATACGAGTACAAACAAACAACAAAAAAACAAAGTTTAGACAAATAGTCAAGGCCAACACGGAAAACCAAAAGAAAACAACTACATGGGTAGAGCCCGATAACAAAAGTACTTAATCACATGGTCGAAAGAGCAACAACATAAAAAAAAATGAAATCATGCAACCAAAAATGGTTGGGTCCTCAACATTTTCCAAAACATCCTTGTGCACAGGTCCCTCAACAAATAGACTAGGTCCCTTTGCAACAACAACCTTATGGTTAGCCATCTTAGCATCAAAATGCTCAGACTTTCCCTGCACACGTTGAATAGTCTTTTGGACATGGTCATCAATCGACTTCTTAATCCACTAAGGCAGCACACCACCCAGACCAATAGCTGGTAGAGGAGCATTCTCTACAGAAGAGGAAGAACTTAAGAAGAGATGGTACAATCAGAATTGTACCCTCCACCCTAACTAGCAAGCTCATCCTGCCCAATTCAATCTCACCCACATTCTGCAGCAGCAAATTAACATTCTTTTGTGCTTGCAAATGATCAAACCTTTCTAAAGTAACTTGAATGACATTCATGGAGGAAGTGCACCAGCACGTGCGTAGTTAGTTGGAAAAGATGAATGCGCAATATAAGCAACATACAAATGAGAAGAGAAGAGAAGTGGAATATCAGGTTGGAGATATGGTCTTAGCCCATTTGCGGAAGGAAAGGTTTGTTAAAGGGACATTTAATAAAGCTCAAATGGAAGAAAATTGGACCATGCAATGTGTTGAGGAAGTTTATGCTATGAGATCGAGTTGCTGAAAGACATTGATATCGAAAACACATTTAATGTGGCGGATTTGTATCCATACCATACAGTATAGGGAAACATTGAAAATTCAAATTTAGAAAATAGTGGATGAATTGGAGAGAGTTGATTCCAGAGTAATTGCGTGAGGAAGCTGAAGGAAGAATTGACACCAGGATCAAGAAAATGCGTAGGAAGGAGTATACAGAGTATTTGGTCTAGTGGAAAGGGAAGAACATTGAAGATGCAACTTGGCTGAGTGTTGTGAATGCCACAAAACATGGCATTCGGATTCCTTGAGCAAGAGCTCAAGTTTTCAAAAATTACCCAAAGTGTATGATGTAGGAGCATTTGCATTCACAGAGTACCCTATATCAACCAAAAACAGTTGAAAAATTGGAGTCAATTTGCATTTGCATTTTGTGCTGTTGGCGGGCCGTGTACACACCTCATTTTCTATGCTAGCTAACCTTTTCTCTTGTGTAAGGGGTGTTGATGTATTATCGTATTGAGCGGATACCGTCAAGGGACTTGCCGAGATTGGGGTGTGATCGAACTTGGTCATGTAGGCTAGACCACAACATTTGAGAGAGATTGTTGTGTTGTCCTTTATACCATAGTTACCCTATCCTCGCTTTGTTTCCTATCTTGTTTGCATGTCACCATCATTATGTTCGCTTATTGTCACTTATCTTAGTCTTCCCACTGCTTTTGGTCATCTTGGACCTTCATCATGCCTATTTCATTATGACTTTGCCCATCATTCCCCATTGTTTTACACCTTTGACCTTATGGTTCCCCCGAAGCCGACGCTATTGCCATGGGCGATTGTGTTGGGCTTTGTTTCTTCCATGCCCAACAGGGATCACCCATAACTTGTCTCATTATGTTCACTTCTTTACACTTATTCTTGTCTTCTCTCATCTACGCTTTTGGTCATCTTGGACCTTCGTCATGCCTTGACCCATTTTACTTTATTCTTTATTCCACGTCACTTTGTTTTACACCGTTTGACCTTAGGTTCCTCCTAAGGCCAACACAATCACCCATGGGTGATGGTGTTGGGTTTATTTTTTCCATGGCCAGATGCCATCGCCCACACACGATCACATTGGGTATATATACCTCTCCACTTTTTTCATTTTGTATCATCAACTCATTCATCATTCCAAAACACTTCACTTTACGTGCACATTGGACATTTGTGCACATATTTTCACACCTAGTTGTTAGACTTGAGGTTTTGGAGCTTATCCCTTTTGCATTTGGGTCACCATAGTGAGCTAGGACTGAAGGTATTCTTCTTGAGCTTTCCCCTTCACCACCCATAGTGATTCTCTCTCGATATTGTTGTCTCTGGGGAGGATCAATGCATCAACAGTCTCACCATAGGTAAGTATTTCTAACCCTTCTTTGTCCTTTTTTTCATGATTATTGTTGTGTGGATGGTTGATCATTCATTCCTATAGATTATGGTAGATGAATGCTTGTTTTGGTCTTACTATGTTATGCCCCTTGGCTTTATCCATCTCTTGACCTACTCTTATTCTGAATCCTAGTAGGATACCTCTCTTTATCTTAGATATAGGCCTTGGAAACCTATAGCTATCTTAGGGTTAGGACTACTATCCTCTAGAATTACAACACTTGCGCTCCTTGAGCACCTTTGGTATCTACATCTTGTGTGCAGGCCTAGATTTGATTCCCAACATTTGAGAACACCAATGGAGATCCATCTTAGTTTGTCATACATTTTGGTGAACCCGACATGAAACTTACTTTGCCCTAGATTAGGTTAGATTTTTTCTACTTTTTGATTTTTTTCTTTTCTTACATGATCTCACTATGTAAATCTTCCTTACATGGTCGATCTTGCCTGTGCACGTTTGTACTTCTTTGACCATAGCCATTAGACCTTGTGAAATACTTGCTCACATGATTGATTGGTTTGGTTGTTTTTTTTCTCGCCACACCTGCTATTTTCCTGATGCCATCAACCCTTGTGCATCTCTACACGGCCAATCATGTTAGGATTTGGGCCAAATTCAGATTTTTTGAGAATCACCCTTTATTTTTCCATCATGTCTCCTCTTAGGATTTTCCTTGCCAGCATAAACCCTTTCAGAATCCCTATGGGTTGTTCTTTCATTCTTTCATCTCCATCTGGCAGCATCAATATTCTTAGCTCTTCTTCAACAATCTAGATCAATGCCATCGACCCCTATACCTTACTAGGGCCGATCTGGTCTGACTCCATTCCTTCCTAGTCTGATAGGATTGGCCCTTATGCACCATCACGACTGATCCCATCAAGGCTTAGCCGTACAATTGATTGCAATGTGGCAAAAATTGGAGAAATTGATCCCAAACATATCATAAAAAAACTTGAATAACAATGAATATTACACACCCAACAAGGAACGGTGATTAATCAAAGTTTCTGAAGATACATATCTTATGGAGGAAAGTGAAACAATCCTAAAACCTCACTCAAACCCCATTAATCATGCAAAGCCTCCTACAAACGGAGCAATCCCCGACCAATCTCCAAAAATTCCTTTACAAAACAACAATACCAAGGCTTCTTCCTCTAGTGGCCCTAATCCACCACCTAATCCTAATCTCATGATTATCAAGTTGTTGGATCAAATGGCCATCATGCAATCTTCCACCACTTCTAGCATGTTTCAAATGCAATCTGACATCTTAAAGATGGCTTCTCAATCAACACAAGTACCGTAGGTCCTAATCAGTCTTCAACACCTCCTTTGCCTTTGGATGCTAATGGGAATCCCATCCCTCCCACTTCAGTCCGCAATAAGGTTCTTCAAACACTACAAAACAAACCCCTAGCTCCTTACATAACTTCTATGGATATAGGGGGATATCTCCTACCATTTCTTATGATGGGTCAATTGATCCAACCATCTATCTTAAAAACTTTGGAAACATCTATAAGGAGTGGATTCAAACCAATACCTATGCTACAACCAAGCTCCTTGCAAAAACCTTTGTAGGATATGCTTTAGGATGGTATAACCAACTTACTTCACACTCTATTAGAGATTTTTGTCCAAGCCTTAGTGAAAGAGTTTCAACAACATGATCTCCTTGAAAATACTTTTAAAAAATTCATCCAATCTAATACAATCTCCTAATGAATAGGATCATGATTTCATCAAGTGATGGAATATTTTATGTAATCAAGTAAACCATAACCTTGATAATGAAAACTTGTGCCAACTATTATTCAAGGATCTTATTCCTGATCTCCAATATAAGGTGTGGTCCTTCTCTCCCACCGTATTGGAAGAGGCTCTTGAGCAAGCCAAGTGGAAGGACTACCTTATGTGAGAATTCGAACAACCATCCAAACCTCCAAGCACTCTAAATCAACATCTAATGCTATCACCCATCAAGCCCTTTCTAAAGGAAAATTTATCACACATTTCTCTTCAAACAACAATAATCACTGTGTTATTTCTCATAACCCACACCACCCAACCTTGTCACATGCTAAGCTATTACAAGTTCTTCACACTCCTTGTATCTTTTCTCCTACCAAGCAACCATCAACTTCTTTCAATCCTGACCTCTTCTGTTGGTGGCACGCCAATATTGGCCATTCCCACGAGGATTGTACGGATCTTAGGAAGGCTTCTCTCGATTTCTTTCTTGGACCTCATTTCAACACTAACACTATTATCAATGAACGTTATGAGAAATATCAATTTCTTCTACAAGCTCACAAGAATTGCCAATTTAGGACCAACCATGACAAGGAACCTCTAAACAACCTTGTAGGTACTATTGACGGGTCCTATGATCATAACTATCTCAATTCGCAACATGTTAATGCGGCTAAGGTTAATTACCAACGTAAGCCCATGCATAAGGACCTCATCCATAAGCCTAAAAAGTCTTCCCATACTGACCAAAATCTTACCGATACTTCTGAAGAGAAATCTAATGATGAGTTCGCTCTCTTAGTTGAGTCTCGTCCCAAAGATCCAATAGAAATCCTTTCTAAAGAACCGATTCCTCCTTTTTCAGACAAGGTTGCTTTATCATACAAACCTCATCCTGCTATGGATCTTTCCTTTGTGTCTCATCTTCTTGAATACCATTATGGTACTTACCCCAGGCCACATGGAACTTTCTTAACAAACTCAATTCTATGACTTATAAGATCCCTTTGATGGAGCTCATATGTACTTCTCCACAACATCGTAAATTCCTCATGCAACAACTTTATCGTTTAGAGGATGCCTTCGATGAGGTGGAGGATGCTCCCTCCATCCCCCTTTTCCTAACATTGTAATTCATAACATTGAAACCACTATTCCCGTAACTTACCAAACTTCTTAGTCTATAGCCATAGAATTCCTCGAAGATGATATGATCAATGACAAAGTATTATACAATGTTGACGATCCTCCCCTTCTTATTAGAGTTGTCATGCATGACATCCAAGTAAGAAGAGTCTTGGTGGATGAAGGATCTGGAATCAATGTCACTTCTCTCTCTCTCTCGCCCAAACTTAAAGATTGGAATTGGAATGAGTTTGAAGATATTAAGGAGAAAAAAACAAAGATTTTGGATCAGTTGAAGGACATAAATGTTCTTCACCAACATTCAGGTTATTCTATAGATCTTTTCAAAAAAGAATTGTCTCTTGAAAGCAGAACTACAAGAATGGGAAACTAGAGAGGAAATAATGTGGAAGCAAAAATCCAGGATTCAATGGTTAAAAGAGGGAGACAAAAATTCAACTTTCTTCCATAAATCTTTGCTTGCTAGAGGGCCCATAATTATATCCACTCCCTTTCTAAAGGAGATGGATCAAAGGTATATTCGATTCAAGGGATGAAGCAGGTGTCTCGACAGTATTTTCAGCAGTTGTTCACCTCTCAACCCTTGGATTTGGATTCACAACAACTTCTGATCATAATACCCAATAGTATTTCACAACAAGATAATGAAAGGTTGATGCAACCCATTACGGAAGTTGAACTCCAAGGTATTGTTTTCAAAATGAAAAAAGGAAAAACTCCTGGACCGGATGGTTTCCCGATTGAGATCTTCCAGACATTTTGGGATATTATTAAAAAGGACCTTCTACAGGTGGTTAAGGAAGTAAGGACGGCGAAACCTATGCTTAAGCAGATAAATAAGACTTTCATTGCTCTTATTCCTAAAGTTAATGAGGTGGAGGATATCTCTGGTTTCCGTCCTTATAGCCTTATGTAATGTCTTATACAAAATAATTACTAAGGTTATAGCGGAATGACTTAAACCCCTTTTGCATAAGATTATCTCTCCCGAGCAGGGTGGATTTGTTCCTGGACGCCATCTTCATGATGAAATTGTGTTAGCATAGGAAATTTTGCATTCTATGGACATTAAAAAAACTAGAAATGTTTATTAGACTGGATTTATCCAAAGCCTATGACAAAGTCGATTGGGGTTTCCTATGTAGAGTTCTGGCCCAATTCGGTTTTTCTATGGAATGGATTCAGTGGTTAAAGGTCTGTTTCTCATCTGTCTCCTTTGTTGTTTTAGTTAATGGGTCTCCTTCATATTTTTTTGAGCTTCCAGAGGTATTCAACAAGGAGACCCCCTATCACCTTTCTTATTTATTATTTTGGCGGAATGCATGGGGAGACTTATAAAGAAAGCTTGTCAGGAAAGAAAAATTCATGTAATTTAGTTGGCTAAAAATATTTTTCCTATATCCCATCTCCAATTTGTTGATGATTAGAAGAGCTACTTCTTTGGAAGCTAAACAATTCCATAAATTTCTTCATACCTTTTCACTATCCACTGGTCAACTGATCAATTAAGCAAAATCCACCATTTTCTTTTTTCATTGTTCTAGACAACTAGAAGAGCAAATTCTGGATATCTTCCATTTTAAGAAGGGGGGGCTTCCTTTACAATACTTTCGTGTTCCTTTATCTTCTAAGAGGTTAAAAGATTGGCATTGGTTAATCAACAAGTGTGAATTAAAATTACAAAAATGGACTAATAAGTGGCTATCTTCAAGTGGTAGGATGACGCTAATCAAATCTGTTCTTCAAGCTATGTCAATATATGTTGCCTTTGTGGTATACATTCTTGGAAATATCTTGAAACAAGTGGATTCTATTTGCTAGAAATTCTTGTGGAGTGGAGTTCAAGATAAGAAAAAATGGTCATTAGTTAAATGGGAAACTCTCTGCTGGTCAAAAATAGATGGTTTGGGATTTATATCTTCGCCTAGCTAGGATAAAACTTTAACTGCAAATATTGGAGGTTGCTTGTCTATCCTAATGATCTTTGGGCTGCTACCTTCAGAGCAAAGTATGCTGAAAATAACCCCCCGGTGAAAATTATTCACTCATCCCTTCCTACTAAGGGCTCTCCTACCTTAAAGGTTATCAGAATGGGAGAGGTAATTATTAAAAGTAAGCTCTTCTGGATAGTTAATAATGGGCAATTAGCTAATTTTTGGACTGATTCATGGGATGGACAGCCCCCTCTTATCTTCCAATATCCTCAGCTCAACCCTATAATGAAGAAAATGTAAGATACCGGTTGGGTTAAGGTAGCCCACTATGGTAAACCGTCAACCAACCCTTGGGAAAGTGAAAAAGAGTGGATTCCGATTTCTGAATGGCCGCTTGTGATAGAACATGAAGCTCAGATATTGTTGCATAATGTGTTAAAGACTCGCCCTCTTTCCTCTTCCCCATTTCCTAACAAATTGGGATGGGGACAAAACCCTTCTAGCAATTATAGAGTGGCCACAAGTTATGCCTCTTTAGTGATAGATAATCCTCATCCTCTTCAGTTTCTCTTTAAGAACTTATGGCACCCGGAAATGACAAATCAGATCCAACCTGGAAAATTGAAAAACTCTAGCTAGAAACACTAGAAAACATTGCTGCAAATCAGGAACTGAGTAGATAAAACCCTAGAAAATAGTTGTTCCAAATTTGAACTAAAACCCTTGATGAAGAATGGTTGTCCTAAGCATTGGAAATGATCTGATCTGACGGTGGTAGAAATACAGATCAAATAACCTCTCTCTGACTCTGAATCAACCCTTGAAACTCTGCCTTAAAACTCCATCTGCAAATTGATTTGAATGATGCTTCACAATAGCAAACTAGGGATGGATCTTTCACCACCGAAGTGGTTTGCTACCTACGAGGGGATTTCTCACCACCAAAGCTATGGTTCCTGTGGGATCTTACTCCACAAGCAAAAAGTGTGCAACCAGCAATGGCTCCAACATCATAAAAAGTATAAGTGTATGAATGAATGTTTTCCTCTCCCCCAAGTGCTTCCTTTTATAATTTCTCATTGCAACAAAAGGCCCCAAAAGAACCCAGTCGACCCCTTGGGAAAAATCCACATGTTAAAAGAAACAACTTAAGCGACTTTATCACCCATATGCCAAAAAGTGCAGTTAAGTCACCCCAACGAAAATTTAGAACATAAATTACCATAGGGGAGCATCTCACAACCTTATTTCACTCAAGTCACCTCAAAGTACGAGTCCAACTCCAAATCATAACATATAAGTGAAATGAAGGTACAAACCACACCCAATAACCATCAACATCACTAGTGCCTAGGGCATAACCAAGGCTAAGACGGATGAAAAGCCTCCCATGCCATCTACTCGTAAATGGGGATATTACACCAAGTGACCTATTTCAAAGCACCAGCGACAATGAAAAGGCATCCCCTCATATCCAACAGCTGTGACCAAGAGCAGTTTGCCATTTTCTGAACAATATCACTAGGAAGATATTTTGATATGTCAATATCCACAAGAATGTGAGCCAATGTAGTATGGATGAACCACATAGTTGCAGAGTCAGACTTCAGAACTTCCCAGAGTATTTCCAATGGATTCAAAACATGATTTAGTCCAGAAATGAAGCAAGATATTGGACAATTTGACCCAAATAGGATTGATTCTAAAGGATTCAGTAATAGGGTTAAAAGATGGGTACCGAGGTTTGAGCAATAGATAGTGTTGGGCCCAAAATCAGAGATGATCACAAAGAACAACATCCCCGTCTCTACTAAAATAAAAAGCCACACTGAAAAAACCTCTAACATAGGGATAAGTTTTCAGAGTACCTTCAATGAGATGCTGCCATGGCAAAGACAATTCCTCTTTCAGAGAAGTATTTTTTGCCTACAATGATCTCCTCGAAAACAACAAAGGGAGGGGTCTTCACACAGGGCAGCATCTTGAGAGATGGGGTAGATTTGGCCACACCAGCCACAACCGCAAGCAAGCCCAAGGGCCTCCCGTCTGCCACAATCCTAGAACCAATTCCTTTCCAAAGGATGTGCATGAGCACCACTTTGAGAAACAGGCAGGCCAAAGCAGAAGCAGCAAGGATTCGCAGCCACGGGAAAAACCTTGCTAGAAACAGGAGGAGAACCGCCACCTGAGCCATTAGCCAACGTCAATGGAACACCACTGCCATCTGAATTTAGTGCACCAACCACCGGCAAAAGCTTGGGAGACACTGCTAAATACTTGGGAGGATTCTGGAAAGAGCCAGAAGCTTCAGGGCTTCCCTTGGTCTCTATTTTTTCAATTTCACCACCACCTGAGACCTTAGCCAATGTGGATGGAACACTGCTGCCGTCTGAATTTAGTGCACCAACCACTGGCAAAAGCTTGGGAGACACTGCTAAATAAGTGGGAGGACTCTGGAAAGAGCCAAAAGCTCTAGGGCTTCCTTCCCATGGTCTCTATTTTTTCAATTTCAAGAGCTAGTTTTTAATTGTGATTTGGTGGGCTGTTAGAAATTTGGGAGGATTATCGTAAATATATATTTTGTCTTTGTTGTTTCCTGGTTTAAAGATCAGTTGTTTGAGATTTTAATTGGCAAATGGTGGATGAAATATATGCAGGGTGAAGAAGCATGCATGAGTGAGCGTGGTAAGGTATTTGATGTCAAGAACAAAAAAACATAGGAACGAATTTGCGTTGTGAAATTATTTTCTTATTTCATTAGTAATCTCTTAAACAGAGATGCATCCATTATATTCAGAAAAATGAGTAGTAGAATCCTCCTAAAACTCCACAGTTCAAACTGCCCTGCAATTTCTCATTTACCTACAAGTACTCTATTCCTAATAGCAGTTACACAACTGCTCTGATGTGCTGTCTTTTATTTAAAACAGAAATCCCTAAATACATAACTAAATCCCTAAATGTTTGGCTGTGGTTTGTGCATATCTGACACTCCCACTTAGCCAAATTTTATTCAAACTGATTGTATTACATTAAATCCTACTTTAGAAAAGTCAAACTCGTTTCATTTGGTGCCTTTGTCAATGCATCTGCCACCATCATTTCAGTTGCACACTACTCCATCTCTACAATGCTTTTCTCATTTTGTTCACAAATGAATTGATATTGTATCCCTATATGCTTAACTCTCCTGTGATACTTTGAATGCTTTGTCATGGCTATAAAACTTTTGGCTGTCATGTTTTAACACTGTTGGTTGGGTTTGAGTAACCTCACTGTCCTGTAATAATCTTCTCAACCCTATTAATTCCTTCGTGGATTGACATGCTGCTATGTATTCTACTTCTATGCTTGAAAGAGAAACTGTCGGTTATTTCTTACTTGCCCATGAAACTGCACCTCCACTAAGGATAAAAACAATATCCTGAAGTTGATTTCTCGTTATCAATATCCCCTGCCCAATCTGCATCACAATAACCTTAATCTTTGAAGATTCTTCTGAATTCTCTCTGAATGTAATTCTGCGATTAGTTGTTGCTTAAATATATCTGAACATTCATTTGACTGCTGCCCAATGCTGTGGTCCAGGATTTCTGGAAAACTGGCTCACAATGCTCCACATGTGCAATATCAGGTCTGCTAGAAACTACTGCATGCATTAAGCCCCCAACAGCGTTCAGATATGGAATTGTATCCATATAATCTGCTTCTTTTGTTTTGGGACACATTTCTAGTGAAAGATTCTTACCTTCTTCCATTGGAGTACTTATTGGTTTGCAATTTTCCATCCCAAATCTCTTGAGAATGTTCCTCATGTACTTCTCTTGATTAAAATGGATTTTCCTCTTCTCCTCGTCCCTTAAATATTGAATGCCCAAGCAATAATGAATTTCACCATAATTGGTCATCTCAAAATCTGCAACTAATTGAGACTTAGCAAGTGTTAACATTTTTAGATCATTAGTTATAATGATAGTGTCGTCAACATATAAAGCTAAAATGATCATTGACTCACCGATATGCCTGATGTAGACTTTCAAATCCGCATTACAACTAATGTATCCTTCATTTTGGAGAAACCCATCAATACGCTCATACCATGCTCTTGAGGAATGTTTCAGTCCATAGAATGTCTTCTGAAGCTTCCATACCAACTGCTCCTTTTCTTCTTAGATGTAGCCTTCTGGTTGTTCCATATAAATTTTTCCTTTAAAACCCCATTTTAAATGTTGCTTTTCATATCTAGCTGATGTACATGAAGATCAAAGGCCGCTGCAATCACTAACATAACTCTGATGGATGTTACCTTGACTGCAAATGAGAAGGCGTCATGACAATCCAACCCTGCAATTTGGGTGTATCCTTTTGCCACCAAATGAGCTTTAGCTGTCTATCAATCCATCTAACTTATACTTTTGATTGAACAACCACTTACACCTGACCATTCTCCTTCAGGGTGGAAGACTCGTGAGTACCCAATTATGATTCTTTATGTGTGATTCAATCAGCATCCATTGCATGCCTCCAATCTGCTGCATAATCACTTTCAAATGCTTCTCAAACACTATGTTGATCATAAACTTCTACATAAAGTGCACATGTTTTTTGTGCCTTTTCGGTTTCCTTACTCTTGTCAATCTTCGAAGTTCTGGCTCCCCTGAACAGAACCCACGTGCTGTATGGCTGTAGGTTGTAGTGCTCTTACTGTTCCAACTGGAGTAGAATCCTCATGCTCAAGTTCTTCAGATCTGCAATCAAAGATTCCTATTTTAATAGCCTTCAGATTGTCCGCTACTGCTGGTTTACGCAAAACTGAATCTTCATTAAAAATGACATCTTTCCTTACTAGAATCTCATGTGTTATGTGATTATAAATTCTGCATCCTTTTCAGTCCAGGGTATAACCAATCATTATGCATTTCTTGCTCTTGTCATCTAGTTTCTTTCATTCTTCATCTGGTATGTCTGCATATGTTAGACAACTAGAAATCTTAAACCCCTTGACACTTGATATACTTCCATACCACAATTCACAAGGTATCTTCTCATGCAATGCAGTAGTCGACAGCCTACTTTGTAAGTTTGTACATATGCAGCTGTAGAAATTGCTTCAGCTCAAGAAACACCGAATAACCCACTATTCTTAAGCATGCAATATCAAAAAGAGTCCTATTCCTTCTTTCTGCAACACTGTTCAGTTGTGGTTAATAGGAAATAATGTGCTCTAACTTCATCCCTTTGTACAAAAACTTTTGAAAGCATCGAAGGTATATTCACCTCCATTATCACGTTTAAGTTCTTTCAAAGGTTTTCCCAACTGTTTCTCACCAAATGCTTTGAAAATTTTAAACATTTTCAATGCATCTGTTTTATTTATAAGAAAATCTGAAAATAAACAAAGGTCATTCTAGAGATATCGTCAATAAAGGTAATGAAATACCTTGCTCCTTTTGTGTGACATGCATGCATCCGCCGGATCGACCCCTATACTTATCAATAGGGCATCGGCATGCATCCGCCGGCTCGACCTTCACTTCTGCATCCGGCTCTATATAGAGAACTGGTTTGCATTTGTCATCTAATGTCTGGGTGTATTAGCTCCATTTGATCCTCAGCTCTCGTCGCTTCTATGTTATTTGCCCAAACAACAACCTTCACATATTCCTATCTCAACTGGCAGATGTATCAAGGGAAGGGCCTTAAGCTTATCTCCAAAGTAATCACTTCACGCAGATTTCTCTTTAAACACATGTCCAAGAGTTCCCTGATGCTTAAGGGTCTTCAATTTGATTTTTCGTAATCTAGGCCCTCGTTTCACTTGGATTCATCTAGTGACTGTTGCACACAACCTGTACACCTATCCAAATGTAGAGTTAATCTGAGCGAATAGGCATTCTAACATGTCATCACCAAAGACCTTTCATCAATACCTTTTCTCCTAAAAGACTGCGAGATTAGATTCCCTTTTCTGGATCTAAACTCAGCTCATCACGAACTTGTACTGTATTTGTGCTAATTGAGGTTCTCTCATTTTTTAGTATAGGGATCCAGTTTCTCTTGGATTGACATCTAGTGATGACTTCACCCTACATTTTACCGAAAACCTCCTGTAAAGTACGTACAAAAATCAGAGTTATGAGATCAAAGCATCCTTCCACTAAATCAGAAGCTAAGATCTTGGAGAGTCCTTGAAACATATTCTTTTTCCTTTAGGGCAGCAAGATCTCTTGCATTGGTGGTGGTAGGTGCTATCTTTCCCTTGATATTCAGCCCATCTGGCTCAAACTCCTATAAGTGTCAAAGATCTCACTATTGGGTGATGTGAAAAGGAACGGTTGTCCATGGGGTGCCATTACCATAGGTACAATCCTTTGTGTTTCAAAGCACATTGGCTTCTAGTAGTTATTCACAACGGACGATCCCTTACAACAAGGGGACAAGCTTGAAACTGGTGATCCAGCAACCACTGTCATTGAGGAGTTTCAATTCTAATGGTGCCATGCCCATATTTCCACATAACTGTGCTCTAGTTGTACTTAGTCACCTTAGCACGTGATTGAAGGAGTCTAATGTGTTGATGTTGACCGTGGATGTCGACTCCACAATGTAGGAACTCTTTACTTGACTAGCAGGTTTGCATGAGGACTGACAATTGCATTGTTTCCCTTTCCTAGAAGTCAATTGATCTATCCAAGGGTCGGCTAGAGGACTTTTGAATACATTGGGGCATGATCGCTTGAGGTATCTTGGCCTCACTTTTCCTCATCAATTTCTAACGTCTGAAATTAGAGAAGATCTTTGCATCTCTAAATTTGCTATTGGATCCATTGTTAACCTTGAGACATAATAGAGGATTTATCATTTTATTTTATTCATTGCCCTGAACTTAAGTTTATACTCTAAAGCAAAATCATGAAATAACTTAGGCTTCGTAGTCCTCTTTGGACACAATGGTAGTATTACTCATCAGTATTCTATGGTTTATATTTATGTGCTTTGTCTTTACTTCCTTTCAAATTGGAGTCTTCATTTCTCTGTTTGTGTGTAGGTTGTGAAAGACACTATCATGATCTATAATTACGTTGAAAGGCGTGTTTACAGGTAGAAACCTCGGGGGACTCTGACAACATATTGCAATCGCCACCGTCCATGTGATAGACCGTATCAATGACCTTGACAATAATTTGAGCCATTGGGTGAGCTAGGTGATGCCTCGTGGTCGAATCCATTTGCCCTATAAATTTGTGCAAGGCCTCTTCCCCCCAAAATGTCTCTAGTCTTTTCTTTATTTTATGTGCTTCGTCTCCCACAATAGTTATGCCAGATCTTTCAGAGAGTCTTTTGACTGAGAACAACCACGCACTATGTACCAATTTATTCTTGTTGGTGTACAAAAAGCGTGTTTCCATCTCTGCTATAGAACACCACGGTGGGATGGCCGACGAGATGGGTGGTGAAAATGTTGCCATATTAAGTACGAGAGTGTTGAAAAACATAGTGGGGGATACCTAGTCCAACTTTAGCATCTGCAGACAACTGCACAAATGTCCATCTCTTAAGTGAAGGGCCATCCAAATGCCCTTGGTGGAACATTCCCCTTTAATCTCGTCTTCATCTACATTATTATGAGTGCCATGATCAAACATAGCAACAATGAAATAGAAATTGAGTTAACAACATCATGCCTTTCGCTCACCCAATTCGCCGCCACAGATTCACATTTTCTATAGTTCTACGATAAAATATTTCTAGGTGGCACATAAAAGATAGACATGATAGAATAATAGGTCTATATATGCCAAATATAAATATGAATAAACATTTTTGAAAATTGTTTCACAATATTTACTTCGAAAGGAAATTGTTTCACTATTCTCGTGTGCTTTCTCGAGCTTGAAAATGAAAAGGAAAGTTTGTTGAACACAAATTGCAATCATGTTAATAATATGTTGGTGAGATCGAGATGATAAAGTGGAGCACATATCAAAGAGTATTTAGGTAAGAAAAATCTAATTTGGGGAATGGATGAGGGAAATGTCCACAAAAGGCCAAGATGGCCTATGAGACAGAAAAGGTAGTGCAAGGACCAATACATAAAGGGAGTGCCAAAAGCATCTCCAGAAAAAAAAAGGAAACAAATCAACTACTAGAAGGTTGAAGAATTGGGAACCAGTGGAATGTACGTTGTCTGACAGATCTGGACCAACTTGTCTGCGTATGAGATCTCTTAAGATTCCTGAAATCAGTTATTTGGAAGTAAGAACTGATATGCCTGTAATTATTTGTATTTGAGGACTTCAATTTGAGTGTTCTTTGTCGGAGTTGAAGTGTCTCACGAATAAACAAAGCTAAACATTTCTGGTCTTCATATCGAATGAGGCTCCTTAAAGATCCATTGGAATCTCTGAAAAGACAATGGTATCTTCCACGAATTTCATAGTAGATGGGACACTTGAATATAAAATGCTCTTCACTTTCAGGCTCTAGAAAACACAACTGACATATACGCTCATGTTGTGGGAGGCTATGATCAGATTCCATCCGAAGCGGGTGAGAGAAAATGTGAAACTGAGCTAAAGGGATCCTCAGGCATGAAGGCAACAACTTCTTCATGTATTCAGGAATTTTATTTTGATCTTCATGGAAGCAGGAATAAAATTGAAAATAGTGAAGAAGTTTTGGTTTCAAAGGCTCTTTTGGAGCAAACCATGTAGCTTTCAAATAAGACTTAGTGAGTTCTTCACGTATACCCTTGTTAACCTCATGTTTAGTGAGTTGAGGAGCATTAATGGAAAACCCAAGAGGAGGAAGTCTTTCTATATCAATATTCAGCTTCTGAAGGAGAGTCATAACTCTTGCATACCAACAAGATTTGCATCCTTTTTTGACAAGTTGCATAGAAGATTGGAGTGCCAAATATGGATATCTATTCTGACCAGAAAAAGAATCTGCCATGCATCGAAGCCTATGCAACATAGTGATAACATTGAAAATCAAAGTGATAAAGAGTGGACATACCCCAAACTCTGCAAGAATAATTGAGTGAGGAACCATTCTTTTGGCTCGAATATTCTTCGATAACATGGAAATGAAAACTCTTTCCATACGGTTGAAATCATTCTGTCTCAAATATGGACCCCAAACATCACATCCATATAATAGTGTTGGTGTAACCAATGTATGAAAAAGTTGAATCTTTATTTGAATATCTTGAAATTGAAGCTGAAAACATTGTCTTTCCAAGGTTGTCAAAGTTGCATACCCTTTGCTCAGTCTTGCTTCTATTGCTGGAACAAAGCTAAAAGGCGGTCCAGAGAAAACCACACCCAAGTAGGTGTAGGAGTACACCACCTCAACCTGTTTTCCTTTGTACATCAAATTCATTATAGATGCTACTTTCTTGGTTGTATTGAATGCCATGATTTTTGTCTTTGCAAGATTTACTTTGAGGCCTTTCTTATCACAAAAATTGCTCAATGCATCAAGCTGATTTTGAAGTCCTGTAATTGAGTGTGAAAGCAAAATAATGTCATCTGCAAACAATAAAATAGCAATGTAGATCCCAAAGAGGCTACAACCATTCATGCTACCTGAGGTTGTGGAGATAAGATCCTCTAATTCATCAATATAGAGCCCAAAAAGTGTAGGCGAGAGTGGACAACCTTGTTTCACACCTATGGTACTATGGATGTTATTAGTAGTGCCCATTTTGGTATGAATATGCCCAAAAAATTTCTCATACAAAGTCATGACAAGAGAAATTACCATGTCAGAAAGACCCAACTCTTCAAGCCTCTAGATCAAAAGATGCCTTGGTACTGTATCAAATGCCTTTCAAAAGTCTACAAAACAACAATATACCTTCTGCTTGTTAGCCTTTGCTTCCTCTATAATGGCAACCAAAGTGAAAATGTGATCATTTGTTCGGTGATTCCTTCTAAATCCTGCTTGACCTTTTGCTCTAATCCATTTTTTCTCTACCCATTGTAAGATATAATCATCATACATTATAGCAAAAAGTTTACTCAGAGTATGCCCAATCATGATGGTACAATAGTTCTCAGGTTTAAGAGAATCTCTAGATTTGAAGATGGGGTGTATAATATGCGATGTCCAAGTGAGGGGAAGACCCCGAGGAACAATAAAATTAAAAAATTTAGAGATATGGACAACAAGAACAACTGGACTATGATGGAAAAATTCAGCTTATAAATTTTCCACATCTTGTATATTTTCAGTGCTTTTATTCTTTATTTATTTATGTAGTCATTGATCCTAGAGTGATTTTACCTTGGCACTTTCTATTATAACTGGATGTATTCTAGAGTCCTACTGACCTACTTTTGGTAATTCGTGGATGTCAATATAATTTTTTTCTTTCTTTCTTGTTCTATCAACAATTCTCTTTAACCTTAAAACTGCTGTCAAGATGACTATCGTATCTTCGTTTCGTACTTTCAAACTATACAGAATGGGTATGAATGTTTTGGGTTTAAAAGTGCTACAGCATTTTCTCAAGCCATATCAGTTCTCTTTATCCTTAAAGCTGCTGTCAAGATGACTTTCTTATTTCCACTCGTACTTTCAACTGTATAGAAATGGGCAGGATTGTTTTGGGACTTAAAATTGCTATGCTATCTTCTCTTGCTCTATCGGCAGTTCTCTTTTCAAACAGTGAAGAAAACGCAAGCGCAGATTTATATCCTTTCTCATGACTTTTTTGTATTAAATGCCTTTATATACACTTAATTGTATAATTAGGTTTTAGTGCTTCCTAGATTTAGATGTAGTTTTAGAAGTTTAGTACTCCTGTTGAGCTATTGTAATTTGTTTTATTTTTAGTCTCCTTGACCTACTTTGCTTATTGGTGGACATTAACATAGTTGCATTTCTTCTTTCTTTCTTTCAGGGTTTAGATCCTCGAACAACAGCAAATGTGTTCCTCAATGCGCGTTGTGTGGGGGAGAAAAGAATTGAAGATGAAGAGTGCTTTGCCTTGAAAGTTGCAGCCAGTCCTTCAGCTTTAGCAGAACGTAATGATGGACCTGCAGAAATCATCAGGCACGTTCTCTTTGGTTATTTCAGCCAAAGGACGGGTCTTCTTGTATACATGGAGGATTCTCACCTTACTCGAATTGAATCTGCTGGAGGGGATGCTGTATATTGGGAAACCACCATCGAAACAACAATTCATGACTACAGACCCGTGGATGGCATAATGATTGCTCATGCAGGTCGATCTGTTGTAACAGTTTTTAAATTTGGAGGCCAGATTGGAATAACCTACGCTAAGACTCGTATGGAAGAAACATGGGTGATAGAGGAAATGGTTTTTAATGTGCCTGGTCTTTCCATGGAATGCTTCATTCCCCCAGCTGATGTCAAAAAGGGATCAGGGATTGGGGATCATGAAGAGCTCAAATTTGGGAAGTTTGGAAAGGAAAATGCTTGGCAAACGTGTTTAAAACAATCAAAATAACCATTTATCTGGAATTTTTATGCAATTTGCATGATTCCTTTTTTTTTAATAGTGAAATACAAATATAATTCACTAGAAATGGGGCCAAATCAAACTCCACATATAAACACATACAATTATAACCTTAACATATAACCAACCACAAGTTGACACGCCTTCATAGAGGATCTTCATGAATGGATGATAGAGATTTTAATAATGTCTATGAGACCAAAAGAGTTTATTGTATTTTAAGAATAAAATTATAGTGAAAGGTGTAAAATTTGTGAAGTTGTCCTTTAATTTGAAATTTATAATAATAATTTATTTATTTTCAATATTTTATGGACACCCTTTATAGGTTTTGCCCAAGAAGCTAGTTCAAATGGCATCATATGTAGGGCATTCCATGATATATTGCCATTCCATTTAAAAGACATTCTCTCTTTCCAAATTTTTTGGGCGTCTTCCATTTACATGTCTTGCATCCAAATTAGTGCGACATGGTCATTAACTAGGTTATGTGCATCATTATTTTCCATTTGATTTTCACCCCTATGTAGATTTTTTGATCGTACTTATAGGTGGGGTTAAACTCAATTATGTAGAATTGTGTTTTCCTCCATAATTGCTTTGTTAGCATATTTAGTCTAAACCTTTCCATTACATAATTTTTATCTCTTGATTGGTGGTTAGGCATCCATAAATGAAAGATTTTAATAATGTCCATGAGATTGAATAGTCTATCGGACCAAAAGTACTAACTAAAAAGTGTCGCGCTGGGACAATTGCTTGAAGAATGGGCTTCCCCACAAAGGTTACTAAATATCTGCTCCTTTTTTGATGTTGGATCTTCTCCTATGAACTTTGATAAGGAAATTTGTTATTTTTCAATTGTGGTGATGCAACAACAATTAGGGGATCCAATACAAAAAACTTAGACCATGTGGGATTTTGAATCAACACAACTTATGGTTGACTCACAACCTTACAGTTGGAAGCAATTTATGTAAACAACACTTCGTTTTATTTCAAGAGGAACATAAACATGATTGATTGCAAACTAATATGACCTTCAATGATCTCCGAGGAGGTATAACAACACTATTCAATCTGATTAGATTGACCTTCAACACTATTGTAGATACATGTTCTATCTATACTTCAACACACTCTCACTTAATCACAAGGGCGAGTTCTTATAGAACCAAGAATCACATACTTACAATTATTAGCTCTCAACTACATTTTACCCATATGACATTCATTGAAGCCTCCTAAAAAATTTAATTGTCATAGTTCGCTATGCAAGATAATGCCCAAATGTCTTTATCACATTACAAGAATAACACAAATTGAAGAAACTTGACTTGGCCCAACAAATACAATTATTAATTAGGTGAATATTCATTGGCTCCTTTGTAACAAACAAATTTGAATTCAAATATTTACACCCCCAAAGATAATGCACATGTTACATTTCTACACACAAAACTATGCACAAGTCTTCTAAGTAAATCCTCGTGATTTTTTTCAATTGTCCTCCAATGGCTTTGTGGTTCTAATGGTACATGTGTGCCATCAAGATGGACCTTTAGTGATAACACAAAGCTTTGGAAACAAAGTATTTGATATTGACATATTGTGCACGACATGATGACGTAATGTTTTTAGTTGTTTAGAGTCCCCTAGTCTTGGGCCAAGTGCTTTAAGGATTGTGCTCCACATCTAAGTCATTGGCCATCCTTCTCATGTTGTATTCATAGTGTGGAGATGTAGCAATTCATTTTGACCCTTTTTTTCTTGTGCACAACCTTTGTTGTTGATAAACACAAATTTGCACTGCTCCATTCAAATACTAGAGATTTTCTTGACTCGAGGAGATACCATCAACTTTTTGAACTCCTCTGGAGATGCTATAAAACAAAACAACTATGAAAACATGCAAAAACTACTCTATTGTTTTTTGTTGATGTGGGATTGCTTGTGAATCCAAATGCTCCCGCAATATATACCTTGGGTAAGAAAATGTTCTATCAACTCTTGCTCATACAAGCTTTGTAAATGTTATTCCATGCCTTGCCACAACAATTGCACCGATCCATGTCGCATCTTTAATTTCTCTACCTTTACACTTGAATAAATATTCCTTGTTAAGCACACACTTATACTGAGAGGGGGGAGGTGAATTAGCATAAGATAAAATTTTACTTATTAAAACTTATATCCATAATTAAAGCATTTAAAAGCATTCAAATAACAAAACATAGAGCAACACCAAATTTACTTGGAAAACCTTCTCTCGGGAAAAACCACAAAATAAGATTGTTTGGATCTACCATCCAAATCCAACCCAAAATTAAATGCTTTACAAATGTTCGTAGGCACCAACCTACTGGAGACACCAATCCCCAATACCAAGCACCGACTCAGTCGATTCGTGAGCACCAACCCACTGTCAACACTAATCCCCAATTTTGTGAGGCATCGACCTCAACAATATAAACTTCCACCTTCTATAGTTGCTTCTTCAACTAGATGATGGTAATTATGTTTCTCCTCTTCTATCAAATTATGTATCTATTTCATTTTTCGCTTGTCTTTCTCAACCTTTTCATCTATATTTTATAGCCTTAATGTGTCTCTTCCCAAGAGGGGTGACTATCAAAAGATATGTTTCTTAAATTAATATTAATTAACTTCTTTGACTCCTTCCAAATTGGTCGGTTGGGCTTGTATTTAATATTTGTTTATTTCATTTATTTCCTTAGATGAAATCGATTGCCCTTTCATAATTACAATGCTAGTATACAATGTGATTGTTGTTCATTACGTTCAATATTACTACAATAAATTTGATCACTGTAATACATCAATGGCACTATATATCTCTTTGATCGTTGTGCATTCTCTTTTGACATCAATGACTCCTATTCCACACATTCTTTTGTGACATCAACTCCTCCTTTGGCATCAATGAAAATATTTTCAACAATCTCCCCCTTTGTCATTGATGACAACCCTAAAAAGAAATAATCATATCCAACCAGAATACTACATATTTCCGGACTTCTTCCTCTTGCTGTAGTGCTCCCTCTCTCTTTAACTCCCACCCTTTGACATCAATAGCAAAGGGATATACAACACAATCACAATGTATATCACCAAAATATCCATGCAGCTGAATAATGCAATTATTAGCCCCACCTTAATCCATGTTTCTCTTAATGATTTTAATGGCTAGATGAAGAATGGATCACTCCCAATTTCTGCCTTAAAAATTAAAAAGTTTATTTGGGGAGGAGCTTCGTGAATATATCTATTATCTGTTCCTTTGTGGCAATGTACTCCATCTTTACTTGTTGATCTGCAACTTGTTCTCTGAAGAAGTGATACTTGATTGGAATGTGTTTTGTTCTAGAGTGCATAACTAGATTCTTCGAAATGGTTATTGCACTAGAGTTGTCACAGAGTATTGAGATTGGATGTCCATATTCTATCTTAAAATATTTCAACGTTTGCTTCATCCAAAGGACTTGTGCACAACAAAAAATTGCTGCTATGTATTCTGCTTCAACCGTAGATAAAGAAAATGACGGATGCTTTTTGCTCAGCCATGACAAAAGTTTTTTTCCAAGAAATAATGCTCCTCCACTTGTACTCTTTCTTTCATTGACACTTCCTGCCCAATCTGCATATGTGTGTTGTTAGTGTGAAATCTTCACCTCTTGGATACCACAAGCCATAGTCCAAAGTACCTTTTAGATATTTGAATATCTTTTTCACCGCTTGCACATGTGTTTATTTTGGGGCTGCTTGAAAACATGCTATTAAGCCTACAACTTGTATGATGTATGGTCTTGATGTTGTGGTGTATAACAAGCTACCAATCATGGATCTATAAAGTGTCTAATTCACTTCAAGATTTTCATCATCTTTACTTAACTTGCATCATATAACCATGGGTGTGCTAAAAGGTGCGTAGTCTTCCATTTTGAACTTCTTCAACATCTCCTTTGTACACTTGGTTTGGGAGATAAATGTTCCTTTGTTAGATTGAGAAATTTACAAACCAAGGAAAAATAACAACTCACCCAGCATGGACATTTCAAACTCCTTTTGCAAACTCTTGGGACATTGGTTTACTATCTCATCCAAAAATGATATCATCCACATATACCACAACAATAAATTGATTCTCACCTTCAGTTTTGATATAGAGATTACTATCAACAACTCCCTTTTCAAAACCTTGTTCTTGTAGATATTTATCAAGCCTTGAATACCAAGCTCTAGGGGCTTTCTTTAGCCCATATAGTGCCTTCTTCAATCGACATGCATAGTCCTTATTTTTTGATAGAAGGAAACCTTTTGGTTGTTCAATATATAAGTCTTCCTCTAACTTTCCATGTAGAAAATCAGATTTCATATCCATTTGATAAACTTTGAAGCTCTTAAAACTAACATATGCTAGAAAACTTCTACTGGCTTCTAATCTTGCAACAGGGGAAAAGGTTTCTTGTTACTTGGCCATCTTCACTCATCTTATCTGTGAACACCCACTTGGTACCAATTACATTCTTGTCTTTTGGTCTAGGAACAAGTTCCCATGTCTCATTCTTTTCAATTTGATTCAATTCTTCTTCCATAACATCGATCCAATGCTTGTCATTGCTAGCTTATGTAAAAAAATTTGGCCCTATTTTGGATAACAAAGAGAAGTTTACTTGTTCAAATGTACTTACTATTATTCTTCTAGTTTGTACTCTAGTATTCTTATCACCAAGAATTAGACTTTCTGCATAATTTTTCTGGAAAAATCTTGATGGTGCCTTAGTATCTCCCCATTCCACATCTTTTTGGTTTTCTACTACTTCTTCTTCTTTGAATTTTGGTCCCTCTAAATGATCATTTGTTTGTGCACTTACTTTTTGAGGCTTTGTTTCATCCATCTTTATGTTGGCACTTTCTACGATTTTTTATAGATTTTTATTATAACATCTATAAGCTTTACATTTTTAGAAATATCTAAGAAAAGTACCTTCATCATCTCTTGATTCAAAATTTCCCAAGTCTTCTTCATCTCTCTTAATGAAGCATTTGCATCTAAACACTTTGAAATATTTGACCGATGTTGGTCTACCCTTCCATAACTTCTAAGGTGTTTTGTTATTGTTTACTCTAATTTGTCCTCTATTGAAATTGTAGACTGCAGTGTTAACTGCTTCTCTCCAAAACCTGTCTAATAGCTTAGATTCATTTAATATTATTCAAGCCATTTCTTGAACAATTCGATTATTTCTTTCTACAACTCTATTTTGTTGCGGATTCCTTGCAGCAGAGAGATGCCTTTTTATTCCACGTTGCTCACAAAATTCATTGAATTCATTTGAGAGGAACTCACCTCCTCGATCTGATCTCAAGCACTTGATTTTTAAATTTGATTCATTTTCCACCAAGGCTTTAAAAGCTTTAAATTTCTCGATTTCCTCATGTTTTTCATTTAGAAAAGTGACTCATGTCATTCTATAATAATCTTCAATGAGCAACATAGCTTTCACCTTGTATGTTTTGTGTTATTGTAGATGTAAACACCCTAAAAATACATACACATTTATATCCCGTTGTTATCCAATTAGAATTAATTAAATTAATTATATTCTACCACAACATCCTCCTTTGGAATTAATTAAATTAATCCCATCGATTAAATACCCCTTTTGAATTAATTAAATTAATTCAATTTCCTAAGTCACATTCCCACCTCTTATAATTAAATAATTTAATTCTATTATGACTTTGGAATTCATAAATTAAACACCCCTTTAGAATTAATTAAATTAATTCTATTTCCTAAGTCACATTCCCACCTCTTAGAATTAAATAATTTAATTCTTTTATGACTTTGGAATTAATTAAATTAATTCCTACATCCTTTTAGCTAATATAATTGAACATTTAATTAAATAAATGGTTAATTGTTCCCTCAATATTAAATATTAATTAATTTAGTTATTTAATTACTTACTTTTATCCACTAATACTCCACTTCACCCCACTTCTAGAAGCCTACAATGGTGGGGGAAACAATAATGGCTATGCAACCACTTCTCGAATGAATTCAAAGATAATGATTGCCCCTGCAAAGCTGCAACTACACAGACATGATCATATTACTTTTTCTAGGTAATTATAATTATTACCTATGGAGCCAATTCAACCCAAGATACACTTCTCATGGCCTCACCTCAGCTATAAAATCTTACCAATTCCTTTACAAATCCATCCCTGGAGTTTTGAGAAAATTACATCCAATTACTCCTAATTTGTTTCCCGCATCCTTATAAAAATTGTCTATAGCATTTGCATCCCCATTTTGAGATTGAATCAAGAGCATCCAAAAATAAAACTTTACAAGGTCAACACAAGTCTAAGCACTTCTACGGTCTTATTTGTCAGATTGGAGTATGAGGATCAACTCATAAAGAAATCAAATCAAAATGAGAATCCAGTAGAGAAAGATAGTGGAGTTTCTGGCATACTCATAAATAAAAAAAGAGGTACATATAGGAGTGTTGTGTAACTCTTGTGTATGACACATGTACACAACCCTATTGACCTATTCAACCTATGACCTATTCTCACTAAGTGAGATGACTAACCATCTAGGTGGACAAGTCGTTGAATGATGACAAGTCTAGTCATATACACCAACACCCCCCTTCATTGAAGCTGAGGTAGAGGTCATGGAAAGTTAGAACTGAAAGAGAACTCCCCTAGACAACTAAGAAAGATGTGTCAATGGGGCCCGACTACTAAGCCTGATAAGGTACCCATGTAAAAACAAAAATTTCTCGAAAAGAGAAAGAGGAGAAGAATGGGTCCTGACAACTAGGCCTGATGAGGTACCCATGTACAATAAGAATCTCAAGTAATGGAGGAAAAACCCCTAAGGGAAAACATCCACTTACAAGAGATAAAATACACCCTTAAACAACCTAAGAAAGATGCGTCAAATGAGTCCCGAAAACTAAAGGCCTAATAAGGTACTCATGTACAAACAAAATCTTTCTAGAAGAAGAGAAGAGATGAAGAATGCTATCTAGCCTCCCAAGATGAAGAATGTGCTGAAGACCACCCTATATCAAGTGAAGAAGAAGATCCCCAAAGTGACAAGGTGTGGTTCCTATCCAAGGAACAATGCTCCATATGTGAGGTGGAAGTGCCAACTACTCCATGAAGGGATGGTGAATCTGAAGCAATGGCGAAGAAGGAAGGTGGAATATCCTGTAACTATATAGAAGAGTGCCCAAAGTCTGATGAGTCCTGAATCAAAGTACCTGCTCCCTGAAAAGTCTGTAGAGGACCAGAAGTAGGTGGATCAAGAAATAACTCCTCAATATGTGGTAGATGATAAGTGGATGATGGAGGTGGGTCCCCATCACTATGGAAATCAACCAAGCTAGAAGAGAAGTCATCATCATCAGAAGTGAGCTCAGAAATATCATCAAGTCTAGGTGAATCCGATGAAGAATCTGAAGGAGGAACAAAGTGAGAAAAAGAGTAAATTCAAGTGTGATGATCAATTGTACCAACTGCAATAATATTGTCACTGTGAAGCTCTCTAACATAAACAGAATCCAGAGTGAACTCAACTCGCATGCCCTGACTAAGGTGAGTGATCTGATATACTGAAAGGAGATTAGTTGAAAGTGAAGGAACATTAAGCACATTGTTGAAAGTTCCACCATTCACTTCAACAGACCCTCTCCCAAAAACTGGTGTAGAAGTGTTGTCACCAAGCTGAATAGAAGACATGTCACATGGCTCTAATGAAGTAAACTCAATGTCAGATGAGGCCATATGATGAGATGCACCTGAATCAATCACCCATGTAGGAGTAGGTGACACAACTGCAACTAAAGCTCTTACTTTTGTTCTTTCCTTAGTTGATTCTTTTTTTAAATTTTTCTTTCACTTTCCCCTTTCCATTGTCTTTTTCCTTAGAAATTTTGTGAGTTGATGATGAAGATGGCTTGAGAGAATCGAGAACTCCTATGTTGTTCTTCTCAAGAAGACTCGTGAGGAGGTCAATCTTCTTCTTCAAACATTTTTCTTCTTCATGTCTACCACTGCAGTACCCACATTTGATTCATTCTTTAGGATTTTTAGAACTAGAAGAGGAAGTGGAAAAGTTTGATTTGGTGGTGGATTGGTCCTTTTTATTCTCATGATCCTTATTGTTCTGCTTCTTCTCTTTTGAAACCCTAGGTTTTTCATGACCAACAATGAGAGCATGGGATTTTGTGGATCTAAGAGTACCCATCTGAATTAGCTTATCATGTTCTCTAGTCAAATCAATGACAAACTCATCAAAGGAGGGCATAGTCCAACTTGCACCAAGTGCTCTTTTTGTAGCATGGAAGGTAGAGACAAAAACTGAATAGTTTGGACCAAGTTTTGCAAGGACAAAAAGTATGAGTTGTGAGTCCTTGTCAATTCCACAATTTTTCAGTTGCAATCTAAGAGATTTGAGTTTGGTGAAAAAGTCTTGGAGAGTGTCAAAACTGCTAGGGCTGAGACTAATCAACTCATTTTCCAGTTCATGCCCTTTCATTTCATCCTGTTTCCCAAAATTTTTTATCTAAGGCATCCCATACTTCCTTGGGTGATTTGGATGTGTTAATATGAAAGCATAGTTTTGGTGATACAAAAAGACACAAAATCCAAAGGCTTCATCGCATTTGTCAAACCACTTTTCTTTCTCTGCATCTTCTTTAGGTTCAGTTTGCAATCCCATAGTTATCTAAAACAATTCTCAAAGCAAGAGACATGAACATCTTTCCATTCATGATAGTTAAATGGGGTAAGCAAAGGAACATAATTAGGATCCATAGCAGATAAAAGTGAGCAAAGAAAATAGCGAAAAGTAAAGAACCACACACAATGAACACCCCCCTGATTGCGACACTTTATAAGTAGTGTGTTGATTACACCCAAGTGTTCGTGCGATGTGAGATGATTGGTCACTCAACTTGTAATTAACAAAATATCACACAAGCGTGGAGACCACAATATGCTCAATTGTGCGCAATGAAACAAGTGAACAAGCACATAAAAGTAAGCAAGAAGGAAAGGAAGCTCTCTTGCCACAAGGTTGTGGCGGACATGCTCACTAACCCACAAGTGAAGAAGAGTGATTACAATGTGGAAAAGGCAAAATACTATTAATTAAGACTTAAAAATTAGAATAGATGCCTAAAAACTTAAGATGAAAGAGATAATCAGACCATTAAAAAAACTCTGTAAGTTAGATTAATTGAACCTACTTTTATAAGGATAAAAGATAACTTATTAGAAATATGTTAAGATCTAAATTCTAAATTAATGCAATTACTTTAATGAAATTAGATCAAGAAGCATAAAAACATCAAACAAAGGGATTTATGAAATATGAACAACTCCATTTCAAAAGTAAAAATATGTAAAGTAATAATAGAATAAGGTTTCTAAATTAAAAAAATGCAAGAAAAGTTACAGCATTAAATTACCTGAAATAGTAAAAACATGATGCTCAATTCTGATTCAAGTGGCATCAAGAGTTCTACGGTCGGTGTTTGTAGGGAATCTTAGAGGGTACTTTGGTTAGAGTAGTTAACTCCAGGTAACCTTCTATGATTAAATTGCCATAAAACATAATTTTATTATAATTATGCATGGTCATGGTTATGGAAAGGTTTAGAATTCTATGATTAAATTGCCACAAAACATAATTTTATTATAATTATGCATGGTCATGGTTATGGAAAGGTTTATACTTTTATTTACGATCACTCTTTTTTGTATTGGAACATTGCCATTATTCACTTTCTTAGCTGGATATATTTGCTGTTATATTCTGTTATTTACGGTTACATATTTGGCTGAATAAATGTTAGTATTGCGGAACTTGACAAAGCAGCAGCAGGAAAGTTTTTTTATCACTTTATGCGTGTCAAAGAAGCGAAAACACATCAAGGAATAAGTAAACAATTAAGCAGAAAGTATGGAATGCCAAAGGGTTAGTCAGATTGTGGGGAAAGAGGCATTCAAATGATACTGATATCATTCAAATTTTAATGTCCCCAAATGGATATTCTAACCCCAAATGGATTTTCCACAAATCCCAAATAAAATGCAAGTTGGAAATGATTGTTTTTATGATAGCAATGCAAACAACCCAAAATTCCTTGCCAAAACCCTAGGAGATTTCCCTATGGCTGTAAAATAGCCTCAAAACACCTTCAAAAATTATAAAATTAAATCTATAGCTAGCCCTTGAATTATCAAATCTGAAAATGCTTATATTTTTGCAAAATACTAAAAATATGATTTTTAAGTGCAAAAAAAACAGCTGAAACTTCAGAAAGTCATAGCTCAGAAAATATCCAACAATTTTTGACAAATGATATCTCATATTGAAGATAAAATCACAAGCTTTCCAATAATACCAAAATCATACGTTTCCGATGGGTGGAAGGCACCCAAAACAGGCTTGGAAATTTGGAAATGTGTAGATGAAACCCTAGCTGTACCTAAAATCAACAACCATTCGCCCCTCTCGAAAAGCCCTCAAACACTGCTGTAAAACTCGGGAAAACACAAATAAATTCTTGATTTGCAATGGAAACCTCTAAATGGAGAATCCTTAAAACTCAGAAGAAGAGTATTTCGTTCTTCTTCTAGATCTCTAGAGGGTTTTCGTCCTCAAGAAATAATTTCTTAAGGGTTTTCGTCCTTAGAAATTATTTTGTAAAGCGTTCAAGCTTAGACAAAATTAAGAATTTTATAAAAATGAAAGAGATGCTTCACAAAGCCAAGCACACTTGCTTTTATAAGCAATCTTGGCTTAGTAGTCACCCACAATGCCTTTTCCCACATTTAATTTTTTTTTTGGCATTTATTTCTTCCTACCATGGGTTACATTTTTCCCTTAGGGAAAATAAAAATATAAAGTGATTTCTTTTCTTTCTTTTTTTCTAATTTCACTTTATCGTTTCTCTTTTATTTTTATTAAGTCATTAATAAATTAATAAAAGTACGTTTTATAAAGTTTCAATAATTTATTAAGACTAAAGTTTCCCCAAATTGCTTGCTTTCAAGCAATTGTGTTGGCTAGATTTTCTGCATAGCTGAAAACCTAGGCAGTCATGAGATAAATCTCCCTCATTTACCGGTGAGGCTCCTGTGTTAGATTTGTCAATTGGCTAGATTTTCTGCACAGCTGAAAACCTAGGCAGTCATGAGATAAATCTCCCTCATTTACCGGTGAGGCTCCTCGTGTAAGATTTTGTCAATTATATGTCCTAATATCTATTTGTTGGTATTACTTTAACTATGTAGCTCATGAACCATAGCTAGACAGTTTTGCAGCAAGTAAGCAGCTGTAAAAGAAAGAAAAAATTTGTAGAAGAGGAAAATAATAGGAAACGGGAAGAAAGGAGGAAGATGTGCAACCCAATCAATAGTTTACAGAGTTGATTGCATGCACATAGATTAAAACAAATAGATCATTAAATACAGAATTCAAAGCAAAGGAAAGTTTCAGATCTAGATCTATAATAACACAAAGTTTATGAATAGATCTAGAAATAAATAAGAAGAAAATGCACCGTTGACACAGAGTTCTCCGGAAATCTCTTCTCTATTCCTCTACTTGCAGAAAGCTATCAGGGTTTCAGCTCAAAGTCTGGAACACAAGAATGCTGATTACAAATTCTGATCCTTTAACCCGTAGGTTCTTCCTCTACTTATAGTGTGTAGAGGGGAAATTACAAATGGGAAACTGCAACTGAACTAGAACATGAAGAAGTAGTAAAGGGAACATTTGGCAATCATCTTCCTAGAATTCCTCTCTTAGTGACATGCATCAGGAGTTTAAGCCAAAATTGTGCACATCTGTCACCTATCTTAAAGAATCTTTCCAAATAACTTAAAGTAATGGTTTTTAAACCAATAACTTTAATTTTACATTTTCATCCGGGAACATAAGAAATAAGAGAAGAAAGAAGAGAAGAAAGAAGATCTGCCAGCTGTAACACTATACTTTTTTTTGTTCTGATATTGAATATACTTGTCAAACATGTAATTCAACATCTTCCCATCTATTTTAACAATAGCATCTCTCTCGGTTCTGAACTGCAACAACCCTCTAGACAAAGCAACAGTGTTAGCCTTTACCTTCTCTAAACCAGGCCCATATCCCTCAACATCTGCCTGAAGCTTTATGAGTCTACCAATTGAATCCATCGTGAAAGGTATGGTGGCTTCATCAACTTCTTTCCATGCACAACCAGAATAAATTCCTCATGGGAAGCAGGTAATTCATCTGGGATGCTCTCCGGCACTTCTCCCATCTTACTCTCCAGCAATTGCATCCTCTTCAGCATGAGCTTGAGGATCTCTACGCGGAAGGAAACTGAAATTTCTAACTGCTTCCCCTTTTCCACCAATCCACCAGGCACAATTTGCTCTGCAATCAGCACATCCTCTGGCAACGAGTGTATCTTAGCTAAAGTATCCAGATGACTTTCAGCAATTATGTTCTCATCTTCTATCTGTGTCATCAGTTCCTTTAGCTGAGATACTACCCTGTGCATATTCTCCAATTCAGCTGGTATTGGTTTGAATTGCTCTGAAGCTTGGTGAATGATTTGCTCTTTCCACTGGAGCAATAGCTTTGACCTGGTCCCTGCATCTTCTACCTCCTGCATCAGATGATTACTCACCTGCTCATGTGCTAGAATGGGCTAAGAGGAAGGTTTGGAAACCTTAGCAATGATCTCACATAGCTGGGACACCTACTTTTGAAGCTTGGATCTCTCAGCCTTCTCTTTGTCAAGCTTAAGGAATAAAGCATTCATTAGTGTCTGTGTATCCTGCTTTAATCCTTCTGTGGTAGTTTGACCTATTGGCACTTTGGTCACTGCTATATCAGCTGCCGTGAGCTCTCCCTTGTGCTTTCCTTCTGCTGGAACTGATAACTCAGCGAACTTCTATCCTGATTCCTCAATAATCAACCTAGAAGTCATTTTGGCAACTTTAGGTCTTCTATCTCTTTCACCCAAACTCAGGAGCAACTGAAAGTCGTGTTCTTCCAGGTTGATCTCCTCTCTAGCTTCTGGGATTGTCTGCAAAGCTAACCAGGATGAAAAGTTGCTTCTTGGGGAATGAGAAGTCACTGAGTGCACCACCATCTCATGCTCTGATTCCGCTCTATTAGAATTTGCCACCGTGTTATGATTGTCACCCTCGGAATTGTCCAAAGACAATGCTTTTTCAAACTCCTACCATCTGTGCTTTCAACTTCTCCGCATGGAGAGGTGAAGACCTGAGTGGTTGAGGAGAAAATACAAATGATGCTGGATTCAAAGGAGGAACAACAAGATCTCTCTGAGGTTCCGGGGCTGCTGAAGTGCTATGAGTTGATGTTGGAGAAGTTGGAACTAGCACGATAGCTGTAGATTTGGCCTTCTCCTGTATGTGAGACTTCTTGTGAACTTTAAGCTTTTCCGGCCTTCTGTTGCTTTCACCTTCGTGCTTTCTTTTGCTGGAGTCTCCTGCGGTAAAGTTGCCTGTGATCTGATTCATCAAAGCTTCATCCAGGCAATACCCCTTTGTCAGCAACCAGTTCGAAGTGTTAACCAGAACTGCGGAAGATCTTTCTTCAATCGTTTGGCAGCCACCAATGTTTTCCTGAAGAGCAGCTCTATCTCCTCCCATCTGATGATACAAGTCAAGTATCACATGCCCATCATCTGCGAGATCTGCAGGTATCCGTGCCAAACCATAATCAGACACTTGTTGCGCCGATAACCTGCTGAAGTCTTTCTTTCTGACTTCATACTCGTTTCTGCACTTCATCCAGAAGTCCTCCAACGAAGGCACATGTGAGTATTCCTGGGAGATTGTCTTCCTCGCTACTCCATATGGGTCAAAGTTCAGCCGTGCTGGGAAGAACTCAGGCTCATACTCAGAAAACATTTCAGCTTCGACTCCTCTAGCTTTGTGGATGCTCTGGCAGCTGTAGTAACCCACTGTGACTGGAAAGAAACCTGTAGACTTGTGCCGCTTTGATTGTAAGTCATGCATCTCCACGAGCTGTCTGCACAACTCCATGATGACCCACTTGTCGTTTGGATACCTCGGCAACTTTACTGGTTCTCCCGAAAAGCCAGTTACCCTGAGATAGGTGAAGTCTGCAAACTGGATGAAAATACAGCCATGCTAGGATACAGCTTCCCAAGCTTCTTTGCTTACCCTGTTGGTCTTCAGATCACTATTTAATTTGCAGATGAATTCATAGAAGAACCCATCGTTGACCACTTTGTAATCTTTGTGGCATTCAGGAACTGTCAACTGTGGATAGCACTCAAAAATAGGATCTTTTGCCAGTATGCCCCGTCTATCCAGCTTGGAAAATATACCCTGCGAGGCTGCTGCATATACTAGGTATGAAGTCATTTTGAAGCTGTAAGTCCGCCTCACACTCCGAAGTTGCTCACCGATGTTGTCACTGATGATCTCTGCCCAATTGATTATTGAATCAGCTCTGTTGATCTCAATAGTCCTCACGAAAGCATACATCCATGAGCGGAAGTTGTGAGTATTGGCTTCTCCACTTAATCCTGCAAAGCAATTTAGTGATATCATCCACCTCCTGCACCAAGTTGGATCACGGAAGAGTCCTCGGGAACTTTGATGGAGACCTGGGCTTCTTCATATATCTGTTGTTCATTATGCTCACGTAATCTACTTTTTTTTTTCTCCCATCTATTTCCTGCATCCAACATGCTAATTGCAATAACCACCATTCATGTCAGAATCTTCAGACAATAATTAATAAACTGTGCATCCAGCCTAATAATTGTCTTTCCGCAGCATCCCGGATTGTTCTGGAAAGAGGATGATATGATCTTGCACACTCCATGACAAATTCGGGCAACTGAGCTATGACTGGGAATGTTGATGCTGGAATAATTCCACTGCTTTTTATTGCCCGCATGAGAAATGTCTTTCCGGCCCTGGATCTGTCAATTATTTCGGAGATGGGTTCAGGGCCTATGTCTGTGTCATTGATATCAGCAAATCTGGAAGCTATGCATGATTCTGTTGACCCTTCTCTTTCATCACGCTTCATCATGGCTGGAGCAATCTTTGTCTGAGCAATCTTTGTCTGTGTTCTTTTTCTTTTAATCCTGCCAGAATTCTTTGCAACTGGATCAATTTGTGCAGATCTAGCAATTTCTTCAGATTCAGAAGATATATTCAATGTACCTGACATTGATTTGAACTCCCTTTCACCTGTATGAACACCTGTAATGAATACCTGCAATTATTTCAGACAAAGATGAAGTCCAGAGCATGAATACTTGATTTCTGTCACCAAAAATCTGCATATGAAGCCCGCTGCCCTAAAATTTGAGGCTTTGCTTGCATGCAAAGCAAGCATAAATATTTTTAAATTCACCTGGGCACTTATAGCAACATGCAGATAATTATCATAGCATAAATCAAGCTATTCCAACCCTAGGCGCCAAACCTTGAAGCTTCCTGGCAATGAAAAACACCTTCTGATGCACAAATCCTCCTTTCCTTGGCGCCAAAACTGTCTGGGCTGCAATCCTTAGCAAAAAGAATTAATTGCTTCTTCATTATGGCAGCCCATGCTTATATAACCCTCAACATTCTATTTTTAATAATTGTCCTTCCTATTCCTGGCAATTAATTAATAAACAAACATGTTTATTCACCCAAATTGGGCCCTAATTATGCATGTTGCTGGCTGCCTTTAAATAAATTTATTTTATTTATTTTTAGCATGCATACATCCTATTTTCAGCTCTTTGCATTCTTCATGCATTGACTTTTCCTCCATCCATGGCACCAAAATTAGGCAAAAAACTATTAATAAATATCATTAAAAGCATTGTTTAATGCCCAAATGGGTCGCACTTTTTGGCAAGGGTGAATTCTAAAAATAAGAAGTCAACTTTGATGGGAATTTTCACCCTGCACTGCAGCTCCAAAAATCCCTTCTTCACTTAAGTTATTTGACTTCCATAATGGGAATTTTTACCCTGCAAGGCAGGTAAGAAATTCCCGCCTGCCTGCCACTGCCAAAATTCCCATTGCAAATTAAAGTGATCTCCCAAAAAGTGCGACTTGTATTAAAATTGGCCTCCTTTGATAAAGTGTGATTTGCATGGGTGAATAAATCTCTTTGGTGGGAAAAGTTAGCCTGCCAGGCAGGCAGAAAATTCCCATCGGTGCTTTAAGTGATTTTTCTTTATTTTATAATGGGAATTTTCACCCTGCAAGGCAGGTAAGAAATTCCCGCCTGCCTACCGCCTCTAATTTTCCCATCGCAGCTTAAGTGACTTTGACTTCATGGGAAAAAGTACCCTGCAAGGCAGGTAAGAAATTCCCGCCTGCCTGCCACTACCAAAAATCCCATTGCAGCTTAAACTCATTAATTCCAAAAAATGCGACTTGCCTGGGAGAGGCTTTTTGTGCATGACTTCATCTTTTTTGGTCAGAAGTTTGCATTTTGAGGCTGATTCCTTCTGGTGCTGTGTCGGTAGATGATCTCCAGATGCTTCAGGCAATTAAACAGACTATACTAGACAAGGAATTGACCTAGGGGAATTTCACAGAGAAACTGAGGAGAAAACCGGAGAAAAACACAAAAGAAATAAATAAAAGTGAAAAACGTTGCCAGAAGTTGCAGACAATGCCCTGAATTCATTCCTGGTGAAAACCCTATTGAGATGAGTGAATACTGGCATGCAAAACTTCAACAGGATTCAACCGGAGCACAATTTACTTCAAACGGGGCATTATTTATTCAATAAATAATTAAATAAAAATTTCCCGCAGACAAAACTTGGCGGAGGGATAAAATGAGTTTGGGCATCTGGGTATTTGTCGAAATTGGCTCATATGATTCACTGGGAATATCCTAACATAATACAGACATCTTCTGGCAATAAAAACACAAAAAGACCCGTTATTTTAAAAGAACGAATTTTTTTTAAAATGGGTAGTCCCAGATTTCAGGGTGAAATCTGGGGACACCAGTCGGCTCCGTCTGTGGACATCTTTGCCCTGTCAAAATACAAGAGTGAAGATGAGATCCTAGCATCTCTGATTTCATATCTTGTCCATTGGGCTCAAGGTCAGGTAAACAAAAACAACACAACACCGAAAAACAAAGAAAAACAAACAAAGTTTATTTATATACATACAGGTTTTACCCTGCACTTTTAGATCCGGAAAAGCTTCAAATGTTGCCCGTTGAAAGGCAACGACAGTTCAATCCCATCCTGATGAGCAAGGATGAAGCTATCTGTCCCGGCAATCTTCTTGATCACAAAAGGCCCTTTCCAAAGTGAATCAAACTTCCCGTGCATGCCTTTTGTTTCTCGTCTTTTGTCCCATAAAAGGACCCAGTCACCGATCTCAAACTTTCTTTCTCTGGCCTTTTTGTCGAAGATCACCTTCACCTTCCTTTGATGTTCTGACAATCTGTCGGCTACTTGAACCTGTACTTCTCGCAATTCAGTCAGATACATTATTCTTTTGTCAATGGCATCGGTGAATGTGGCATCCTCCAGAGCTTTAGAAAGTTGTAAAGCAGGCAATTCCAAGGTAAGAGGCAATTCTGCGTCTCTCCCATATAACAGCTGGAAAGGGGACATGCCTATAGCTTTCTTTGGTGTAATCCTATCTGCCCACAGTGCATCAAACAACTTTTTGTGCCAAGTCCTTTGATTTTCAGTCACTAATTTTTGCATGATAGTCACCAGATTCTTATTGCTTGATTCAAGCCTGGCCATTCCCTTGTGGGTAATAATTGGAAGAATGCACCAGCTGAATTCCATGAGTGTAGCAAAACTCGACCAGCTCCTCAGAAGACAAATTAGGAGTGTTATCTGCTACTATTTTACTGGGCACGCCAAACCTAATAACAATATTTTCCTTTATAAAACTACACACCTCCGCGGAAGTGGCATTCTTAATAGGAATGGATTCTACCCACTTACTGAAATAATCAGTAGCTGTCAGGATGTAATGATGACCGGCACTGGAAGCCGGGTTGAGCATACCAATAAAATCCATGCCCCACTGTTGGAAGGGCTCCTCAATTACAACTGGTTTTAATGGTAATGCGGGCAATTTTACGCGTCCGACAAAGTGTTGGCACGCTTGACATCTGGATACCCACTCTGCAGTATCCTGGAAAAGTGTGGGCCAGTAATACCTTGCTCGAAGGATCTTGTGAGCTGTGACTCGGGCTGAGAAATGACCACCGCAAGCCAAATTATGAAACTGTTTTAAAAGCTGATCCTGTTGAGCTTTATCCACACATCTGAGAAATACCCCATCAATTCCTCTCTTATATAAACCATTATCCCAAAGAACAAAGTCCCTGGACTTCAGTTTAATAGTACGTTTCTCCTTGCGAGAAAGGTGATCTGGGCATTCCCCATAAGTTAAGAAAAAGGCAATATTACTGTACCATTCATTTACCAGATCTATGAAAAGAACCATGGGCAAACTTTCACCCTCTTCTGAATTTGTTGTCTTCAACTCAGTCATTAATTCACACAAACCCCTCCCTCGAACTAACTTTGTGGGTTTTATATCCAAGTCATATTCCTGCACCTTTGTCACCCATGTTCCTCTTAGTAACCCTAGCTCTTGTTGGGTGAGAATAGATTTTACTGCAGTATCTGGAACCAGGACCACAGTATGTGAGGCAAGAATATAGTACCTGAATGCCTTACATGCTTTTACCACTGAATAAGCATGTTTTTCCATGGGAGTGTATTTCAACTCGTAAGCTTTTAAAGGCATGCTCATGAAAGCAATCGGAGCTTCTACATCCTCTTGATTTTTCTGCATCAAGATTGCTGACATGGTGTGTTCGGAGGAATAACAGTAAAGAATGAATTCTTTACTAAAGTCTGGTGAAACCAAGACTGGAGCTTTTGACAAGGCCTCTTTAATTTTCTCAAATGCTTCCTTCCCTTCGCTGCTCCATTTGAAATCATGTGTCTTCTTCATCATATTTGAGATATGACGGGTTAATTCAGCAAAGTCAGGATGAATCTTCTGAGAAAATTTACTTTACCAAAGAAAGAGTGAACTCCCCTTTTTGGATGTTGGCAATGGTAAAGTCTGAATAGATTTGACACGCTCGGGATCTATCTTGGTTCCTTCCTTTGAGACAATATGCCCTAGTAGCTTACCTTCTGTTACAGCAAAAATAGATTTCTTAAGATTCAGAGAAATACCATGTTTGCGGCATTGGATGAAGACCTCTTCCAGATCTGAGATGTGCTTGCTTCTTTCCTTGGAAAAGACTGTTAGATCATCAAGGTATACTACTATGCTTTTATCCTTGAGATGAGAAAATGCCAAATCCATAGCTCTTTGAAACGTAGCTCCAACATTGATCAAACCGAAAGGCATTTTCTGATAAGCAAAAGTTCCCCAAGGTGTAATGAATGTTGTTTTATATTGATCCTCCTCAGCCACCTTGACCTGATTGTAGCCTGAAAAACCATCAAGCATGGATAATATTTCAGATCCAGTAACGACTTGCAGAGTGTGGTCCATGATGGGGATGGGGTAGTTGTCTTTCAATGAGGCTTGATTGAGGTTGCGAAAATCAACGCACAACCTAATCTCACCACTCTTCTTTCTCACAGGAACTATATTGGCTAACCATTCAGAGTGATGTATGGGATAAATTATCTTTGCATCTAACAGCTTCTGGATTTCTGCAAAGATAGTCCCTGAAATAGTAGGGTTATGCCGCCGCAGCTTCTGCTTGAAAGGCTTTTGTTCTTGCTTTAATGGGATATAGTGTTGTACTTCTGCAGGCTGATAGGTCTTTAGATCCTGGTAAGACCAAGCAAAAACATCCATATATTTCTTAAGAAGCTTTGTAAAAGCTTCTCTTTCTACCTCTGAACAACACTTACCCAGATTTACTAATTTGGGATCATTGCTTGCTCCCAAATTTAATAATTGTGTATCGGAGGAAGAACCTTCCTCACTTTCTTCATTCTTTTTAAGCATCTGATCATGCTTGTCGAACATTTCCTCAAGAGATACTAAGCCTTTAGGAATTTTATTTCCCTTTAGCTGGATAATCTCTTGACTTCCTGAAACCTTTGCATCCATTTCTCCCACAGTAGTTTGTCTTGGAGGTGAGTTGCTTCCCTCATAGTAGATCTCTTCGAAGTTGTCCTTTTGTTGGAGAAATGCAGCAATCTGCTTGTCATCATTAAAAACCTGCCATTGTTGGACGTTATCAGGAACCTTCGGGCGGAAGACCATCTCAACTTTGTAATCCCCTTGTCTGAAGAATGTGGGTGGCTGATCTGGATTTAATAAAGCTGCAGTAACTGCAAGTGAATCAGCTCTAGAATTTTGCTCTCTCGGAATATAGGAAACTGAGAAAGCCGCAAAATCGAGAATAACAAAATAGACCTGATCTTTATAATGCCGAAGTTTGTCCTTTTTGACTTGGTAGAGACCTCGTATCTGCTTAACAATCAACTCGGCATCCCCCTTTGCGTGTAAGAGCTTGATTCCCATTGTTCTTGCCTGCTCCATACCTAACAACAGTGCTTCATATTCTGCCGTGTTGTTAGTATTTTCAAACATTAACTTGAAGGAATGTGCATGCACCTTTCCCTCAGGAGAAATAAGAACAACGCCTGCACCGGATCCAAATGAACAGCAGCTGCCATCAAATTCCAGAGACCAAACCTTATTATCCAGTTGATGTGGCTCTTGGATCACAGGTTGAATTTCTTCTTTATCCAGTTCTAGATAATAGACTCCGTGATCGGATTCTTGAAACAAGATCTGAGATCTAGGATCCTCAGATTTTGATACTGTGTACTTGGATTTCTTCTCAGGTTCTAACTTTTGATTAACTCCCTTGATTGGTATGTGTGCACAAGACCAATCCATCTTGACTTCTCCACCCAATTCTTTACAGAAGTTCCTGCTCAACAGCATGCCATAAGATACTGGGATATCCGCTACAAGGATAGTCAACTTTAATATTTTGTCTGGGAATGAAGCAAGTACTGCTTGTGCATCTTTGATTTTCCCAACCAGAGGTACTTGTCTTTCCATTGAATATCATCTTCCAATGGTTTTTGTCAATGTGAGACCCAGAGCATCAACAACTTTGGCAGGCATCACATTGTCGGAAGCTCCAGAATCTAGAATGCAATTACTTAATTTATAACCGTTAATAAGTAATGACACATAAAATGGCTCGATCCTTTCAGATGTAGCGGGAGAAGAAGTAGAAGGAGAAGAGCTTGCAGCCGCATTATTTGAAGGAGTAATCTTAGGACTAGACAAGATACCCCGTGAAACACTATTTGTTGGAGTATTGGGACCATTACTTTGCACATACTTTACCAACCTATTTAACTGATCAGGAAATGCCCTCAAATACTCAGCTTCTGACATCTGAATTTTGGTCTTTTTAATGTGATCAATAATGTCGAAAGCTTGACTTACTTCAGCCGGTTGCACGTTGGCCCTTTGCTGCGGATTGAAAGAACCTGCATGCTTATCTCTGGGAGCTAATGAAGAAGGTAGTGTACTGCCTCTTTTTAAGATGGTAACATCTGGCCTAGGATCTTGTCTTTCTCTTCTTTGGCCACTTGAGGATGCCTTAGGATTTTGGCGTGTTTGGGACCTTGTGAACACCGCAAATGTGTGACCATCAGAATCTTCAAAAGATTCATAATAGCCCTCATCAGATTCATAGTCCAAGTAACCAATGTTGGAGTCGCCAGCGGGATCTACAAAGTCTTCTTCATCAAATGATTCACCAATGCCAAGATCTTCTTCATTAGTTTCCAAGTTGTTCCTTGGAGCAGCTTCAATTGCCAACCGTTGTGGTGCAGCAGTAAGTCTATTTTGATTTTGATTTTGACCGTTAAAGGTCCGAGCAGGAGCTGTTCTTGAAGGAGTTGCATTTCCTCCTTGAGATATCTGCTTCTTGATTTGCAGCATGTCGTTAGCCAACCTTTGCAGCAAAGGGTCGGAAGTACTTGAAGAAGCTCCATCACCTTTGTGGGGTGATTGTCTGATTTTTCCAGCCATGATCAAGTCATCTTCAACCTCTACAGCAACATTTTGTGCTTCTAGTAGATTCACAGGTCTTGCCCTCCGCAGCTGATATCCAACTTCGGGCAACAGAGCGTTTATAAAAAATGTCTTTTGATTTTCATCGCTAAGCGCAACAGAAGTGGGGATTTTATATAAAATCCTTTGGAACCTTGCAATAAAGTCCCGCATGTTCTCATTTGGTTCCTTCTTTAACTGCGTCAGCTGAGTGATCAACGTGCTAGCGTCTTCTGCAGGTTTGAATCTTTTCAGAAATTGCTCTCGCATGGATGCCCAATTTGTTATAGTTCCAGGGGCTAACCAATAGAACCATTCTCTAAGCCAAATCATGTAGAGTCTCAATGAAAAGTCTGACCGAGACATCTTCATGCTCCACTGCAAGCACACCACAAGATATGAAGAATGCTGCCAAGTGATCATCTGGATTTTGCTTGCCATCTCCAAAGAATTTCGGGAAATTCTTTCTTGACCCTTTAGGCAATTCGTGCATAGGTGGAGTTAGGTTCAGTGGCCCAAAAGTTGCACCCCATGGGACAGGTTGGTTCCGGTTCAGCATGATGAATGGAACACGTCTCCTCCAGGAGTAGACTTGATAGATAATTCCAGCCATCGGATTATGTTGAAGCTGATCCGGATCTGGAGATGTTTGAATTCTTCTTCCTGGCCAAAGACTAGATCTGTGGCTTCTAACTTGAGGAGGATGATTGAAATTGAATTTCTCTTAAAATCTGTAGAAATGATCAGTCCTTCCTTGAGCCTTGACAGATCGGGTGAATGGGCATTCAGCCAGGTTGAAAGTTCAGTGGGAACTAGTGCTATAAGCTCTTGTTAGCAAAAGGTTGTTCATCCCCAGCGGAGTCACCAAAAACTGTTGGCTAGATTTTCTGCACAGCTGAAAACCTAGGCAGTCATGAGATAAATCTCCCTCATTTACCGGTGAGGCTCCCGTGTAAGATTTTGTCAGTTATATTTTCTAGTATCTATCTGTTGGTATTACTTTAACTATGTAGCTCATGAACCATAGCTAGACAGTTTTGCAACAAGTAAGCAGCTGTAAAAGAAAGGAAAAATCTGCAGAAGAGGAAAATAATAGGAAACGGAAGAAAGGAGAGAAGATGTGCAACCCAATCAATAGTTTACAGAGTTGATCGCATGCACATAGATTAAAACAAATAGATCATGAAAACACAGAATTCAAAGCAAAGGAAAGTTTCAGATCTAGATCTAGAATAACACAAAGTTTATGAATAGATCTAGAAATAAATAAGAGACGAATGCACCGTTGACACAAAGTTCTCCGGAAATCTCTTCTCTATTCCTCTGCTTGCAGAAAGCTATCAAGGGTTTCAGCTCAAAGTCTGGAACACAAGAATGTTGATTACAAATTTCGATCCTTTAATCTGTAGGTTCTTCCTCTACTTATAGTGTGTAGAGGGGAAATTACAAATGGGAAACTGCAACTGAACTAGAACATGAAGAAGTAGTAAAGGGAACATTTGGAAGTCATCTTCCTAGAATTCCTCTCTTAGTGACATGCATCAGGAGTTTAAGTCAAAATTGTGCACATCTGTCACCTATCTTAAAGAATCTTTCCAAATAACTTAAAGTAATGGTTTTTAAACCAATAACTTTAATTTTACATTTTCATCCGGGAATATAAGAAATAAGAGAAGAAAGAAGAGAAGAATGAAGATCTGCCAGCTGTAACACTTATACTTTCTTTTGTTCTGATATTGAATATACTTGTCAAACATGTAATTCAACATCTTCCCATCTGTTTTAACAATAACATCTCTCTCGGTTCTGAACTGTAACAACCCTCTGGACAAAGCAACAGTGTTAGCCTTCACTTTCTCTAAACCAGGCCCATATCCCTCAACATCTGCCTGAAGCTTTATGAGTCTACCAATTGAATCCATCGTGAAAGGTATGGTGGCTTCATCAACTTCTTTCCGCACAACCAACATAAATTCCTCATGGGAAGCAGGTAATTCATCTGGGATGCTCTCCGACACTTCTCCCATCTTACTCTCCAGCAACTGCATCCTCTTCAACATGAGCTTGAGGATCTCTACACGGAAGGAAACTGAAATTTCTAACTGCTTCCCCTTTTCCACCAATCCGCCAGGCACAATCTGCTCTGCAATCAGCACATCCTTTGGCAATGAGTGTATCTTAGCCAAAGTATCCAGATGACTTTCAACAACTATGTTCTCATCTTCTATCTGTGTCATCAGTTCCTTTAGCTGAGATACTACCTTGTGCATGTTCTCTAATTCAGCCGGTATTGGTTCGAATTGCTCAGAAGCTTGGTGAATGATTTGCTCCTTCCAGTGGGCAATAGCTTTGACCTGGTCCCCTGCATCTTCTACCTCCTGCATCAGATGATCACTCACCTGCTCATGTGCTAAAATGGGCTGAGAGGAAGGTTTGACAACCTTAGCAATGATCTCGCACAGCTGGAACACCTGCTTTTGAAGCTTGGATCTCTCAGCCTTCTCTTTGTCAAGCTTAAGGAATAAAGCATTCATTAGTGTCTATGTATCCTGCTTTAATCCTTCTGTGGTAGTTTGACCTATTGGCACTTTGGTCACTGCTATATCAGCTGCTGTGAGCTCTCCCTTGTGCTTTCCTTCTGCTGGAACAGATAACTCAGTGAACTTCTGTCCTGATTCCTCAATAATCAACCTAGAAGTCATTTTGGCAACTTTAGGTCTTCTATCTCTTCCACCCAAACTCAGGAGCAGCTGAAAGTCGTGTTCTTCCAGGTTGATCTCCTCTCTGGCTTCTGGGATCATCTGCAAAGCTAACCATGATGAAAAGTTGCTTCTTGGGGAATGAGAAGTCACTGAGTGCACCACCATCTCATGCTCTGATTCTGCTCTATCAGAATTTTCCACCGTGTTATGACTGCCACCCTCTGAATTGTCCAAAGATAATGCTTTTTCAAACTTTTACCATCTGTGCTTTCAACTTCTCTGCATGGATAGGTGAAGACCTGAGTGGTCGAGGAGAAAATACAAATGACGCTGGATTCAAAGGAGGAACAACAAGATCTCTCTGAGGTTCTGGGGCTGCTGAAGTGCTATGAGTTGATGTTGGAGAAGTTGGAACTAGCACGATAGCTGTAGATTTGGCCTTCTCCTGTATGTGAGACTTCTTGTGAACTTTAAGCTTTTTTGGCCTTCTATTTCTTTCACCTTCGTGCTTTCTTTTACTGGAGTCTCCTGTGGTAAAGTTTCTATGTGATCTGATTCATCAAAGCTTCATCCAGGCAATACCCCTTTGTCAATAACCAGTTCGAAGTGTTAACCAGAACTATGGAAGATCTTTCTTCAATCGTCTGGTAGACACCAATGTTTTCCTGAAGAACAGCTCTATCCCCTCCCATCTGATGGTACGAGCCAAGTATCACACGCCCATCATCTGCGAGATCTACAGGTATCCGTGCAAAACCATAATCAGACACTTGTTGCGCCGATAACCTGCTGAAGTCTTTCTTTCTGACTTCATACTCGTTCTTGCACTTCATCTAGAAGTCCTCCAACGAAGGCACATGTGAGTATTCCTGGGAGATTGTCTTCCTCGCTACTCCATATGGGTCAAAGTTTAGCCGTGCTGGGAAGAACTCAGGCTCATACTCAGAAAACATTTCAGCTTCGACTCCTCTAGCTTTGTGGATGCTCTGGCAGCTGTAGTAACCCACTGTGACTGGAAAGAAACCTGTAGACTTGTGTCGCTTTGATTGTAAGTCATGCATCTCCACGAGCTGTCTGCACAACTCCATGATGACCCACTTGTCATTTGGATACCTCGGAAACTTTACTGGTTCTCCCGAAAATCCAGTTACCCTGAGATAGGTGAAGTCTGCAAACTGGATGAAAATACAGCCATGTTGGATACAGCTTCCCAAGCTTCTTTGCTTACCCTGTTGGTCTTCAGATCATTATTTAGTTTGCAAATGAATTCATAGAAGAACCCATCGTTGACCGCTTTGTAATCTTTGTGGCATTCAGGAACTGTCAACTGTGGATAGCAATCAAAGATAGGATCTTTTGCCAGTACACCTCATCTATCCAGCTTGGAAAATATGCCCTGCGAGGCTGCTGCATATACCAGGTATGAAGTCATTTTGAAGTTGTAAGTCTGCCTCACACTCTGAAGTTGCTCACCGATGTTGTCACTGATGATCTCTGCCCAATTGATTATTGAATCAACTCTGTTGATCTCGATAGTCCTCACGAAAGCATACATCCATGAGTGAAAGTTGTGAGTATTGGCTTCTCCACTTATCCTGCAAAGCAATTTAGTGATATCATCCACCTCCTGCACCAAGTTGGATCGCGGAAGAGTTCTCGGGAACTTTGATGGGGACTTGGGCTTCTTCATATATCGGTTGTTCATTATGCCCACACAATCTGCTTTGTGTTTCTCCCATCTGTTACCTGCATCCAACATGCTGATTGCAATCACCACCGTTCGTGTTGGAATCTTCAGACAATAATTGATAAACTGTGCATCCAGCCTAATAATTGTCTTTCCCGCAGCATCCCAGATTGTTCTGGAAAGAGGATGATATGATCTTGCACACTCCATGACAAATTTGGGCAACTGAGTTGTGACTGGGAATGCTGATGCTGGAATAATTCCACTGCTTTTCATTGCCCGCATGAGAAATGTCTTTCCGGCCCTGGATCTGTCAATTATTTCAGAGATGGGTTCATGGCCATGTCTGTGTCATTGATATCAGTAAATCTGGAAGCCATGCATGATTCTGCTGATCCCTCTCTTTCATCACATTTCATCATGGCTGGAGAAATCTTTGTCTGAGAAATATTTGTTTGTGTTCTTTTTCTTTTAATCCTGCCAGAATTCTTTATAACTGGATCAATTCGTGCAGATCTAGCAATTTCTTCAGATTTAAAAGATATATTCAATGTACCTGACATTGATTTGAACTTCCTTTCACCTGTATGAACACTTGTAATGAATACCTGCAATTATTTAAGACAAAGATGAAGTCCAGAGCATGAATACTTGATTTCTGTCACCAAAAATCTGCATATGAAGCCTGCTGCCCTAAAATTTGAGGCTTTGCTTACATGCAAAACAAAGCATAAATATTTTTAAATTCACCTGGGCACTTATAACAACATGCAAATAATTATCATCGCATAAATCAAGCTATTCCAACCCTAGGAGCCAAACCTTGAAGCTTCCCGGCAATGAAAAACACCTTCAGATGCAAAAATCCTCCTTTCTTTGGTGCCAAAACTGTCTGGGCTGAAATCCTTAGCAAAAAGAATTAATTGCTTCTTTATTATGACAGCCCATGATTATATAACCCTCAACATTCTATTTTTAATAATTTTCCTTCCTATTCCTGGCACTTTAATTAATAAACAATCATGTTTATTCACCCAGATTGGTCGCCTAATTATGCATGCTGGTAGTTGCCTTTAAATAAATTTGTTTTATTTATTTTTAGCATTTATCCTCTTTTTTTGGCCATCTACTGATTTTGCACTCTACCATGCTACCAAATAGTTTTCCAAGAAGAGGGTTCACCATGATGATCTGATAATTGGATGGATTGTTGATGTCCCCACTTTTATAATGTGGTATAATGACACTAGTCGTTCATTTTGTTGGAAATATTTTTTGAATAAAACCATTAAATGTGTGTTTAATGTGTGGCGTGAGGGTTTCCAAGTGCCACTTTAAATATTCATCTTGCAGCCCATCAATGTCTTGTGCCTTACCCCTGCAAGATTCTTGATGCCTTGAATGATATCCTTTGTAGAAAAAATCTTAGCTATTGTCTTGATTACCAAAGGTTTATCTTGAACTCTTTTGTATAGTATCATGGCGTACTATAACCAATGTGTGTTAGTAATATTGTTCTCTATTTGATTTATTTTTTGTTGTAACTCCCTCTAAAAGCCTTTGGGGTTATGCTTTCCAAGGTAAATTAATTATTTTCTTCTTGTCTTCACATAACTTTCCTTTTCAGACCAAATAATGCTTTCATAAACCTTTTTCTTTTCTTTGGTCATTCCTAGTTTTCTCAGAGTAATCTTCACTGCCTTACATTCATCATCATACCATGATTTTTTTGGAAAACTAATTGCCCTCTGATTCTAGGTTTTCTTCTTTTACATACATTTAAAGCCTTTTGAATCATAAAAATCAACATATTTTTATTTTTTGGACAAATGTTCACAATTGAAGTATTCTTTGGATCTTGGTAATGATGCTGAAAATGATGCTCAAGAGTTTCTTTGAAGAGCTCTCGATTCTCTTGATTCATGAGGATTCTCCCTTGAATAGGTTTCTTCCCTTTCTTGTGGTGATATTTCCCTCTATTCTAATGGTTTATTTACGTGTTTATTTTTACATATATTGGATTATGATCTGATCTAATCTCTATAGAACAATCCCTAACTTTGAGTCTCACCAATTTTGAGATAAACCTTTCTAAACAAATAACATAATCTACAACACTTTGACCATTGTAGGTCTTGTTATCCAAATAACTCTCCTAGTTATCTAGATACCTTATATTTTTTGTTCTAACTCTGACGTTTCACATTTCAGGTTGTGTGCACTCAAGATTGTTCTTTTGACACCTTGGCACATTTGCAGTTCCTCTGTGTGCCCTTATGCGACTTCCTGCTTCTCCCTCTATATTTTTCTATCTCCTTTTCCATTTTCTCTTGTGTCTTTCTCTTACACACCTACTTTCTTTCATATCCTGTTGCGCGCACCTCTACAGATTTGCCTTTAAAAATGGCTAAGTCCATGGCATTCCTCTTACATGCTCGCATACACTAAACTCCCGTGTGCCAATTTTTTCCCTTTCTTCGCAATTGGATACTCGCACCCCCTACTTCCATACTTTCGTTTTGCAAGTATGCCTTCTTTCGTGTTGTGCATGTTAAATTCACGCACCTGTCCTTCACGTACACACCTTTGCACCTCTTGCTTTCATGCCTTACGTCTTATGTGCCAGTCATTGTGCCACATCATCTGTCAGACTTGAGTGTGCTACATGCAACCTATCAAAGTGCGCCAAATTTGGACAACCAACTGGTGCATGACACATGGCAGAAAAGACAAAATCGATGAAAAATTGGCTGATTTCTTTAGTCAATTAGTGCACATCACGTGTCATTGCGTGCCAGAGTGATCTATAGACTTCTGGCAGCCATAAATTTTGCTGCAATGCTTAGATTGGCACGTGTCTGGGATTTTCAAAGAGTTGCTGACACAAGCTACAAGTTGGACTATTCAAATTTAAATCTAGGCGGGATTTGGTAGGCAGAAAATAGGGAAACGTATTTATAATCATCAATGCACACATCTAATTGACCTTAACCACCAGATTTTAATTAGATCTTGCTTTCTTCCTTCTTCCGCATGCCAAACAGACATGGGGAAACACATCTAACAACCTTGCAGGAGGATTTAAATGAATTTATCACTTATTGTTGGTGGTTGCAGATTTGAATCCGAGTTTCCCTCCTTTTCTCCTTTTTTTCTCTCCTTCTTCTTTTATAAATAACATAAAACTGCTTTATAGAAAGGATCCCTCTCTGTTATAATGGCACCATGCCAAAATGGTGGCCAAATTTCCATGGGTTTTAGACCTTAGCATGGTATTTGTATTGTATTCTCTACTCATGTTGTGAATGTAAATGATTGTGCGTCCCTTAAGCAATAAAATCATGTTTTGTGGAACTCTTGTCTTCCTTTCCTCATTTTCATTACATATCACCTCTCAGTTTGTATTTCCTGGCATGTTATGCATATTCCCACTTGCAGTCCCTGTGTTCATGTGTTGTGCGCATTGGAAGGACGAGCCCGTGTGTTGAATTGTAGTGCATGTCATCTACCCTCTTCTCCTGCGACATCTCTATTTCCTTCACCACTCATGGAGATATATCGAACCTTTCCCTGGCGCTATCACCCTCCTTAGCTTAGTATTTCCACTTTCTACACATCCTTCTATCCCTAGTCCCTTGCCATGTTTAGTGTAGGATTTTCTTTCAATAGTAGTGGTAGCATTAGGGGTAGCTAGAGGAACCAACCTTCTCCAGAGATCCATCTCAAGTGCGCAAGGTCTCACAACTTGGAGACGGTTCCATTGTTGTCTCAAACAACTTGACTCTTCCGGATCCAAGACATGGGTGTAATTTTGACGACCAACATGTCTTACAAGTGATGTTCCCTAAGTTTGGACATGTCCTCATTCCATTGAAAATAACCATGTCGTATAAGCTACACAAGCTCAAAATTTCTACTCCATAACATGTGATTTCCCCCTTCCCATCTTGTGAGTTCCTTTCCCAACACTGATATTCTTCTTCTTTGAACCATAAAGGATTATTTCTTATTTCTTCTTCATTTCTCAAATTGAGATCCTGGTTGTTTGTGGTCCATGCATTGAAGTCTCTTATGATCAATATTTCTCCTTAAGTGTTGAAGATTGAAATGTCACTTTTTAAAGATGCATAAGGGTGTTCATTTTCTAACTTCTTATTTTTATATGTTTTTGAGCCTCTCGAAGCAAAATAGCAAGCCGCAAGCCTAGTCGTTAGGTCATTGCACATTATTTTCAGCCATATTTTTTTTATTCAGGTCCTATTTCTCCACTATTATAATTTCAGCCCATGTTTCTTTAATTAGCACCGTGACCCCTCCATGATATTTTCCTCTTTTGGTTCTTTCAGTACAAACTGAGACTTTATTATAACCTCCAAAATCTATAACTCTACACCCATCATGTTCATGTGTTTATGTAAGAATAATAATGTCATTTCCCTCTGCTATGGGCCCTAATCCAAGACCTCTTCTCCAAAAGTAGCCTCTATAATTCTAGCTTACCAAGGTCAAGTGCTCCTAGGGGGGGCCTGAGTCCCTATTTATTATGTGTCATTCTATGGCTCATTTGAGCTTTTCCATTTTGAAGCCATGCCAATTTCCCTTCATCCCTTGTTGCTTTCAATTTGTCCCATTATTTCCTCCTTTCGTCTCATTGTTGGGGAGTTAAATATTCATCTAGGTAGATGTGTCTCCCTCTAAGATGTCCTCTGTTTCTTAATATCCATTTTTTGTCTTCCATATTTTTCATAATAATTCTTATGTGTATGTCCTTCCCTCCACTGAACCATTTTACCATTTTGTTTTCTTGAATAATAGGACTTGATAAATGTAGCTAATCTCCTATAAAGTCTCTTGCTAATTTGATGGTGCTCTCATTATCACCGCAATCTTTTAATCCCTTGATAATGATGTTTGCAGCCCTCTCTTTCTTTTCATGTTCTTCCCTTATTTACAATCTAACTTGTTTTTCTATTATAGTCCCTTTCTCCTCTGACAGATCATTTACTATTTGAACTCAATACCTTTTCCCTTTGAGATGAATTCCCTAGTGACCCCTATACACTTCTACATTTTCATTTTGTGGCTCTTTCCTTTGGTCATTCCTTCCTTCATTCAATTTTGGTTTACTTTTTGTTTTTGTTTTCAACTAATTTGAAGGTTGTTTTATCACTAGCAACTCTTAATACCCCTCTGCCATATTATTCTATAAGTTATTTACTTGTTCCCTGTGCATTTGATTCTCTCTTACTGACTACCAATGATATTATATAGCCTCATTCAGCTTGTTGTCCATATTTTTTTGTATGTTGTTTACTTGTTCTCTGAGCATTTGATTATCTCTTACTAACTTCCAGTTAGAGTCTATAGCCTCTTTCATCTTGTTTTCCTCATGATGTTTCCTCCTTTCTAGGTCCTTGAGTCTTCTTTTCATGTTCATTAATTCATTGACATAGAGTTTGGATGACCATATTAGTGGTGTTGTCATAGGACTATATAATTCATTGCTTGCATGATTCACTTCTCCTTTTTCTCTTTCGTTTGTTAAACAAGTTTCAGATTTCCTTTGTGTGTTATAAATAGATGTTTTTTTACATATTCTCTTTATCTTAAAAATCCCATGCATGATTCTGATATGTATAATATTTCTCTTGTTTCATGTGATGAATTAGTTGAGATCATTGGTTCACAACTTGTATCGACTCACTCTTTCTCTTAAGTATTGTATCACATGTTTTTTTACCTCTATCTTGACCATTTGATTCATGAGTTTCCTGCAAAGGTTTTCTTATGGATGTAACTATTGAAGTGTTAGTGACTACCTTTGGTAGAATGATTGTCAATTTTCTGTTCTTTGTTTGTCTCAATTTTCGGGCTTGTCTCTGCTTTCAAATACCTTTATATTGTTTTACATTGACAAAGAGCAAATTTTCACCAGTGTCTAATACCTTGGTTTGATGATATCCCAACATGTGTGATTGAATGTATGATTCCCATACTTTTTTCAATACATCTCTTTACATGGGACATTGAGTGAGGTCCTATGGGGTTATTAGTCCCCCATGATTCATCATTCCCATCACTAGCTCCTGTCTTTCTATCACTCCTTTATTGGTGACTGTATGTTCTGCTGAAGCTGATTTTTTCTTATTTCCAGGGGTAATATCACTACCAACAACCTCAATGTCAACTTATGTCACAACATTTCTATTTCCCTGTTGTTTTTCTTTCATTTTTCAATTTTCAGTTTGTTTTTGAAGATTACTTAAAGTGCTTACAATATTAAAAAAGATAATCAATGTAAAAGAAAAAAGTTTTCTTTTATGAAGACTCACTTGGAAAGTGTCGCATGTCTGAATATTATATATAATATATGCCCCCTTGGTCTCCTTATCAGATTGGTTCCAACGAAACTCAACACCTAAAATCCCTACACACTACCTGGAGATCCTCAACCTTATCTTCGTAGTATTCGAGACCTACACAAGCCTAAAATCCGTTCTTCTTCCCTGATCTCTCACTTGTTGTGAACTAGCGTTTTGCTAGAACCTGCAAATCCTTCTAACCTACCTGCTAACCTGCTCATGATCCAGTTTGTTCTACTAATCTTCCTGCTAACCTGCTCACATATCCTACTCGCGAATCTTGCTAACCTTTAATCTTGTGAATCCTTAAAGATATTAAATCCACCCCTTTATATTTAATAACAAAAAATCCCCACTTAATAAACATGCCACCGCATATTTTAAAAAAACACCCCACCATGTAATGAAGCACCGACCAAAGTATTAAATAAAAATAAACCACCACACTTTTATTCAAAATGCTTCAAAAGAAAAAGTCAAGGTAAAAAAAATGGAATGGTATTAAATGAGATTAAGCACAACACACAACGTGGGGAGGATGAAATTTCCAATGCAATAGTAGGGATATACACGACACAGACTCAGTGATGTAGGGAAGACCATTGAAATGGTAGGGCAGTGGATGTAACAGATTGCAAAGAAAGAGACTAGGCACCAACAACCCCTCTGACACCGTTTGGTGTAAGAAAAAAAAGAGCAACAATGAAAGGAAACCCAAAGAAAATGCACCAATGTTATGATATGACTGATGCAGTGACCCAACACAAATGAAACTTGAGCATCCCGATAGAGAAGGAGAGATGGAACAAAAACAAAAAAAATGACTTGCTGAGATAAAAATACAATGTAGCCAACCCTCCAACAAGGAAACTCGGATCAATCGGAAACATGGAAAAACAAAGCAACAAAACAGAGAAAAACAAACCCTACAAGAAATATTCAAGCACCAGACGAGCCATGTAATTACAAAGATGGTTAATGCAAGGAAAGGTAAAAAACAACATGCAGGGTTAAAAAAATTCACATGCATAACGGTGCAACATCAATCACGGTCACACTTCAATGGAGTTGTGAACGCTTAACACAATACACAAGAAATTGAATCAAAGTGAGAATCTAGTAGAGAAAAATAGCGGAGTGTCTGACATACTCATAAATCGAAAAGAAGGGGTACATATAGGAGTGTTTTGTAACTCTTGTGCATGACACATGTACACAACCCTATTGACCTATTTAACCTATGACATATTCTCACCAAGTGAGATGACTAACTAACTATGTGGACAAGACGTCAAATGATGAAGAGTCTAGTCATATACACCAACATTATCTTGAGGTTCGCAATAGGTTTGTAGTGAAGGTAATCTGTATTTTTCTGTTTACTTTCTTTATCTGTGATCTTTCCTTGTTTACATTCTAAAATGCCTGGTAGGAGCTCCCACATTTCTTTCTTTCATTTTAGTTAATCATTTTGTGATCTAACTTTTTATTTTTGTTCTTTGTGCTTATTTAACATTGATGCTGAATTTTTAGGTTCTCAGTTATGTAGTCAAGATGCACATTTTGTCATTCATTCAACCATTTTAAAAGATTCAATATCAATTACACACCTTTTCTACAATATGAGGATATTTAACAATGCCCAATTTGGTCTTAAATGCAAATTTTGGATTTGTTCACCTAAATTAGCTTCACCACTCACCATGCTCTGTTTTGTTTACCTCATACCCTACCTTTTGAGTCATTTCAACATCTATGGTATTCACAATTCCAGAAAAACTTCCCTTAAGATTTCTTTGACCATCTTCTTCTTCACTGTCTTATAGTAGCCCTTCATCCAAGATAGGTTCCTTTAGCTTTTAAGGTTTAAAATTCCTCTTCTATTTGTTTCCATGTCAAAATTTACTTCAAACAATACTAGATCACCCACAAAATTGACAGAAAAATAATCAAAAGAACAATCTTTCACTTTCTTAATCTAGCCTTCAAATTGCCCTTTCCTTGTTCCTTAGTCCTTAGATCAAAATATACAACTTTTCCTTCTTTAGTCTACTAAAATACCCTCACCTCCTTTTACTCTATACACAGACTTGAAACAGGCCTATACCCACCACAAACTTGACTCACAAGCCTAAACCACTCGACTTCTTTTCTTCATGGTAATATAGTCCATCTAGTGACCTTAAGACAATGTGTTTGGAACATCAGTGGAGAATAACTTATGAGACTACCGAGGAGTTGTAAATTTCATTAGCCTTCTTACATGACCTCTAATGTGTACACACCAACTTAGACTTTGATTCCTCTTGTAACTCCTTTTATCACACTTTTGCAATCTTTCTCCTAAAAGCCTCACTAAGGTCTTCCTCAAGTAACTATCAACCAAATCTTCGTTTATTAGAGGTATTGAGATTCTATATAGGTGTTTCTAGGCACCCATTGAGGCTTTTCACCTTCATCTCAAAGGATATATTATAGTTTCTTTGTTAAACACATTTCACAACTAGGTCTCTCTAACTGTGCATTGTGCCCCTGAAGGAACTCACAAGAAAATAATAAAATTCCACCCGTGAAATTTAAAGATTATTATTACAACAGTTTAAGAACTCCATCACCATGGTTTCTTTGCAATTTCAGAGTTAGATTCCTTAGTTAAGGGTTTCTACCACACAAATACTTACCAAACCCTATTGGGTTTGTATACAAGCCTGAGAAGCTAAATGAGCTTATATAAATGAGAAAATTCTTATTATCAAAGATTTAAATTGTTACTAAAACTTTTTTGGGGGTTTATCTACTTGATTATGTTGATAGTGGGGCTTCAACAAACCCATGCACTACACAAAACCCCTTATCGCTTATTCCCTGCCTGTAAACTTCTGTTTTATAGTCCAAGACTCAATTTCTACTCAAAAGTTTCTTACACACTTAATACATTTCACTCCCTACATAATTTTCACCCTGATATCTTAATCATTGATCCCAAAATAACATGCATCTCTTGTTTCAATAACATTACAAGGTTCAAGACTTACTCAAAATTGTGTGTGCACTGTTATAGTGCTATTTTCCAAAGGAATTCCAAACATACAAGGAAATAATCCAAATTATTTCTTTTCTCAACCATTTGGTTATTCCACAATTACCATGATCAAGTGAAATAAGTAAGGAAAGATGTCAAACCATAAAATTTCAACGTATACAACCAAAAATTCTTTGCAAATACAGTCTTACAGTGACTTGCAACCAAAAAGCAGACTTCCCTGCTAAATTTCAAGCTTCAAATCATTATCCATCCTCCTGAAGCTCTTAAGCTAATCTATACATGCTCTAGAAAAAGTAACACCAACTTCTATTCAAAAAATTCAAGGCTTTTCAAGATGAAATAAAAATATTCTTCAAGAAACGGAATTATACAACTTCATAGTTTGCCTGAATTTGCTATGCATCAAAATTGCTTCAAACCTCCTCTACATCCTTCGAGGAGTCTCCCACTTTTCTTCCTTTCCTCGAGAGGAATGTATGACTTGTAACTACCTCTCATTAAATATTCCAACTCCTTAATTTTTCTTCACCTTTTATACCAACTTTAACTAACTTTCTTAAATTCTTTATATTCTCATTAACTTAGCTAAAAAGCAGCTTTATTCCATCATTTTTTACATCTTTATGACTTAACCCATTCCTAGGAATTTTGAAACATACCTAGAGATCTATTTATTTTCACCCACACACATATGAGGCCTCATTCCTTACATGAATAGACTTCATGACTAAACCACCATATGGTCCTTCCCAAATTACTCATTCTTTCAGATTAAATCTCATTTTCGGAAATTCAAACTTGGTATTGGAGGAACTTCAAATTTGTGTCTCATTAGACTCTAAATCTCATGCATTTTCCTCTTATGAATCTCCACAGACACTTAAATCATTCTTATCACAATCATGAAAAATTGAAACATTTTTTATGCTCTTCTTATGATGCTCATGCATCATACTCCCAAGGTGGAGAAATTTTTTCATATTCTTTTCTTTAGTATTCATCTTATTTACATGTTCTTGAAATTATTTCCTTGTTTCCATGGTGCTTTCTTGCTTTGTGTCCACCTGGGTCCCACACTTTTCTCTTTATCCTTGCATTTACCTTCACTTACCTTCCTTGCTTCTTGATTTATTGTTTGATTTTTTATTTTCTTTCCTCTTTCATCTTCATCTTATCTTCAATATTATTCCTTCCTTTATCTAACAAACTTACACAAACACAGTCAAATACAATATTAGATGAAAAATTTGGAGACTATTTGGTCTCATTTATGGTTTCCTCCATCACTTCTTGCTTCCTGAGAGGAACAATAATAAAATTGTTCCAAGCCGCGATCTTAGATGATAATAGCACACCACATTACATTTGCAAATCAGAAGAGTTAAAATACCATATATGGAAATCCATCATAATCTATAATGCTCAATACATTACAATACAATGACTTGAATTACTCAATAAGAAAGATGTACATATAAGAGGAGGGAAGTGTAACTACTACCTAAATCAGTAACTCCCACTAATTGATACTGGTAGTTAAGTTAACTCCAAAAGAATAGTAATCTAACTCCATATAACAGAGAAGCTAACTCAACACAACTAGTAAGCTAACTCCACACAACTAGTACACCTAAGAAAGTTAACCCAACAAGTGTAGGGATAACACAAGTGTAAGAATTATCCATAAATAAAAGGATAAATAATAACCTACACTAACACCCTCCCGTAAGCATAGCTTAGGTGGGAGAAAAAGAAGGTGGGTCCTGGTAACAAGGCCTGATGAGGTACCCATGTACAACAACTGAGAAAATTGGACACCACAAGGTACCCAAAACTAGTAATAATAAAGTAAAGAGGGAAAAATCCTGCTGCAAGATATCCTCAGAAGCTTGGCTCCAAAAAATCGTACAATGCTGAAGAATTGTGGTGCACATTGTGGTCTAAATCCACTACTTGATCATAGAACTCAAAAACAACTAACATTAGGATTCACTAGAATAGCTCCATGCAAGAAGACTGTCAATGGAGTGATGCCGAAAGTGAAAAAAAACACCAAATATAATTTAATCAACTACTACAAATAGGTGTGCCACGATACAAGAACAACTAAGGCAACAAGGCAGACACGAGACCCAAATAAATAGGAGTTCCATGATCCAAGAAAAGCCAAGGTAACAAGGAAAGGACATGAAACCCGAAGAAGCAGTATCAACACCACACCCTCCCATACTGCAGAATGGGTAGAGTGACACCACAAATATGTATGAGTTGTCAAAATCAAGTACTCGAACATTGACAAAATAACACTGGGCTCCACCAGAATAGCTCCCCCATAAGAGAGACTGTCAACATGCCAAAAAGTGTTGAAAATACAGATCCAAAATATCTCAACAAACAAGAGATATATAAATGTATACACCCATAGATACAAGAATGCAATACCCAAAAGTTTAGGACGTCGGGCTCAACCGAAATTGTGTCCACAAGTGATCACAACACCCTCCCGAATTTGGCACTTTATAATTGAGTGCATGTAAATATTACAATGAGTAACATTACCTTTTACATTTGAAATATGTGTATAAAAATTTCACCAATGTGTAGATATTGAAAACATACACAATTTCAAAAAAAGGATCACCTTAATCTGAGCTACAGATCAAAAGTTATGAGCTCTAGAAGGTTTTGCTATTAAAATAATATTTTAATGCTGATATTTTTTAAAAAGGTACACGTGACACCCAAATGTCCAAAGGTAAAAGAGTGCATCCACATGATACATGCTTGCGACCAAAGGATAAAAGCCTGCGCCCAAAACCTAAAATGTTTAGAGGGTAAATCATTGCGTCCAGAGGGTACACACCAATATCCAATGGATAAAAAATGCACCTAGAGGGTACCGATCTGCGTCCAGTGGATAAAAGACTGCATCCAAAACAGAAATATCCAGAGGGTAAAAGAATGCATCTAGAAGGTACACGCTTATATCCAATGGATAAAAGAATGCACCAAGAGGGTACAGATCTGCGTCCAGTGGATAAAAGACTGCATCTAAAACCGAAATATCCAGAGGGTAAAAGAATGCATCCAGAAGGTACACGCTTATATCCAATGGATAAAAGAATGCACCCAGAGGGTACAGATCTGCGTCTAGTGGATAAAAGATTGCATCCAAAACTGAAATATCCAGAGGGTAAAAGAATGCATCCAAAAGGTACACGCTTATATCCAATGGATAAAAGAATTCACCCAGAGGGTACAGATCTATGTCTAGTGGATAAAAGACTGCATCCAAAACTGAAATACCCAGAGGGTAAAAGAATGCATCCGGAAGGTACACGCTTATATCCAATGGATAAAAGAATGCACCCATCGGGTACAGATCTGCATCTAGATTTGAATGTCTCAAAACATGGTCAAGTTTACAGTCGATTCTATTGTTTTGGAACCTTCCAAATCCAATGGCGCACTCTGTTTTGCATAAAAATGTTTGCTGCATAAAAGTGCTAACAAATTCCGAATACATTAAAAAATAAACTCTTGCTTGCAAATAAAAACTTACAGATGGATGTTTACATCATCTATAGCTCTGATACCATAAAAGGAATGATAAGAAGATTGTTCCAAGCCATGATCTCAGATGATAATAGCACACCACATTACATTTGCAAAACAGAAGAGCTAAAATACCATATATGGAAATCCATCATAATCCATAATGCTCAATACATTACAATACAATGACTTGAATTACTCAATAATAAATATGTACATATAGGAGGAGGGAAGTGCAACTACTACCTAAATCAGTGGTGAAGAACTCCCACTAACTAATACTGGTAGTTAAGTTAACTCCAAAAGACTAGTAAGCTAACTCCACATAATTGAGAAGCTAACTCAACACAACTAGTAAGCTAACTCCACACAACTAGTACACCTAAGCAAGCTAACCCAACAAGTGTAGGGCTAACACAAGTGTAAGAATTATCCTAATAAATAAATAAAAGGATAAATAATAACCTACACTAACACTTCCATTTATTTTGGCGTTCTTTTTCTTCATAGTTCACTAGCATTTCTGCTTCAATTTATGTCTCTTCACTCATTATATCAACCTATTCCTCATCATACTCCCCTCTTTCACCACACGAAGATTTCTCAAGAGCTGTTATTTCACTCTCCAACTACTCTTCATCTTCATAAACAAATCTATATTCTGATTTTTCTTCTTCTTTATCCATTTCCAAACCTCTAAATTGATTTACAACCTACTCTAACTCTTTTATTTCTTCCTTTTTTCTCTCATTTTCAACTTCTTCCCTCATACACTCTTCATTTTCAAGTTCTTGTTCTCCTATGGAGGCTAAAAATCTCCATATTACCTCTTCTTCATCTTTTATATGCATGCTTCCTTCAAGAATGACTTCCTTTTTCACCTCTTTTGTCTTCTTTCTTAGCATCTTCTTCTTTTCTTCTATTTCCCATTTCTTGAGTCTTCTTTTTGTTACTCTCAAATGCACCTTCACCTACATTATTTTTCCTTTCTGTACAATCTCTCTAATTGGCTTTCTTGTTTTCTTTCTCATCACAAATTCTATCCTTTGACTTTTCTCTCTTTCCTTCAAGAGTACAACTAGTTTCTCTATATATTTCATAAGCCCTACAATATCTTGTTGCATCCACAACTCTCTTTTCTTCAACCTTTCTTCTTTTATTTTTCTCTATCTCTCTCTCTCCTTGTGCTAATCATCTTGACAAAATCTATCAACTCTTTTTTTGCATCTCTCTTTTTCTTCTTCTTCTCACTCACTTTCTCTCTTTCTTTCAAGAAAGTTGCTTTCTTATTTCTTCTCTCTACACCTCATCTAGGACTACCACCTGATCCATTGGTTTCTTCTTCACTCTCATCTCAGCCTATTTTCACTTCACTTCTTTTCTTAAACTATCACTATATTCACACACTCACAAATTCACTTGTTAGTGTCAAAACATTCCAAATTCCAATTATCAAAGAAAATCCACAAGATCCCATGTTCTGATACCAAAAATGATATAGTTAGGATGCAATGTTTTTCATTCATTCAACCCTTTAAAAATATTCAATATCAATTACACACATTTTCTATAATATAAGGATATTAAACAATGCCCAATTTTGCCTTAAGTGCAAATTTTGGATTAGTTCACCTAAATTGACTTTACCAATCCCCATGCTATGTTTTCTTTACCTCATACCATGCACTTTGAGTCATTTAAACATATATGGTATTCCCAATTCAAGAAAAACTTCCCTTTAGATTACCTTCACCAACTTCTTCTACACTCTCCTATAGTAGCCCTTCATCCAAGATAGGTTCTTTTATCTTTCAACATCCTCTTCTATTTGTTCACCCTGTCAAAATGCACCTTACACAACACTAGATCACCCATAAAATTGATGGAAAAGAATCAAAAGTATAATATTTCACCTTCTTACTCTAGCTTTCAAATTTGTCTTTCCTTGTTCCTTAGTCATTAGATCAAAATATACCAAAAATGATGTAGTTAGGATACACATTTTGTCATTCATTCAACACTTTTAAAAGATTCAATATTAATTACACACCTTTTCTACAATATGAGGATATTTAATAATTCCCAATTTGGCCTTAAGTGGAAATTTTGGATTAGTTCACCTAAATTGACTTTACCACTCACCATCCTCTATGTTCTTTACATCATTCCCTACATTTTGAGTAATTTAAACATTATGGTATTCACAATTCAAGAAAAACATCCCTTTAGATTACCTTCACAAACTTCTTATACACTCTCCTATAGTATCCCTTCATCCAAGATAGGTTCCTTTAGATTTCAACATCCTCTTCTATCTATTCACCCTGTCAAAATGCACCTTAAACAACACAAGATCACCCACAAAATTGATGGAAAATAATTAAAAATATAATCTTTCACCTTCTACTCTAGCTTTCAAATTGCTCTTTCCTTGTTCCATAGTCCTTAGATCAAAATATACAAATTTTTCTTCTTTAGTCTACTGCAATCCCTTCACCTCATTTTTTTCTATACACACATTTGAAACAGACCTATACCCACCACAAAATTGACTCATAAGCTTAAACCACTCAACTTCTCTTCTTTGGAAATATAATCCATTTAGTGATCTTGAGACAACGTGTTTAGAACATCAACAGAGAATAACATCTGAGACTTCCTAGAAGGAATTGTAAATTTAATTAGCCTTATTATATGAACTATAATGTGTACACAAAATCTTAGACTCCAACTCCCCTTTTAACTCCCTTTATCACACTTTTTGCAATCTTGCTCCTAGAAGCCTTGCTAGGTCTTTTTCAAAATATTGTCAACCAAATATTCATTTATTTGAGGTATCATGATGCAATATAGGTGTTTATAGGCACCCATTAATCCCTTTCACCTTCCCTATAAGTTTCAATCTTTGATTCAAATGATAAGATAAACTTTCTTTGTAAAGGGCACTAACCAACTAGGTCTTTCTAACTGTGCACAATATCCCTAAATGAACTGGTAAGAAAATGACAAAAATTTACCAATGAAATTCAAATATTATTCTTGCAAAGGTTCAAGGACACCATCACCATTGTTTATTTGCAATTTTGGAGTTATATACCTTAGTTAAGGGTTTTTTCCACACAATTTCTTAAGAAACCCTAACTGTGCAACCTACAGGCCCGAGAAGTTAAATATTGCAATAAATTTCATCATGCTTCAATCCAAACCATAAAATTTCAACGTTAGGTCTATTTTGAAAGTTTTAAAATGATATGCTTACCATTTTCCTTTGAAGAAACATGTGCTAACTTCTTCCTCTTGGATTCTCCATTACATGTCTTATAGGTGACTGTGTCACAATCTTAAATGCACTTATCAATAAAACAACTCAATGAATCTCTATCTCCTTACGTTTATAATATCCTTATCCAATTATTAACATGGAATTAAGGTTGACACTCCTTAAATCCAAGAATCAACAATACTTGGCCATTTTTCAACTGTTACAACTCAGTCACACTCCTAAAGCTCTATGCATACACTCAAGGGGTTTCAATCCTTGATATCTAAAATAATGAAACAATCAATAAATCACCAAGTTATTATATTGAGTAGGACATATCAAAAAAATCGTAGCTTAGTAAGTATCAAATTATTCACAAGTCACAATCCCACAGTCATATCTTACCAGTCTTGTCAAAAGCAGAGCATTATCTTCCTCTCAACCAAGCATACAAAGTATCCATAATAAGGAAACCGATAACAAGTTATAACTCTTCAAAGAGATTTGTAGACACTAAAACGTGATGCTTACCAGCTAACCTTAGATTTTGAATTCAAAAATTTCCATCTTTGTTAACATGTAAATTTATTTTCATATAAAACTAGAGGCCTTAGTAGTTTTCCTCCATTTCCATGCTTCACCACTTTCCCTCCTTACTTCCTTCGAGAATCCTCTCCTATCCTTAGAGGGATAACTAACTAGTTTCCTTCAAATTTCCAACTTCTTAATACATTTCACCTCCAATGAACCTAGACATTCTTGAATCTTAATGACTCTTTACATTGCTGATATTAACATACTAAGAGGCATTTTTTTTACATTAGGATGCTCATATTATGACTCTCTCTAGGTCTCTCTCATTTCACATGTACCAAAATATTATCCTTTCCTTTATCGTTTATGATATATATATATACATACTAGGAGGCATTTTAACATTAGTTTAATCATTTATTACTCATAGGATATATATATGAGGCTTCATTCCTTACATGACTAGACCCCCCATACTAGAAAACACCATAACTCTTCCCAACTCATTCTTGTCTTTCACATACATGTCTTTATAAATTCAAACTTAGAATTGGAGGGAACTGATAAAAAAAAATTTGTGTCTATCAAACCCTATCTCATGTTAGGTATTGAGAAATCTCAAGGACACAGGAATAGCATTGATATAACATATGTCTCTAGAAAAATGGAAGCAATTTTGATGCTCTTCGAGTATGATGCTCCTGCCAAAGGAGTCACAATGAGAGGTCAAGGCTGTCTTGGGAAAAGGGTTAGGTGACATTTCATGAGGAAGATTTTCCAAGAGACTACCTACTCTGGGGTTGCACGTAAATTTTTGGTGTTAACGTGAAGGTTCTTGGTTTAGAATAGCATCTTCATGTAAATGTACTAGGAGAAGTGTGGTATTTTTCGGAGGAGTTTCAAGGTGTAAGGTACCCATGAGTAAGCCAAGACTGAAAGTGTATGACTTTTGTTGAAGTTCATGTGCTAAGGTTTAATAGAACAAGTAGCACGTGCACAAGGCAAAGCAAGATTTTGGGACTTAGCCATATTTGGCATATCAGGAAAGAACATGTGAAAAGCATGACCCGAATACGCATGTGGAATGGATAAGGTGCCAGCCTGGCGATAGGTTGGCCTAGGAAGGAATATACCCTGCGATGGAAGCTTCTAGAAGACCATCATGGCAAGGAGTGGAGAGCTCAGGCCTAGAGGAGCATGCTCCCATGGAGGACCACATTTGGACACTTGGCGATGGATCTGAAGCCTCAGAAAGGTGGGTTGGCAGTTCAAGAGGCCTATAAATACAAGCACCCACAAAGGAATTGAGATATAGATCAATAGAGAGTGGATCTCTATAGAAATGTTGCGAGGAACTCTATTGGGTTGGTTAGATGAACTATAGGGGAAAGGATGTATCAAAGGGTTTGGGTATGAAATTTTCCTTTCATGTTTAGGGACTCTAATCTAGTTATTATGTATAACTTCAGTCTGCCATAGTGTGATATTCTATAATGGATCTAATGCATGTGATGAGGTGGTCAGGTATAATGGAATATAAATATAATATACTCTGGTTTATACATATATCTTTGTAGTTCTGTTTCATATGTGTTATATGAATGAATATAAAATCCTATACATTTCCTTTTCAGTTCAGTTCTATAAATTTTTAAGTATCCTTTTGTCTAGATGACTGCATTGATCTAGAAGCTGTTCTGAGCTCTATGATGAATGTATGTCTCATGTCCACTCACTATTTTTAATTTCCTATCATAGATGATGCTTTCCCACTTAACTCACATAAAAGAGAGACTCGGCGCCCACGTGTGCCTCGGGTGAGTGCCCAGCACCTGCTGGGTGATAGGTTGGTGTGCATGGGATTCCCTTGTTCTTTAGTGGGTATAAAAATGACTACATCTTGGTTCCATTTCCGGGACCTCTTTTTGAAGTTGTAGTGGGAAATGGCATACATCATGATCTGTGTAATGAGTGATGACAAAATGTCTAACTCTGGAAAGTGTTGAATCATGGTTCAAGAGCATGGAGGAAGAATTTTCTCAGAGATTCAGCACTGGGCCTAAGTTTAGTACGCATGGATGGGTAGAAGGGAACCTCTACCATGAGTTGTATGAAAATTTCTTCTGTTGCTTCCCAGTAGAGCTGTATGAATGGCTCTCCGCATATGCATCTAGATCAAGCTGGTATTATAGATCACGTGCGTGGACCCAAGAAGAGTACCAGAGGCTACAAGATGTAGATCTGACATGGACACGTGTTATTGATCACTGGTGGAAGAGGGTGCTGACTAGCTATACTTTGGAATATGCCATTTCTAACATATTCTTACCCAAAGATTCACTGAGTTTGAGTTTCTAAGGGAGCCTAGAGGATCATTTTTACATGTTATTCCTCTGGCTATGAAGATCTTAGTCATTACTTTGGGTTTAGAAGCATTCCCCATGGCTGGCTAAGCTCTCCGAGCACTGGGAAAAGGAAGCTAGGGTGGAGGAAGATGGAGGACGTTGTGGCTGAGAAGGAAAGGGAGGAGAGATGACTCAAGTATAATGAAGCTCATGAAAGGGAGATGACTAGACAATGTGAGGTAGCAAGTGTGATGGATCTATGGAGGTAGACGTTGTGGGAAGGAGTTGAAGTTCACATAGAGGATGTGGAGCCTGAGCAGTATATGCTACCCCATCTTGGAAAGCAAGTAAGAGAACCCCTTCAACTTATGATGAGATTTTTTCTCATGGAGAAAGAAGAACCATCAGCATGCATCTAAACCCACCTAGTGACCAAACCCTGATTCTTGGTCTTTCAGATTTAGGGAAGAATATTGTTAACCCAGCTGGTATCAGTGGAAGTGACCGATCTGCACCCAGGAGATATAATTTCTCATTTGGGACTTCTATGGCTACACATACCATTCCAGTGTTTGGAGGAATTTTTAGGTAGAGTGTGGATACACAAGCCTTTGGTCTCGCATCTGGGAGTGGCATGGGGTACACTATTGGTAGTGGGACATTATCACAGACCATTGACACGTGTAGTTTAGTGGAACTTTGGGGACCCTTGGTGCGACCACTACAGGACCATTATCTGGTGGGTTAGGAGGAATGGACCTGGTGGATCTAGAGGTGGATCTGGTGGGTCAGGAGGAACAAGACCTGGTGGATCAGTGGATCTGGTGGGTTAGGAGGAACATGACCTGGAGGAAACACCAGAGAACAAAACCAAGGTTCTGGCTCGGGAGGAAAAGTACCCCAACAACCCCCCAAGTGTTTTTCAAGATTTCTTTGCACTTACCAAACTATAGGGGTATTGAAGATGTTGCAGAACATGTGCACAAGTGTGAGTTACTATGGTGTGTGAAAGGGATCACTAGCCCAGAGTGGAAGGCAAGCTAGTTTGCAATGACATTGCAAGGATGCGTGCATAGCTGGTACCGAAAATATGACCCTCATCAGATGGTGGTGGATTATACTACTTTAAAAAATGCCTTCTTGGCAGAATTCCACATCCCTGAGTTTGAACAGAAGAGCATCAGTGCCCTCAAGGAGATTCAACAGGGAATGGCAGAGAGTGTGCGGGAGTATGACACACGGTTTAAGACTCTCCTGTCAAAATTTTCATATGACATTCACCCTTCACAGCATGCTCAATGGTTTGTTGGAGGGTTGATAACACCATTTAGAAGAGCATTATCTCATAAGACTTTCACAGACCCACACGAGGTGTTAGAAGCTGCTCTGCATGCTGAAGCTGTTGGAAGTGTTGATACTGGTGTTAGCCCATTCCTGGAAGCTCAAATCACTGCTATGGCTAAGCAGCTAGAAAATTTATCTACAAACTCAGCTCATGAGACTCACAGTGGAATGTGGTGTATGGATTGTGAAGTAGAGGGGCATGCCAAGGATAGTTTCCCCTAGAAGATAGTACGCACCGTAGCAGTAGACTGTGAGATTTGTCATGGGGACCATGATGCGAGTAGATGTCCCTTGTTGCAGTGTGCAATTTGGAAGAATGTATCTTGCTACTGTAAGATCTACACCTCTACAACCCATGATACTAAGGATTGTAGGCTTATTGACCAGATCCATGAGGCCATTGATCTTGGTGTGTGCCAGACTAGTCTTGCTAGCAGTTCTAAGGGTGATGACCACTGTTATGAGGAGCATGTAGATGGAGGCACGCGTGGAAGAAGTTTTCATGGAGTATTTTGGGTGTGGAAAGTGTGGAGGGGGAAGAAGTGAGTTATCATGGGGAACATGTTATAATTGTAGATGTACAGATCATTATAAATGTGAGTATCCTGATCTATTACAATGCTCATGGTGTGGAAAGAAACACAAGTATGAAGAGTGTCTAGAACTATATGAGCATATGAACCAGCAACACCGGAAAGATAAGGGCACTGCTATGGTGAGCATAAAAAGGGATGATTCACAATGGATGCCAAGAGTGGCGCGTGAGTCAGAGCTAGAACCTGTACTAGTGACAATGCATGTAGAGGCCGCACATGCCAAGGAGATGCCCAGACCAAGGACATTAGTTTCTAGAGAGGAGGTGCCACATGGAAAGTACCCGGACCCTGCCCATCAGAAAGAAGTATACCATGAGACTATGGATGTAATTCAGAGTTTACAAGGGGAGATACAGTGTCTCAAGGAGAAATTGAGGCAGGTGGGGTAGCGGAAGGATGACGAGGTTCCAAGAAGTGACCTGGATGAGGTCAAAGAAGTATGTAAAATGTTGAGGCAAGAGAATATTATTCCCTTGATGGGAGAATGGCTAAGGGAGAAGGTACCACACGCCGGAGAGGAGTGCGAGAGATAGGTTTTACATGCAAACCTTTCTCCACACAGCCTTGAATATGACAATGAAATTACTCTGAATGCAGTTGTTGATGGATGGATCCTGAGCAATATCCTCATCGACACAGGAGTAGAGGTGAATGTTCTTACCTTAGATTATTGGCATCAGATGGGAAGGCCCGCGTTGCAGCCATCTTCAAATGTGTTGTATATGGCAAAAAAACTAAGGCAATGCCCATTGGAGTATTAAAGGATGCAGTGATAACCATTCAGGGGGCCAAGTTTACTGGAGACTTCAAAGTCTTGGTGCTCACCGAGGAAGACAATTTTCCAGCATTGCTTGGGCACCCATGGTGTTACAAGAATAATGCTGACATAAGGTTTAACAAAGGATATATCAGTTTCAAAAACAAGGAAGAATGGGTGATCATCCCTTTGACAGATGGGAAGTCAGCACCCTACACAGAGCCATTGGGAGAAGAAGTCCTTGATAGAATATATGTGTGCTCAATCAGGGATCCTGAGATAATTCACCCTATAGAAGGAGTTATCCAGTTTGAGGATGCCCAATCTATGAGTGATACCACAAGCATGGCATGTGACAATTGGGCACATGGGACCTATGAGTTGATCAGATGACATTTAAGAGGATCAGTAACCAAGGTGAAAAAGGCACGTACAATCCGGCACCTAGGAGGGAGAAAACTACCAAGTTACTTAGGAGGGGCTAATCCAGAAGATTTCTTACGAGAAATGGAGGCCTTGGAGAAATGAGAAGGAAAGGAGGGAAATGTTAAACTACATCCTACTTGGAAATGCCTCACATTGGTGGGCCACACATCGGGAGAACCTCTTGGAATGGCGTGAGGTGAGAATTTCCTTCTCTGTAAGGTTTTGCAGGAGCAATGTGCCCACGGCTATAAAAGACTACCATGGTAAAGAGACCACTTCCTTCCATATCCAAGCATGTGAGACAACCTGGATGGGAAGCACAGAAGCATTACCACCTTCATTATGGGTTCACAAGTTGTACTCCACCCTACAAGGTTGTGCATGTGCATGGTATATCCACTCAGAGATGCGTCATCAAACTGGTAATTGGTAAGAATTGGTGGCTGATCTCATTCAAACATTCAAGTATCGGAGTACAAATCCATCAGTACATAAGGCATTACAGGTAGTCAAGTGCCTTACAACAGGGGATAGTGCTATGGTGGAAGATAGAATACAAGAATTTCTAGGTGAACCTGGCCTGGAGGCGTGCTTTGAGGAAGAAGAAACAAAAGAGATACAACTTGAGTGCTGCATGTATAGAAAAATAAAAATGGAAGATGGTGTATGTTATTGATGGGGAAGAGGCAGAAAGCTTAGATGTTAACCATTCTATAGGGACGTGCAAAGTCATAGATAGTGCTGATGAATGGGCATGCACCTACCATGAACCTTTGAAGATGAAAAAGGTTAACATTGGCTCAGAAGCAGAACCCAAGGAGGAAATCATTGGAGACTATTGGTCGGAGAAAGAAGTCTCTAAAATCATTGATCTGTTATGTGAATTCCAAGATTTGTTCCCACGTGGGTACCATGAGCTTAAAGGCATCCACCATTCCTTGGGGGAGATGAGGATAAAGCTGAAGGAAGGTGTGTGCCTAATTAGGAAGAGGCCATACCAGATGAATCCCAATTTACACGTAAAGGTCAAGGAGGAGATAGACAAAATGATAGCATCAGGTATCATTGAGGTTGTGGAAGAGTCAGAATGGATAAGTCCAATGGTGATTAGTATCAAGAAGGATGGGAGGATAAGGATCTATGTTGATTACAGGGACCTGAATGTAGTGTGTGTCATTGATCCTTTCCCAACCCCATTTACTAAAGAAATCTTAGAGGGAGTGGCAGGACGTGAGGTCTACTCTTTCGTAGATGGATTCTCGAGCTATCACCAGGTAAGGATTATGAAGGAAGACCAAAGAAAGATGAATTTTTCCACTGAGTGGGGAATTTTTCCTATACAGTCATGCCTTTTGGGTTGAAGAATGCACCTGTTGTGTTCTCACGCATTGTGGTGCAAGCTTTCCAGGACTTCATCCATAAATTTCTTCAAGTTTACCTAGATGATTGGACAGTATATGGGTTAGTGAAGGACCATTGTGACAACTTAAGGTTAATGTTTGAAAGGTGTCGAGTAGTTGAGGATATCCCTCAACATTAAGAAATGTGTCTTTGCTACCCCATTTGGAACATTATTGGGGCACATCATATGTAGGGAGGGCTTACTAGTAGATCCCACCAAAGTTGCAGTAATTGTGGGATTGGGGGAGCCTACTAGTCAAAGCACAGTGCATGGATTCCTTGGACACATGGGTTACTACAGGAAGTTCATCAAGGGATATGCCAACACCTTTAGAAGAGTTACTTAAACACAAGAGTGCCTTCCATTGGGGAGAGGCGCAACAAAAGGCATTTGACACTTTAAAGGATAGGCTTGTCACCGTGCCCATACTACAATTCCCCTCTTGGGATAAGCCCTTCCATGTTCATGTTGATGCCTCAGGAACCACCATTGGAGTAGTACTTGCACATAGCCTGGTGAAGGGATTGTTGATCATCCTTTATGCTTTGCAAGAAGGAAGTTGACACTAGCAGAGCAGAACTATACTACAACTGATGCGAGGCATTGTCAATGATCTACGTGCTTCACAAGTTCAGACAGTATTTGTTGGAAACCCCTTTTATATTTTACACTGACCATATGGCATTGAAATATTTAGTGAACAAGTTACTTATACAAGGGCGCATATGTCGGTGGGTACTATTGTTCCAAGAATTCAAGTTCATGGTGGTTGTCAAACCAGGAAAAAGTAATTCCAGACCTGATCATTTGTCTAGAATCGATTCAGGGAAGGACACACAAAGCATTGAGGATACCATGCCATATGCACAACTATTTAGGTTGCGGCACATGTGCCCTCAGACTTAGAAGATATTGTAGTATTTCTCAAGACAGGTGTAGCACCAGAAGGAATGAAGGCATTGGATAAAAATTAGTTGGCTATACGCTCCCCGCCCTACATGTTGATTAGTGAGGATTTATAAAAATTAGGAAATGATGAGATTCTAAGCTAGTGTGTGCTAGAACATGAATTCCTAGCCATAATAGAGGAGGAGCACAGAGGTAGTGCAAGTGGACACTATGCAGGTGATGCCACTGCACGTAAAATATTAATGGTTGGATTATAGTGGGAGACCCTCTATCAAGACTGCAAGGAATATTACAAGGTGTGTGACCATTGTCAGCACATTGGAAAACTAGGGAAAAGAGATGAAATGCCTTTGCACCCTATTCCCAGCACTGAGCCATTCAAAAAGTGGGCTATAGACTTTGTAGGCCCTATTGCACCAGCCGCACGTAGGACTGGGTCACGTTATATAATCACTTACACAGATTACTTGACAAGGTGGGTAGAAGTAGCACCTACTAAGGATTGTACAACAGCTACTACACCAAGGTTTATGTAGGAAAAAATTATTACAAGGTATGGGTGCCCTTTGAGTTGGACTAGTGACAGGGGTACACATTTTTAAAATGAGAAAATAAGGATTCTGTTAGCGGAATTTATGGTGGCTCATCATAAGACTACCCCTTACAATCCACAAGAAAATGGAACCGTGGAGGCATTTAACAAAATACTAAGTCATACCCTAACCAAAATTTGTGAAATTGGTAGACAAGATTGGGATGAAAAAGTATCAGCTATTCTTTGGGCATATGGGACAACCTACAAGAGGTTAAATAAGGCCACACAATTTCAATTAGTGAATGGCGTGGAGGCTGTCCTACCAGTTGAATTCGTGTTACCTTCTCTACGTATAGCACACACATGCGGATTGGCCAATGAACAAGCACTAGAAGAAAGACTTGTCAATTTAATGCAATTGGAAGAAAGATGATCACTCACCAAGTGAATCCAGAAGACTGAAAAAGATAACAAAAGGCATGGCATGATCATCACATCAAGAACAAAAAGTTTGAAGTTGGGAAGATGGTGCTACTATATGATTCCAAGTTTCTACGCCATTTGGGAAGTTAAAAGTCCATTGGTTGGGTCCCTACATCAGCGTACATCCTTGATTGGATCATAGTTACGAAGACAAGATGGGATAAAAATTGCCAGGACACTTCAATGGGAGTAGGTTGAAGCCCTACTATAAATAAGTCTTCTTGGTGTTTGTAATAAGGCAGTATTGCCAGATAGTTTAGGATTTCCTTTAAATTCCAAATTTTATTTTCTTGTGTTTCCCTTTCTCGTTGTTGACTTTTTGGGTTGCACCTTGGGCACCTTATAATCTCATTACTTTTTTTAAGGTTGTGAATATAGAGGAGCTTGCATCTCATTTTAGTGTAGGGTGGAATAATGTAGGAAAATGCAAAGTTTGAAGTACCAAGAAGGATTGTGTTTGAAATCCTGGTTGAATGGCCCTGGGGAAGAAAGTGCATAAGAGAAAAGGTGAATGAGGATGGTTGGTATCAAGATAAGGCTACATTTTGGTTCCACGTACAAGGGAGAAAGAAGCACAAAAACAACACAAGGTAGCCTTTGAGAAAAAATTATGAGGACGCAAGAAGTACCTTCGGAGAGATGGAGAAATTCACGTAAGTGTCTGTCGCCCTCAAAATTCCCCTCTTTTGGAGTCAAGTTTCAAAAATTTTGAGTTGTTCCTTGGAGTATTGGATCATGTCAGGCCTGGCATTGTTTGCAATTTTCCCATTCATGGAGAACAATTTAAAAGTCAGGTGTAACAGTGGAGTCTTTCCCCTTCTTTTTATTTTCTTCCCATAGTCAGGAATGACAGGCGTATCTTCCCCGTTAAATTTTTCCCCAGCATCCATGGGTAGTACATGGGCATCTCTGATTGGATGCGGTTTGGTCATGTTTCAAGTGACAGCGGAGGCCTCCACGTTGTCCAAACAACACAACTCTAGGGGTAGGGTCCAAGAGACAGTCCTCAAATAAGCGCAGGCTTTCCACATGTCCTAGGTACAAAATGAAGGTAAAACAAGCTAAAATCAGCTAAGTATGGAAGGCTCAACAGACGGCACCACGTGCCTCATCGGTGCAGCTTCAAGAGTCAAAGATGGGGGCAGTTCTCAAACTTGCGCCAGTCCTCCACGTGTCCCAGGTCCAAAAAGAGACAGAGCCGATCATTGAAATTGACTAAGTATGGGTGGGTTGGCAGAAGTCTCCACGTGCCTCAACAACACATTCTGGAAATGAAACCAAAGGTCCAATCTTCAAATGAGTGCCAAATCACCACGTGGTCAAGGATTGGTGGAAGAGACACATGCGTTGAAAATTCCAAGACTGGTGGAAGGTGAAGCCAAAGGGCAGTTTCCAAGTAGCTCGCCAGCTCGCCACGTGGTTTTCAATGAGGAGACAGAGTTGGCCATTGAAAAGTCCAAGATGGAAACTGGTGCAAGTTTTAAGAGCATTTCCAAAATGGAAATGATGAGTGCCAACCCTCCACGTGTCTAGGGGTCAACATGAGTCAAGAAGGAAATAGGCCTGACTCGGCTAAGTATAAAGGAACAGGCGGAGCTCTCCACGTGTCATCCTGGCGCAGCTTCAAAGGAAAAAAAATGTAAAAGGCACCCACAGACCCGCTCTAATCAATTCCTTCCATGTGGGTGGCCCAGATTTAAAGTTGTAAAAGTAAATCGAATGGCCCATATTTTAACTGGAAAAATAATGTAACGACCGTATATTTGAACCTGGTTTTTCTGCCATTAACGTTTCTTTGTGAATCAAGAATTTGAAAGGGCGCGAGTGGTTGGAATAATTTGTAACATTTCTTGTTTTCTCGAGGAAGTTATAATTGTTTCTTCACTTTCTCGAGGAAGTTGTAACCATCTCTTGCAAGCTATATCATGGGCTTTCAAAGCCATTGTATAGGTTGGAATTTTGATATTCTGAAATTGTAATTTTGAATTGGAAGAAATCAATACAAAGGTTTTCCCCCTTTTTCCTTCTATTTCTCTTTCCTTCTTGCTCTGATCTGTGAATCATTTAATCCTTGCATGCTTAGAAACTTTGTGTTCTAGTTTATACAATCTCAAGAACTTTGAGTCTGTGGATTGTGCCTGTTATAAATGTGAATGGTTCTACTCTATATCTCATTTGCTCAATACATATAAGGGTTTTCTCTGCCATCTCTTTTCCCTGAAAGTATTGTCTTCTTCTACCTCCCTCCTCTCTTCAAGTCTTCTATCCTCATGTATTGATAACTTTCCAGGCATAAAACACATTTCAAGATATTAGGAAACCACCATTGAATGAAATATTGTGTATTTGTACATAGGTTTTGCCCCTGCTTTCAATAAGGGAACCTCTCCCATTAAAGAGGAGGGACTTGCTTGTCCCCTGACTGTGGTTTCATTCCAAGTGCAAATCTGAAACCCAACAGTTTTTGGTGACTCTACTGGGGAATTTGTTCAACAAATTTCCTTTCTAAAAAGAACAACTAATTTGATCATTTCTTTGATCTGGTGACTCTAAGATATACTCGTGGTAGAAGGGCTCTTGGAATTGAAGATCCCCAATTTCAACTCCTGGATCAACAAGGTTTTCAACTTCCTCCAACAAGAAGAAATAGAAGAGCTCATTCCACAAGCACACCTCCTGTTGAAGATAGAGCTTCTGGTAGTAGCATTCCTCAAGCACAACTTAGCCCTAATCTTTGTGCCCTAATTCTTGTTGGTGTCTCAGTTCCACTTCAAGCAATATTTCCAAGGATGGCAGCACCTCGGCCTTGGGGACAAAGAGTTGGGCCTCTGGCTCTTCCTCAACCATTGCATGAGTTACCTAGGGGTAACAAGAAGAATTTTCCCAAAGTTTAGAGGTGATGGAAAAGTACACCCTGATGAACACATTACAGCCTTCATTGTTGCATGTGGGGTCCTTGGAGTTGAACATGAGGATGTCTCTGTTAGGCTGTTTGTGGAGACCTTGCAAGACAATGTTGCAGATTGGTTTTACCATCTTCCTGCTGGGACCATCATCGATTGGACTACTATGAGAACTCAGTTTGAGCAGTGTTTCAAACCTACTGAAGATGTGCATGCTTTTCTAGCTCAAATTTCTCAAATCAAGAAAGAGCCACATGAGCCTATGAGAGAATTTTTGGCCAAGTTCAACAAGTTGATTAACAAGATTCCAGTAAATACTAGGCCTGTTGATCAGATTCAGAAGTGTTTCTTCTTGAATGCTCAATTTCCAGAAGTAAGCTATGCCCTGAGGAGAGAAAATCTTGCAACTTTGGATGTTGATCAGAGATTGGCTGTCAGTGTGGAAGATGACTTGATCATGTCTGGCAAGCTGAAAAGGGAGTCTTTCAAATCCAAAGCATCTTCTTCTTCCTCTTCTCCTGGAGGTAATGTAGATCAGTTGGTGCAAAAGCTGGCTAATGACCTCATTGCCATCAAGAAACAATTGGCTCAGCATGCTCCATATCAAGATGTTCCAAGGAAGAACTTTCAGCCTAGGAACCACTTGCCCTCTTCTCAAACCAGGTTGGCCATTGAAGGTCCACCCCTCAAGGTGCCTGTCAATGCTACTTGTGAGGTTCTTGAGCCTGATGATGAGGAAGAAAATGGGCTCTATGATGAACAAGAAGAGGAAGCTGATGAAGAACTGGAGGAGCCTGGTGGTTCTCGAGTTCATTTCCTCACCACTGAAGGTGTGGATGATGAAGATGATTATGATGATGTAGTGGCTGAGATGAACAGTGAGTCATATGTTGTTATGACCCGAGAGTAGACCAACAAAAAGGAAAAAGTGGTGCAACCTGCAAAAATATCCAAGGAGTACCCCATCACCATCCTGGTGATTGCAAGAAGAGGAGCTCCTATTCCTACTACTTCCACCCAAAAGGTAAGCTCTGCTAGTCCTTCTCCCTCTACTTCTGCTTCTAGGAATTCTTGTCCAAACAAATGATAAAGCTGATAGATCAAAAGCTCCTCCTACTCCTAGTAGTGATTCCCCATCCACATCTGGATCTTTTGACATTATAGACCATCTTAAAAAGACCAAGATTCAGATTTCTGAGGCAGAGTTCTATCAAACCCATCCTAAAGCCTTTGCCAAAATGGTTAACTTTGTAAATTCTAAATCTAAAACCCCAGCCCATTCTTCTAAAGGCCTTTTTCCCACTCCCTCTTCCTCACCTCAATCAAGCCTTGTGGCTGCAGTCACTTCCCCTAATGAGAAAATTGAACCATTCTATGTGACCCTTCTCATAGCTGGCCATAAACTCAGTAACTGTGTCATAGATTCAGGAGCATCAGATAATGTAATGCCTGCAAAGGTAGCCCATGCTTTGGGTCTGACCCTAACACGTACCTTTGGTTCCTGTTATTCCATGGAGAGTAAGAAAGTACCTTTGGTTGGCAGAATTAAAGATGCACAAGTAGCTTTTGTTGCTTTTCCAGAGAAAAGGGTCTTAGCCACCATTTTGGTAGTTGATATTCCTCCTTCATATGGGATGTTGCTGAGTAGAAATTTCTGTAAGGAGGTAGGAGGGGAAATTCAAATGGATTGGTCACATGCCTTGATCCCTGTCAATGGGAAGATGAAGAAGTTGCTACCTGAGAAACAAGCAGAGTATATTGTGCAAAAGACAGATGATCCTAAAGCACAAATACTGTATGCAGACATTGGGCATGGGAACTACATGATCATGTCACAAGAGGAGAAAAGTCTGCCAAAGGGAGTGTTTCTTGATCCTAATGATGTGTGGACTTTGGAGTTTGATGGAAGCTGCTCTTCAGCTGGTTCTGGAGCTGGTGTAGTGCTCATTTCTCCTGGGGGTAAGGTTCATCCTTTCTCCTTCAAATTTCAGTTTGAAAATACCAACAATACTACTGAGTATGAGGCCCTCATTCTTGGGTTGAGCATGGTGAAGGAAATGGGAGTGAAGAACCTTCTTGCTCGTGGAGATGCAGAGCTAATTGTAAAACAAGTTAGAGACCTTTATCAGGTAAAGAACAGAAGGTTGAAGCACTATAGGAATCTGGTTTGGGATTCCATTGAATTCCTTGATGCTTTTTCCATTGAAGTTGTGCCAAGGGAAAGGAACACTAGGGCTGACTCTCTAGCTGTTTTGGGGTCCTTGTTGATTCCTCATCCTGATTTCCCTCAAGAGAAATTCACCATTGAGATGATCCATAGACCCAGTGTGCCTGACAATGCAAATAATTGGCAAGTTTTCAATGATGACCAACATTTGATTTCTTTCTTGGAGCTCAGAGACAACTTTGATCAACTGTACTTTGAAGGAAGTGACAATCTTCCTAGAGAGTGTGTGTCATCAAATGAAGAGGGTGTCAAAGAAGAGATGGATCAAGATGGATGCATCAAACTGAAAGGAAACAAAATTCCTAAAGGGCTGGTGAGTTTGGAGGATCTTTTTGATAAACATGATAGATATATGAAGTCTAAAGTTTCCCAAGGAGCTCGGAAATCTGCTGAGACTGAGAAAGTGAATATTGGGAGTCTTGATGATCCCAAAATGGTCAATATTGGAAAATGTTGCACTCAGGAAGAGAAAAAGAAGGTGGTGAATCTGTTGAAAAGGTATGTTGATGTTCTGGCTTACTCTTATGATGATCTTAAGGCTTTTCAGCCTAAAGAAATGCAACATTTCATTCCTCTTAAGCCTGGGATCAAACCCTTCAAACAGAAACAAAGGCAATATAATCCAAAGGTAGCTGATACAATTTTCCAAGAAATACAAAAGCTTTTGAAGGCTAAGATCATCTTCCCCATCCACCATTCAATGTGGATTGCTAATATAGTGCCTATCAGGAAGAAGAATGGTGAGATCCGGATCTGTGTGGACTTCAGAAATCTAAATCAGGGTTCTTTGAAGGACAACTACCCTCTCCCCATGATGGACCAAGTATTGCAAGTTGTCACAGGCTCAGAGATGTTATCTATGTTAGATGGATTCTCGGGGTACAATCAAGTAGAGGTGAATACTACAGATCAACATAAGACTACCTTTACTACTCCTTGGGGCACCTTTGCATACAAGAGGATGCCATTTGGTCTCATCAATGCTGGTGCTACTTTCCAGAGGGCCATGGACTTGGATTTTGGCAGTTTGAAAGGGAAATGCATTGTTGTGTATTTGGATGACTTGACAGTGTTTTCTAAAGCAAGAAAAGATCACTTCCAACACCTTGAAACAATATTGCAGAAGTGTAGAGAGCATGGGATTTTTTTAAACCCTAAGAATTATGTGTTTTGTGTCACAGAAGGAAAGTTGTTGGGACACATTGTTTCAAAGGAAGGGATCAAGATTGATCCAGAGAGAGTTCAGGCCATCCAGCAAATTCCTCTTCCATCAAGTAAGAAAGGTGTCCATTCTTTCTTTGGTAAGATCAATTTCCTAAGAAGATTCATCCCTGATTTTGCAGAACTTACTATGAGCATTGCTCACATGATGAAAGGGAAGAAAACTTTTGGTTGGTCCTCTGAAGGGAAGAAATCATTTGAGGACATTAAACAGGCTATTGCAAAGACTCTCATCTTGGTGTGCCCTGACTTTAGCAAAGATTTCATTATCTATTGTTATGCCACTGAAAATACCCTAGCTGGTGTGTTAGCTCAAAAGAATGCTGAAGATCATGAGCTCCCAATTGCATTCATGAGTTATGTCTTGAAAACTCATGAGCTGAAGTACACCATGATGGAGAAACATGCTTTTGCAGTTGTCAAAGTTGTCAAGCAGTTTAGGTTTTACATTCTTAATTCTCATTCTGTGGTGTTGGTGCCTGATACAACAATCAAATCCATTCTTACTCAGCAAGAATTTGGAACCAAGAGAGGTAATTGGGTAGAAAAGGTGCAAGAGTATGATCTTGACATCAGGCCAACAAAGCTGGTTTGGGGTAAGGGCCTGTGTGAACTCATTGCTGAGGGAGCTACCAAGGAGTTGTCCAAAGATGGAGTTGATGTCCCTGTTGTTCTGTTCCTCAGTTCGACAAATGTATGGTATGCTGACATTGCTCACTTTCTGACCTATGGAGAGTGTCCATCTCACTTGAGTGCCAAAGAGAAGAGAGCCATCAAACTGAGGTCTACACAATATGTGCTATGGGAGAATGCTTTGTTCAAACAAGGCATAGATGGAAGGTTTTTGAAGTGTGTAGACAAGGAGCAACAAAAGAAGTTGTTCTCTACTTTTCATGACCAAGATTGTGGAGGTCATTTCTCCTCTACTATAACAGCTCATAAAATACTTTGTGCTGGTTATTATTGGCCCACTCTATTCAGAGATGCATCAAAATGGGTTGGTAAATGTGAAGCATGCCAAACATTTGTTGGAAGACCTAAGTTGGTTGCTTTGCCTCTCAAGCCTGTAGTGATTGAAGAGCCATTTCAACAGTGGGGATTAGATTTCATTAGAACTCTTAACCCACCTTCTAGTGCTGGGACATACCCATGTGTTGACTACCATAGATTACTTCACCAAGTGGGTGGAAGCCATCCCAGTCAAGAGCACTACTTCTGAGGTAGTTTGTAACTTCATTAAGGAGAACATATTGATCAGGTTTGGGACCCCAAACAAAATTGTGACTGATAATGCTTCCAAATTTTCTTCTGTTGAGATGATGGACTTCTACTATGGGTATGGGATCTCACTTGCTCATTCTTCATATTACTACCCCCAAGGGAATGGACAGGAAAAATCAACAAACAAGAACTTGGTGAACACAGTTAGAAAGCTTGTGAATGATTCTCAGAGGAATTGGCATAAGAAGCTATATGATGCACTTTGGGCTGATAATTACACCCAAGAGAGCAATTGGAATGTATCCTTTCCAAGTGGTGTATGGTGTGGAAGCTCAACTACCTAGTCATAGTGGAATTTCCAGCCTTGCATCTAATGAAAACCATTAAAGATTTAAGTTTAAGTATCTCTTTGGACAAGAGAATTTTTCACCTTCAAAAGCTTGATAAGGATAGATTTCAAGTGGTTGAAAGGATATCAGCTCATCAGTTGAAAGTGAAGGATTTGTTTGAAAAGAAAGCTAAACCCAAAGTTTTCCAAGTGGGAGACATTGTGCTGCTTTGGGAAAAAAGACATGAGCCATGAGGAAGCCATGGTAAGTTTGATTCTCTTTGGCTTGGTCCTTTTAGAATCAGACATTTTTGCTAGAGAACTCTTTTTATCTGGATTACATGGATGGATCTCCTCTCCCACTTCCTTATAGTGGGAAGTATCTGAAGTTGTTCAATTCCTAGGTGACTAGGTGGTCCTTTTGTATATTCTTGTACAGTGTTTTGGTTTTGGGTCATTCCTTTGTGTTTCATTTTGTTCTTCCCTTTTGGTTTTTCCTTTTTTTTTGTTTATTTTTCTCATCTTGTGTGTGTTTCCTTGTATTGGTTTTTCTTTTGACTCTATTTCCCAATGGATAAGGCACTGGTCCTCTTTCCCAGAGTTATCTACAATTCTTGATCTTGCCTTGTGTCTTTGTTCCAACCAAGTCATCCCTAGAAAGAGCCAGATGTTGTCGCCCTCAAAATTCCCCTCTTTTGGAGTCAAGTTTCAAAATTTTGAGTTTGTTCCTTGGAGTATTGGATCACGTCAGAGCCTAGCATTGTTTGTAGTTTTCCCATTCATGGAGAACAGTTTAAAAGTCAGGCATATATGGTGGAGTCTTTCCCCTTCTTTTTTATTTTCTTCCCATAGTTGGGAATGACAGGGTGTATCTTCCCCATTAAATTTTTCCCCAGAATCCATGGGTAGTACGTGGGCATCTCTGATTGGATGTAGTTTGGTCATGTTTCAAGTGACAGTGGAAGCCTCCACACATCCAAACAACACAACTCTAGGGGTAGGGTCCAAGGGACAGTCCTCAAATAGTGCATGTTTTTCCACAGTGTCCCAGGATACAAAATTCAAATAAAATTGGCTAAGTATGGAAGGCTCAATGGATGGGGCCACATGCCTCATCAAGGTATAACTTCAAGAGTCAAATGACGGGGGGTAGTTCTCAAACTTGTGCATCAGTCCTCCAAGTATGTCCTAGGTCCAAAAAGAGACACATAGTTGATTGTTGAAATTGAACTAAGTATATGGGTTGGTGAGAAGTCTCCACGTGCCTCAACGATGCATTTCAGAAATGAAACCAAAGGGCCAATCTTCAAATGAGTGTCCAGGTCTGCCAAATCAGGACTGATCAGAAGGAGACACGTATAGCATATGCCATTTCAGAAGTGAAATCAAAGAGTCAGTCTCCAAGTAGTTAGCTCACCACATGTGGTGTAAATTCAATGGGGAGTAAAGTTGTCCGTGTGAAAATTCCAAGGGGTCACGTGTCATCTTGACGTAGTTTTAAGAGGCATTTCCAAAATGGAAACTCAGATAAGCACCAGCCCTCCATGTGTCTAGGGGTCAACATGGGTCAAGAAGGACATTGGCCTGATTCGGCTAAGTATAAAGGAACAGGAAGATCTCTCCATGTGTCAACCTAGCGCAGCTTCAAAGGAACCAAATGCAAAAGGTTCCCGTAGGCCCACTCTAATCAATTCCTTCCACGTGGGCGGCCCAGATTTAAAGTTGTAAAAGCAAATCAAATGGCCCATATTTTAACTGGAAAAATAATGTAACGACCATATATTTGAACCTGGTTTTTCCACCATTAACGTTTCTTTGTGAATCAAGAATTCGAAAGGGTGTGAATGGTTGGAATAATTTGTAACTGTTTCTTGCTTTGCTCAAGGAAGTTGTAACTATTTCTTTCTTGCTCGAGGAATTTGTAACTGTCTCTTGCGAGCTATATCATGGGCTTTCAAAGCCATTGTACGAGTTAGAATTTTGATATTCTGAAACTGTAACTTCGAATTAGAAGAAATCAATACAAAGGTTTTCCCCTTTTTCCTTTGTTTCTCTTTCCTTCTTGCTCTGGTATGTGAATCATTTAATCCTTGCATGCTTAGAAACTTTGTGTTCTAGTTTATACAATCTCAAGAACTTTGAGTCTGCGGATTGTGCACGTTATAAACGTGAATGGTTTTATTTTTTATCTCATTTGCTCAATACATAAAAGGGTTTTCTCTGCCATCACTTTTCCCTGAAAGTATTGTCTTCATTTCTTCCTCCCTCCTCTCTTCAAGTCTTCTATCCTCACTGTATTGATAACTTTCCATGCATAAAACACATTTCAAGATATCAGGAAACCACCATTGAATGAAAGATTGTGTATTTGTACATAGGTTTTACCCCTGCTTTCAATAAGGGAACCTCTCCCATTAAAGAGGAGGGACTTGCTTGTCCCCTGACTATGGTTTCATTCCAAGCTGAATCTCAACAGGAGCCAGACTCCGGCTTAGTGAAAACCAAGATCAAATCATACAACTAAAGCATGGAGAAAAACACCTTGTAAGTGATGTACTCTATAATGCTAAAACAGTGAGACACTACTATAAACTCTTAGAAGGTTGGGCACTTCACTAAGGACATTGTGCATACAAAAAAAAAAAAAACTTAGAAAATGGGACTCATATGCGAACTAGGGTTTCCAAGTTGATCCGTTGTGACATATTGAGACATTTAATGGTGAGTGACTAGATTTGTAATATGCAGACCCAGATGTCGAAAGAAGTTCATAGGCGTAGAGATGTATATTTATGCATGAAGCACCGATCTGGTGTGAAACATGACATTCCAATCAAGATTCCCTTGCAGCTAAGTGATTAAATAGTTAAACCCCAAACACGAGTGATTCTACACAAGTTTGAGATCTTCATCCCATGTAGGAGGGTTAGAAAAGCAGAGCAAGTAAGAGAAGTTGAAGTGATTCCATAACCCCAAAGATCCATTATTACCTTGAGTAATTGAGGGACTATGATCAGTCTAGGTAAGCCCATAGTCCCAGGGAATGGTATAATAGAAATGACAAACAACGTTATTAGGCCATGTAAGCCCTATCCTTGAAGATTGATATGCAGAGATCCCACAGTGGCATCCGGATGGAGGAACCATTACTTCAAGAATATATATCCTACCAATCCCACTTAAGAAACATGACAGTGAGCGATTACAACCATCGCACAAGCACCAAAAAAAGGAAATGGCATTGGAGTTGGTGCACCCAACAAACAAAAGGACACCAAAGGGTTTTCCTATTTATAGCAAGGAGGTAAACGTGAAGTTGGAGAAGGCAGAATTATTACAACTCTATGAGTTTCCTTATTTTGGAAAACACGAGTGCCTCTATCAATGGTTGATGTCGTGTGTACAAAAGGATCAATTTTACTTCGCATGGTGAGAGATGTGCATAACTCCTCAACTTATTTCAAGATTCACATGCCTCATTTGTGAAGGAGAAAGTATAAATGATGACTTGAGTGACAAGGAAGCCATCAAGGCAACTATCGCCGCATATGATTATAAGAAGGGGTCACAATACTTTGATATCATGGAGATCCAAGACCCTGTCGTGAGAATGGCCATGCGCCTAGTGCCAAAGCTGAATGAGAAAGAGAGGTGGACATAGGTAAATAAGACCTGGTTAAATGTGTGCAGGAAAATGTCAAAAGGCACCATCTACAACTTGTCTGCTTTCATCGCAAATGAATTTATCAGCAGCATGCAGGAAGGAGAAAAGATACTCTTTGGAAATGTCCTCTTGAAAATTGTGTTTTTAGAGATTAGAGTGCCAGATGTGGTAGATAAGTTTGTTTGGGAATATCCAGAGGAAGACCCCTCACCCGTGAAAATATTCACAAAGTACACTTGTGATACCATGATGGATGCTCATAAGGCACACCTGGAAAAATGGTATAAGCACTTAAGGGATGAGTTCGGGGTGGAGTGGAGGATCTCAGAGCAGCTGTCATTGCTCGTTGATGGAGAAGCCAAATTTGTGGTGTACCAGCATTTCTGCATTGACAGATATAAATTAACAGATGAAAACATGGGCCCCTGGTGCAAAATCCCCTTCTCCTTCACCGCTCATTATTTCTAAGTAGGGGTAAACAAGTTTAAAGAGGCCAAAAGACCAAGGTTTGAACTTATTGAGGTATATCAAGACCATAGGGAGGTGCGCAGAAAGCTCATTTACCCCAAGAAGTGCACGTACATGGAAAGGTATGTCTCCCACAAAGTTAAAATGACAAATCCCCTAACTTTTCCAATAGCAGGAGAGACTATGGCAAGGGTATATCTATGCATAAGACCAAAGTTTGAGAAGAGCGTATACCTGTAATGTGATGTCTCCATTCTTGAAGACCCCATGGGAAGAAAGAAGCCCACGCCAAAAAAGAAAGGAAAATAAGAGGCACAAGGGAAGAAGGAACGAAGTGTCCAAAGTGTACCACAAGTGGGCGCCCCAAAGACAAGCGCTAGAACTAGTACTTACATGCACAAGAAGAGGTCCCCAGTTTGAGAGGAGGCACCAGAACAAGAAAATCCTATCACAAAGGAGAAGTCACCAGAGGAGGAAGAAGAAAGAGCCAAATCTCCTATACTAGAATCCCCAGTTAGGAAGAAACAGAATGTGATGGAGGAGGCTGATTCGGAAGACACAGAGAGCTTGGATACCTATAGAGGAGAGAGGGATGATGTTGAAGAAGATGAAACTAAAGGAGCCTAGGAACCACCAGTGTTTTATGTGCATGATTTAGAGGAAGAGGGAAGAGAAGAGGAAAATGTGTTTCTCTTTATGCAAAGGAAGGGTAGCTGGGAGGGGGAAGGTGTCCAAGATAAGGGAGGAAGCAAAGAAGTGAGTTTGAAAAATTAGACTCCAAGCCTCACGTAGGAGTAGAGAAATGAGGTGGCTGAAAAAGAAGCAGAAAAAATACTTGAAGCCTTGGTAGAACAAGAGTTGGAGCGCAACGCTGAAATAGTTATGAATAGGGATAAAGAAGAAAGTGTGGGAAAAGATCATGGCAGCACAGGAGGAGGCCCCCGTTTGATGGTATGTATTCCTAAGGGCACGTGCATAGGAGGAAGATGCATGGATATCCAGACACCAAGAATGGACTATATTGATGATCCAAATAAGGTGTTGCACACACATTTCCTAAGCACAGTGCCAACAGAGCAACTCTTTGTTATGAAGTCATTTGATGAGGAAGGTGCATACCCTCGGACGAGGAAAATGGTTTCTTAGGAAATTGAGTCCCACATCAACAAGCAATAATTAGAGGTAAGCCAAGGGGAAATAATGAAGGTGCCTGAGTCAAAAGGAGACAACCCCTTGGTTAGCACACAACAACTTTCGGATGAACAAGTCTGTAATGCACTAAACAAGGTCTCAATTAAACTAGAATCCAAGTCATTTTGGAGGAATGACAGGGTAAAATTCCTATAGGCACAGCTAGAAAAGAGGGAAGAAAAGCTCGAAAAAAGGACCAAGGACTTAAAGCAGGAGTAACTAATCAACGCGTAGCTAAAGCGTGAACTAAGGGAAGAGAAGGAAAGGGTGCACGAGGTATACAAGAAGGTAAAATCCATCACAGATGTCATTGTTTTAAAGCATCTGGACCTAGCACCGCCTGCATAAAAGTATGGATATTCCCTAGAGTTCCTAGAATACTTAACACATATCCTCACCATGGAGAGGCAGCCACTAGCCTTAGAGTCCATGGAAGAAGTATCGGCGTGCCTGGAAAGGGAAGACAAACTGAAGGTTATAGCAATCATTTCTGAGTACAGCAAGGTCCTTGCTGACTTAAAAATTACTACCAAAGTTGTTGAGGCTATGTATGAAAACTATGAAAACATGGATAGAGTGGAGAGCATTCTTTTCGCCACTCACAAGGTAGAGATCTAATAATTCCAAGAGAAGAAAAAAGGGAACATAGTGGAGTGGGATATGATCTTAGCCAAGGTTGAGAAGAAGTCTGAAGCCATTAAAGTCCTATGAGGTTCAGTCAAGAACCGGCTGAAAGGGTTGTATCCATAGATAACAAAGGGGATGGATGCACTTGAGGATGTGGGAAAGCAACTAGAAGGGGTGGTTGAGGAAATGAATACTGAAGGATACAGACAGAGTTTTGATGAAGTAAGCACCCTAGTCGGTGACCTCTGCCAAAGAGTGTAAAATGAATTTGATGCTTGGAATAAGTTGGAGGCCAAATTGAAGAAAGATTTTCCTCTCCTGTTGCAGTAGTAGCAACAATTCCCCATTCTTTCATCTTTCCCAATTCTTATTTCCCTTATTATTTTCCAAATCATTATATCTTCTAGAATCTATTGGAATTCTTTATTCTTTAAAGACGTGTTCCCGTGGGCAGAGAATAGGCGTAGTGTGGGGTGATGTTGGGACCTTGATTTATTAGCTAAGTACAAGAAGGTGTGTGGTTGCGCAAGGCCTTGTTAAAGAAGGGTGTGCAAGGTTAAAGCACACATGACAAGGCTCTAGAAGGGTTTAATAGAACAAGTAGCACGTGCGCGCAAGGCAAAGCAAGATTTCAGGACTTAGCCATATTTGGCATATCAGGTAGGACATGTGAAAAGAATGACCTGACTGCACATGTGGAATGGATAAGGTGCCAGCCTGGCAATAGGATGGTCTAGGAAGGAATATACCCTATGATGGAAGCTTCTAGAAGACCATCATAGAAAAGAGTGGAGAGCTCAGGCCTGGAGGAGCATGCTCCCATGGAGGACCAAATTTGGACACTTGGTGACGGATCTAAAGCCTCAGAAAGGTGGGTTGGCAGTTCAAGAGGCCTATAAATACAAGTGCACGTAGAGGAATTGGGATATATAGATCAATAGAGAGTGGAGCTCTACAGAAATGTTGCAAGGAACTCTATTGGGTTGGGTAGATGACCTAAAGGGGAAGGATGTATCGAAGGGTTTGGGTATGATATTTTCCTTTCATGTTTAGGAGGACTCTAATCCAGTTATGATGTATGACTTCGGTATGCCGTACTGTGATATTCTATAATGGATCTAATGCATGTGATGAGGTGGTCGGGTATGATGGAATATAAATATAATAGACTCTGGTTTATACATATATCTACATAGTTTTGTTTCATATGTGTTATATGAATGAATATATACTCCTATATATTTCCTTTTCAGTTCAGTTTTATAAATTGTTAAGTATCATTTTGTTTGAGATGACTGCATTGATCTAGAAACCATTCTGAGCTCTATGATGAATGTCATTATCGTGTTCACTCACTCTTTTTAAAGTTCCTATCATAGATGATGCTTTCCCACTTAACTCACATCAAAGAGAGACTCGAAACTCGCGTGTACCTCAGATGAGCGCCCAACGCCTGCTGGGTGATAGGCCGGTGCGCATGGGATTCCCTTGTTCTTTGGTGGGTGTAAAAATGACTACAATGTCTGTTTAACTCTTTGTTTTGCAGGTTTTCCTTATAACGATAATGCACACAGTTGTGCACACTACCATTGTTTAAACACTAGTGCATCCATACTTCACGCATTAGCGTACTGAGCTACACACGCTAGCATGGTCAGCCTGAGTTTTTGAAAATTGTGATTTCTCCAACATTTCTAATATGTATTTTTGTTTACTTAATTATGTTTCTATAGATTTATTTATATTTTTAAGTTTTAACTACGGAGACCAGTACTTTCTTTTCTTAATCAATATTTATTTATGAGATCACATGTATGCTCTATCCTCGCACTTTTTAAGAGATTCTGGAAATCAGAAACGTGATTCTCAGATTTTCTAGTTTTTGTTTAAAGGGGAATTAATCTTTATTTTCTATTTTTAATCAAAGTTTGTTTACATGTATGCTCTTTCCTTGTGATTTCTAAGAGATATAGGAAATTAGAAACATGAACTTGCTTCTATCGTCTTGTCCTTTACCTACCTCAAGAAAACTTACTAAATTTTTGTGTAGGAAAAACTCTTAAAGGTGGCTTTTGAAACATTAAACTACTAATTGTCGATTGAAGACTAAAATAGTTTACTAACTGCATGTTGCCTCTGTGAAAGACCAGTGGTTCAAACAATCTCATTTCTTAATCAAGATAAAATGAACACTACACACTATATTTGCAAGTGTAGTTAACAAGGCTATTTCCCAACTACCATACTATGGGAAGTATCTTGGCATAAGCGATAAAACTCATTGTGAGGATTACCACAAGAACCCTAAATTAGTTGGTACATTGAGGGAACTAGTTAATGAAATGAGTACCTTTCTCCCATCTGACTAGTAAAACCTGTGAGATTAGAGTCACGGATATCTAGTAGTGGCGACCCTCATGTGGTTCATTCTAAGAAATATATTTACTCAGGGTTTCAAAGGGGGTTAAGTAAATTCAACAGCTAGCAATAGCACCATGCTCACTTGGGTATACTACTGATACCTAGTTGAGAGAGCCACATAGGAAGCTAAACATTTTCCAAGCCAAGCTAAGGTAGAGGCCAAAAACAAACAGAAAACAAAAACTCTCTTTTTTTCTTTCTTTTTGTAGTAGTGTTCCACACTTGTTTTTTCCCAAACACTCCTTGTTTATGATTCATCTTTCACGTTTGTATCTTTTTATAGCATCCAAACACTCTTTGTTTGGATTCATTTTTCATCCTCTTCCAATCTTTCCAAGTAATCTTTACGCAGATTCTCTTTTCACTTTCTCTTCGCTGTCCCAAATACTCATTATTTGGGCTCATTTTCATTTCTTTTCACAATCTCCAAATTTATCCTTATTTGGACTTGTTTTTCACTATTTTATCGTCATCCTTTTTCTAATTTTTCATTCATTCACTATCTCTCTTTTTACTCCTAAGAATCCACGTTTTAGAGATTTTGTCTCTTTTCTATCATCTCATTATTTTCCTTCATTTGGATCTTCTCTTTCACACTTCTCATTTGATCTTCTTTCATCCCCTTTGGATTTCTAATTTTCTCATTTGAGGATTCCTTTTTTGAGATCATAAAATCATCTTATCTTTCAAATTTGTCTTATATTGAGCTTCCCCAAAATTTTAGTCTTTCATTCCTTACTTCACATTAAGTATTGAGTTGTAGATATCCATGTCCTCACTCGAGCTTTATTTTTTTTACGACTTATGTCTTGACATATTCATATCTTACTTTGTCATGATCAAGTCCTTTATATCTTATCTTTCATAGATATTTGATACTTTCCTCCTCTTCTTATGTCCCTTAGTTCAATACAATCTTTGTTGAACTAATACATGTCATTTTTTATCTTGCATCTTTAATTTGACAACTCCTTTGTTAAATTCTAGGTATTATCATCCTTTAGTTCAACACCATCATTGTTGAACTATACATGTCCATTTATCTCATGTCTATAATTTGACAAACCCATTTTTCAAAATTTTAGACGTTTTCATCATCTCTTTTTGACAAACGTTCACATCATTGATATGTCAGTCTTATCCTTTCATTTCTAAATATATTCCTTCTTAACTATTTCTTGTTAAGGGTTGAGCACATCACATATGATTTGACTTTTTTTTCATACCCTCTTCAATTCCAGCATTCATGTTGCTAGAGGTTGAGCTCAATAAAAATATCTTAATATTAAAATTCTCTCCCCATATAGCATTCACTTTGCCCCCTCTCACTCGAGTGATGATTTAACAGATTCTGATCCAGACGCTCCTCCTGGTCCTCATTGGGATAGGAAGACTTTATAGAGTGTTATTGATTGGATAATGGATCCTTCATATGAGAGATGAAATCATTCATATTTTTTTAGACCCCATGCCTTTTTCATCTCTACTTCTGATCTGTAGTCTTTTTGGGAGGCCAACGATATTCCTAAGTGGGATTCTTCTATGGAATAGGAATATTCCACTCTCATGAAGAATCATAGTTGGGATCTCACCCCTCTTCCTAAGGGAATAAAAATGGTTTGGTGTAGGTGGATATATCAAACCAAGTATGATGTTGACGCAAACATCGAAAAGTACAAAGCGCGAATCATAGCTAAGAGTTTCTCCTAGGTTTCTGGGGTTAATTATTCAAATACCTTTCTTCCCATTTTCAAGATGACTTCTATTTGACTAGCACTAGCCATACCTACCACTTATAGGTGGGATGTCCACCAAATGGACGTTAAAAGTTCTTTCCTTCATGGTGACCTAGAGGAATAAATCTATATGGAACAACCACTAGGTTATGTCTAAGATTCCTCCCTTGTTTACATACTTGATAAGTATATTTATGGCCTCAAACAAGCCCCTCGGGATTGGTATGATAAGATGGACTCCTTTCTTCTTGCTTTATGGTTCACTAGGTGTCACTTTGACCCAAATGTTTATATTTTATGACAAGATTATTCCATGCTTATCTTAATTCTATATGTTGATGACTTGTTGATTACGGTCAACTCTTCCTCCATTATTGATTTTGTCAATGCTTCCTTAGCTAACAAGTTCTCCATGAATGACTTGGGTTTTCTTCATTACTTCCTTGGGATTTAGATTACTCATTCCAACTCAGGGATCATCATTTCTCAACCTAAGTATGCCCTTGATTTTCTTGTTAGATTTAACATGGCTTATTGTAATCCATCTCCCACTCCCTTCTTTTTTGGATTCAAGTTAGTATCCGATTAAACCAATCCCTTAGTCGATGGTAATTTTTATCACCAATTGGTTGGGAGATTAATCTTCTTAACCCATATCAGACCATATTTATTGTTTGTTGTTGGCATTGTGCCTAGATTTATGCAGGAACCTCATGAGCTACATTAGAAAGTAGTGAATTGGATCCTTCACTATGTCATAGTTACCTACATCTATGGAATTCACTACTTGGGATGGACATAAATTGACTTAGTTAGATACATAAATTCTGATTAGGCCAATGATCTCAATCATAGTAAATATACCTCCGGATATAAATTTTCTCTTGGTTCAGGTATTGCTAGTTATTCAAGGATAAGATGAACATTATTTCTATATCTTTTATAGAGGAAAATACAATGGAGTATTCAACACTACCACGAAATCTATTTAGTTACAGGGGATTATGACAGAGTTTGGGATTCAGTTCAAACAACCTACCATCATCTATTTTGAAAACCTTAACACCATCTCCATCTATAAAACTTTAGTTCAAAATCATTAGAGAAAGCACATTGAGATACACATCCACCATTAGGGATCTAATTCTTATATATATAATTGATTTGTAGTATTGTAAGACTTTAGATCAGGCTGCAAAAATATTTACCAAACCCTTCACTAAATCAAAGTTTCTTCACTTACACTCTCTTCTTGGGGTGAGATTTATTACAACCATACATGTAATTTATGCCTTCTAGTCCTCTTATCATCCTCTTCTTCTCTTGGAAAGACTGCATTATTTACATGGGTACCTCATCAAGCCTTGTTTTCGGGGCCCATATGATGTGCCTTTCTTAGTTTATTGAGGGGATTCTTCTTTATCTTTCTAACTTTCCTTGCCTCATCCTGAGCTTTGATTAGGGGGGGGGGGGTATTTTTGTGAGGGTATTGTTTACATTTTGATTGTTTATCATGTTAATTACACCTCACACATATCATCTCACTTAGGTGATGCATAGGTATTTTAGGGAGTTATATGGCATATGACAGATTTTGTAATAGAATCTGCCATATGTGTCATTGTCATATGGGAGTTGCACGTTATATAAACATTGTAACTCCTCTCTCCATTTTTGGAGTATGAAAATTCCAAGTATGGGAGTTACACACCACTCACCATATGTACTTATTAATTTTTGGTCTATGAGTATGAGTAAACCATTTTTTATGTAAAATTCTCTTGAGATTATTTTTCTTACCAATTATTTGAAGTATTTATGCATTTTTGTTTAGAGTGAAACTTCATCGATGTACATGCATGTCATAAGATCGTCGTGCCCTATTTCAAAAACTTCCATTTAAAGTGTTGGTTTTAAGCCTCTACTTGTGTCTTCCAAATTATTTTGGCTATGTTTATGTCACTCACCAATTGGTACCAATCATCATTTATCTTCAAAGGATCATGAGATTATCCTCTTATCTTCAAGGGGAAACCCTTTTTTCTTTCCTGATATTACTTCATTTCTTCCCATATCGTTTTCTCATTAATCATATACCAACAAAAAGAGTGAATCAGTATGTCACCCAAATAAATATTTGGGTTCTGATTAAGATCAAATGTGACTATATAGTCATATAAGAAGCATACATAAATTTGGTATTTCATCTCAATGGTGTTGTATATATAGATTATGAAGAAAGGTAGAACACTATTGATATATCAAGGTAAGTGATAGTATAGATTTATAAATTAAAAATCCAACAATTGATCCTGTAGATACAAAGAATACACTCTAGAAGGTGGCCTACAATTGATCAATTGGGTAGCTAATTCAGTCATATTTTCCACTTTTTCTTTGAGGTGGTCAACTCCATCATCCTTAATTCTCAATCTTTCCTCTACCTCTTATAATTATTTATTTGTATTCTATAAATCATTAGCATAATTAGAATTCAAAATTTTAATCTCAATATCTCTTCTTAGAAGTAACTCATCTATACTAGGCTCATCGGTTTGAGTGGATCTAGTTTGCAGAGATATATCTGTTTTGACAATGGGAAGTTTAAGGTTCTCATTATTTTTGCATGAATTCCTACTTATGAGAATAAGGTTACAAAAACTAGACTATGGAAACCTCTAATATGAGGAAAATCAATAGGTACTTTATTACTAATTTATAGTGGCTACAAGGATGATAATTATTTTCTTGCTACTAGTGGGTCTTATGTGGTTTTGGTATTCTCCATTACTACATATACAGATACCTCTTCAGTTCCAACTCCAATTACTTATTCTTTGTAATCTAGATATGACATTTATCTCTCCCTCTTTTGTTTATAGTTCCCTCATCATATATTATAGATGCTCCATATCCCTTCTTACGATGTATAAATATAGGTTTCTTGCATTATCATCTACCATAGGATATACATGGGATTTTACTCTCTCTTTTCCTATGGTATTTTGTATGTCCCCATCTTTTACTTTATCCTTAGATTGTTCTCTTTGTTCTCTTATAGGTTCATATTAGAATTCCATATAAATTCTTTCCTTTTGATTCTTCTTCATCCTCTTTCAATGGGATCCACTATTCCATAGGTCTAATTATTGAACCTGTAGAGGTAGAAACCTCATCCTCTTAGTTATTAGTAGTAGATGTATTGTTTCCTTTAGTTCCTTTCTCGGAGGGGTATCCAATCTCAATTATGATGGTAGAAGTGAAAGGTTTTTTGGTTTCTATCTTGGAGCCTTCATGATAATATTTGATGGCCTACAATATTTTTCTGTGGTGTCCTTCTTGATCTTATTTCTTTAGACATCTTATGCTTATTTCAAATAGACCAAGAGGATGAAGGCATGTATTGCATGTATTTTTTCTCTTTCCATTTTTTACAAAATTCTTCAGTTGAGGCCTAAGCCTCCTCTTCCTCCTCAAATTCAAGAGATAGTCTTATCTTCCTTCTTATAGGTATAGGTTGTGTGATAGTTTCTTTGATTGTCCTTTTATGTGTTGGCCTTAAGGGTACATTTATTTCTTGAACAACTAGGGGAAACTGAATTATTAAAATGAAACTTTACCATGTTACATATGGTGTTTAATCACTCAGGAATTTATAAGAAATTTATTGAATTAAACAATTATAGGAGAGTGATTTTGATCTCCCCTTTTGGTACTCATTCACCATTTTCCTTCAAATATTGAGAAATAAATTGGGCACATTGACTACCAAATTGTTCTTGAGATGGTTGAGTAACTTAAAATGCACTATGTATGAGAGGGATTACCTTCCTTCATAGGTGATCTACGTAATAATGATAACAACTATCTCCTCCCATGTTGGGTTTAATCAAATCCATTTAGTTTCCTAGGAGGAGAATTCATTCTTCTCTCCTATAATAGTAGATTCATCCCAAGATACACTAGGGTTGGGATGTTCCTACGATGTTTATCTTATTAATGAGAGACTTGTGACCTCAACAAGTATCTCCTTTACAATTTCATAATCCTCTTAATGTCAATACATCAATGATGTTTTTTTGTGAATTCATTGACAATTTTCTCATTTAACCCTATCAATATTTTATAATATGCTATCTACAGCCCACTCATATAAATATATAAAAAAGAATTGGATTCATGTTGAGGGCTATGTGGTTAGTTAGATCTTCTTACGACATTTCCCCCCTCCCCATTTTAAAATTTAATATCTTCATGTAGCACATAACTTGATTGCAAGGTTATAGATTACCAAAAATGGATGCATGAATGGAAGTAGTAGGGTATTTGAAATGACCAAATGATTAACTAGAACTGATGTCCATCTTGAGACTTGGTTAATTATGTCACTTATTCCAATATTCCCATAAATTTATTCTACCATGTCCCATTTTTGGGATATTTTACCCACAACAACATACTCAAAACATTTTTTCCTCCCCAAAATGTCACATCACTTGTCTGTAAGGGATTATGGTGCATTTCACATAAGATTAAGGAGGGTATATTTGGCATGCTCATGATTTGAAATTGAATATTTTGACAGATCATGGGACATATTTCCCATAAAAGAGTGATGATGTCATCATATGAAGTGATGGGAAAAATATATTTACCATGTAAATAGGGATATCACTAAAAAACATGATCATATTTGTTTAAATATTAATAATAAAATGTTTATCCATAAAGTTAAAAGTGCCCTAATAATTAAATTGGTGTACCAATCATAACCAAATCAAATAATAAATGTGCTATGTGAATGACTCATATTGTTCTTGTTTATCCATGATAGATGATGTGTGAGTAGAAGAAGACAAGAATGAGGTTGAATAAGACTAGAATGAGATTGAAGAAGGATGGAATGATCTTAAAGAAGATTGAAATTAACACCATGAGAGACATTTTGATCAGAAGAATGCATGTGATGAAGGAACTGGTATGAACTCAAAATAGATGGAATAGTGTATTTTAAAAGTGGTGTGAGATGGAGATCATATTTTATAATATAAATATGTTAAAAATGATGATATTTGTTGCAATTTTGGCAGAAATTTTTAGCGATATTTTAATTCTAACTATTTTTCAAGATCAGGTATTACTACTATGAAGGGAAGGATTACAACTTCCTATAACATGTATCAAAAAATAATTTGTGAAAAGAGAGTAGTAAGATGTGTGATGAAAGTTTTTCCCTGAGAGATAAACCCTTGTGCGGTAATAATGATTTTAATCATTTATTATTTGCTAATATCACACTGATAGAGTGGTCTAAATAAGTATTGTCGGAGTGGGTGTGGAAATAATCCAATATGGTAGTCCAAGTAATTAGACAATGGAAGGATTCTAAACATGGAAAGTGTGCAAAGAATGATCCCTATTGAAATGAATGAACCTCTTTCATCCTTAGTTGTGTGTTATGCAACATGTAACCAAATCACTTGTAGTATACCACCTGTTGTCCTTAACAAACCATAAAATTTCGATGGAACCTCGTTATTCACTATAGAAACTACCTAACCATCTTTAGGCACTCATACTTTTACCCACAAAAACTAATAAATAGCTTGTATTAACCGATAGACTACTTGTAGTATGAAAAACACTCCCTATAATAGAGTGATAGGTATGGTAGTAGGTGGGTAAAAACATGAGTGTTTTTGTGAAGAAACATCTCTTTCTTTCTTTTTTTCCCTTTGATTGGCTAGAAAATTGGTTTTCTAATTGGATGCTTCGTTTAGCACAGGGTTGAACAATCAAATTTTTTTCTGACTAAGGATGTGTTGAGTTGTGGAGCTCAGTTACTTAATTTTAACATGCAATGGAAACTTGTTGGAAAATACAGTAACCGACATCGGTTAAGGAGGAACCGACATCGGTCACCTAGGACCGGCAACGGTCAGGTATGACCAGCATCGGTCAAGCAAGGAAGGAACTGGCAATGGTTAGGGATAACCGGCGTCGATTACCTGTGCAAGGATGTTTTAATTAACTCTCAAGAATTAGATCTATTTTTAGCATAAAAGTATTTCTATTGATTGTAATTGCATGGCTAAGTGCCCTAAGTCTATAAATGATTATATAAGCATAAAAGATAGGGTTTAGAAGTAAGAAAGAAGATGATTAATAAGAATTAGAAAGAACTTGCAAAAGTTGGTGAGAGAGAGAATTCTTAGTGATGAAGCAATAGCTTGATGGAAAGAAAGTATTGTACATCTGAGAGGTGTGGAAGATTGTAAATCTTCATTGTATTTCTTGTCAAAGCTTTGGATAATAGATTGGATTGTTTCTTGGTGGACGTAGCCCACACTGGGTGAAGCACGTTAAATCTGGTGTTGATTTATGTCTCTTGTTTTGTATATTTCTTATGGTAGAATAGCTGATTTTATTTACATGTATGCTTAGATATGATATATTGTTTGTACACCCGGTGTGCTAACCCCAATAACGGGTATTAGAGCTTTATTTGAGGGTTTTTTGTGTTGACAAATTTACTCACAAAGGGTTTTCTGATTGAGTGGGAGCTATAACAATGGTAGAAGAAAATAAATACAAGGTAGAGAAATTTGATGGGTGAAATTATCAATTATGGAAGATGCAGATTGATGATTATCTGTATCAAAGAGATTTGTACTTACCATTGGATGAAAATTCTAGACCTATGAAGACGACTGATGAAGAATGGAATATTCTTAACATAAAGGCTTTGGGATCTATAAGATTGAGCCTGGCAGCATCTGTGGCTTCCAATATTACAAAAGTAGCTTCTACGATAGAGTTAATGAAATCTCTTGCTAATTTATATGAAAAACCTAGTGCTTCAAATAAAGGTTATTTGATGAAGAAACTATTTAGTTCTAAGATGCATGAAGGTGAATCTGCTTCTAGGCATTTGAATGATTTTCTGATCTATTGTAAATCAGTTAAAATCAGTTTTGGTAGCATTTGATGATGAAGTAAAATCACTTTTATTCTTATGTTCTTTACTTGATAGTTGGGACAACTTGGTAATGGTTGTTAGTAATACAACATCTGCTAATAATATTTTGAAGTTTGATGATGCGGTTAGTATAATATTGAATGAAGAAATTAGCAGGAAGATTACAGAGGAATCATCATCTGGAAATACTTTGAATGTAGAAAGCAGGGGCAGGCAGAAGGAGAGATCCAAGAGTAAGAGTAATGGGAAATCAAAGTCAAGGGAGAACAGATATAAATCCATAAGTAAGGGAATTACTTAATGGAAATGTGGAAAGAAAGGACATGTAAAGAAAGATTATTGGTTAAAGGATAAAGAGAACCAACAACCAGATAAAGGTAAAGAAGCAAATCTTGTTACATCAGAGGTAATGTAAGATGATTTTATTCTTTCTTTAGATAGTAGAATTAAATCATGGGTTTTAGATTCAGTAACTTATTTCCATGCTACCCCTAATAAGGGTTATTTTAGAAATTATGTCTAGGGAAATTTTGGGCATGTTTATTTGGGTGATGACGAACCTTGCAATATTATTGGTAAAGGGGAAGTTCATCTAAAATTACAGAATGGAAATACATTTTCTATGAAGGATTTAGGAGCTGCAAAAAGAATCCTTGACATGCAAATACATAGAGACAGGAAAAACAAGAAATTGTATTTGTCTCAGGAGGATTATATCTACAAGTTGTTAGAAAGGTTCAACATGTAGAATGCAAAACCGGTTAGCACACCTATGGCTGGACACTTCAAATTAAGCAAATATCAGTCTCCTTCATCACATGAGGAGGTCAAATACATGACATGGGTCCCATATGCTTCAACAGTTGGAAGTCTCATATATGTTATGGTTTATACAAGACCAGACATTACACAGGTAGTAGGAGTTGTGAGTAGATATATGGCTAATCCAAGTAAAGAGCATTGGAAAGCAGTCCAATGGATACTCAAGTATTTGAAAGGGACATCTAGCATGTGGTTATGCTAGGGAGGTTTGGATATTTCATTATGTGGCTATGTTGATTTGGATATGGCTGGAGATCTGGATGGTAGAAGGAGCACTACTAGATATATTTTCACAGTAGGTAGAACGAAAGTTAACTGGATTTCAAGATTGTAGAAGGTTTTGGCTTTGTCTACTATAGAGGCTAGCACGGAGATTATATGGATGAGTAGTTTCATGGAAGAGTTGGGAAAGGAGAAAATTGATTGTAAACTATTCAGTGACAGTCAAAGTGCAATTCATTTGGCAAAGAACTCAGTGTTTCATTCAAGAACAAAACACATTCAGTTGAGGTATCACTTCATATGACAAGTATTGGAGGATGGACAGTTGAATCTATAAAAGATTCATATGAGCAAGAACCCTGTGGATATGCTAATGAAGCCATTAGCAAAGGATAAGTTGGAGCTAAACTCCACTTCTGTTGGTCTTTAAGTTTGAGACTTGAAGAGGAAGAAACAAATCTAAGAAAGAATCCAAGAATGACATTGTATAGGTATGGTGCAGTAATTAATCTCCAAGTGGGAGATTGTTGAGTTATGGAGTTCAATTACTTAATTTTAGCATGTAATGGAAACTTGTTGGAAAATACAGTAACCGGCATCGGTTAAGGGGGAACCGACATCGGTCACCCAGGACCAGTAGCAGTCAGGTATGACCGGCATCGGTCAAGCAAGGAAGGAACTGGCGGTGGTTAGGGATAACCGACGTCGGTTACCTATGCGAGGATGTTTTAATTAACTCTCAGGAATTAGATATATTTTTAGCATTAAAGTATATCTATTGATTGTAACTGCATGGCTAAGTGCCCTAAGTCTATAAACGACTATATAAACATAAAAGCTAGGGTTTAGAAGTAAGAAAAAAGATGATTAACAAGAATTAGAAAGAACTTACAAAATTTGGTGAGAGAGAGAATTCTTGGTGATGAAGCAAAAGTTTGATGGAAAGAAAGTACTCTACATCTGATAGGTGTGGAAGATTGTAAATCTTCATTGTATATCTTGTCAAAGCTTTGGATAATAGATTGGCTTGTTTGTTGGTGGACGTAGCCCACACTGGGTGAACCACGTTAAATCTGGTGTTGATTTATGTCTCTTGTTTTGTATATTTCTTCTGGTAGAATAGCTGATTTTATTTGCATGTATGCTTAGATCTGATATATTGTTTATACAACCGGTGTGCTAACCCCAACAGGATGTCAACAATTCTTGAAGATTTTTATTTTTAAATTTTTTAAATTTAGTAATTTTAGTTTTTATAAATATAGGAGTAGGTTCATATACCAAGATTAGAGGAGGAGATGTTGATTAGGAAGGACTGTCCCCTACTTCACTAGTAATTTTTTTGGTAGTCCAAATTCATGCCACGATATTCAGCCAATATATTAGAAAGTTTTATATGAAGGTGGGGTTTTTTTCTGTAGTGAAATTATGAATTAATTCCTCTTTATCAAGGAGTTTCTTATTGAGCTTGAATCACTGGCCATTGACCATCAAGAATAATTTGACCGAGACAATTATCCTTAGCTTGATAGCTCCATTTATGAACACATTATGTATTTTATGGGGTCCAAGCCATCTTATTTTAATTTTAACCTTGAAATCTTTGTACTTATAATCATAAATCGTGGCCTAATCTCCAAGATAAAATTATCATATTTTGATGGATCTTTCATGCCACTAAGTTTCTTGTTATTATATTACTTATATGTGTAAATATCATCTTATTAGTTCATTTAGTGTATTGAGTTACATGAATATTTCATTCTATACTTATGATAAGTCCATGTAAAGTTCCAAAGTATTCTTTAGATTTTGGAGCTAAATTAAATTGGAAGGACAAATTTGTTACCATAAACCAATTCATAGAGTGTAAATCCTCAAGTGGTCTTCCATCTTGTCCTATAAGTCCATACAAATTTTGGAAGGTGTTATGCGTAGTCATGATAGTGTATTCTTATGGTTTTGGTAAAAATATTCTCCAATTCTCTATTTATAAATTCTACTCTGACATTAGACTATGTGTGGTATGGTGGAGACATCTTGTGAAAAAGTTCATATTCTCATACAAGTGTTGCAATCAGTTCAAATGTGAATTGTGGTCCTTGGTTAGTTACTATCTCTTTTGGTACTCCATATCATGTGAAGATATCTTCATGTAGGAATTGAGTGAATTTTTCATTTCTTGCATATATCAAACTTTTCACTTCTATCCATTTTATTAGATAATATGTGAACTCCAATATATACCTTGTGATTGAAGGGTAGATCAATGGGGCCAAAAAAATAAATCCCCCATTTTTCAAATGGTTCCAACACTAGCTAAGGTTATAGGGGCATCTCATCTAATCTAGTAGGATTTCACATACATTGACAATGATCACACTAACATATATAATTGATGACATCTTTATGTAATGTGGGATAATAATATATAGTATTGAGGATCTTGGTGGTAGTCCTCTTAGTTACACAACATCCACCATAGGATTCATCACGATATTCACCTAACACATTGATGCATAACATTTTTAGGGCTGATGTGAAAGAGATAACCAGAAATATGTTAGTAAGGAATACTCCTTTCTTCTAGATTGTACTTTTAACCTGTTGAGAAATGTGGAAGAATTTTACCTACAACCAAATAATTAGAAATATATGAAAACTAAGGTGTGTTAAATATTAGTGAAAATAATTATTTGTTAGGAAAAAAATCATCTACTAATTGGATATGTTCCTTAGAAATTAATCTTGAAAAAAATCTAGAACAACATTATCTTTACTATGACTATCTACAATGGTAATATAAAACTCCTACAACAATAAGAACCATATAATTATCGTACCACTAATTACTATTTTATTCATTAAATATTTAACTACACCATGATATGTATGAATGAAAATGGGATAACTAGTGATATAGTGAAAAAACATATTGATTGTGTATACTAATATAATAAATTACTTTTTTAAATGTATAATTAAGTTAAGCATTCTATAGAATTTCACTAACAAAATATATAGCGTAATTTAACAACCCATAATTTGTCCAAGGACAACACAATTTTTTGTTTCAAATGTATTAGTGTGTATGTGGAAAGGTAAATTATAATTAGGATTGTACATCATTGGTGTTTTCACCAATGAATCTTTAAGAGCTTGAAATGTTACCTAACATGCATCAATAGAAAAAAAAATCAATGTCTTTAGTTAATAACATTACCCATGAACCATAAAGTCATCCATATAGAATTCCACGCATTCATGAGATATTTAAGAGAAAAATATTAAAATAGCCCTTTAAAAGTGGGAGGGGAATTGTATAAACCAAATGGGAGAACTATGTAAGAATAAGTACCATAATAACATGTGAATTTGGTATTATATTGGTCCTCAAGTGTTATTCTAATCTGATTATTGCCATTGAATCTATATTAAAAAGAGTAATTTTTACCATGCAACATGTCATGAAATTGGTTAATAAATGTAAGAGGAAAATGATATTTTCTTATAACATTGTTGATGCAAAGTAAAAAAGGCTTGTTAGAATGTCTTCAAGACACCATTAGTTATAAACAAGTTCAACTTTTCCTTTAGATCGCTCAAACAAATCCTCTTCACAAGTCATCATACTCCAATTTTGATCTTATTCTTTAACCTTAACTTTTTTATCTAATGACCTTATTTCACCAACTCTAGTACATTTTATGAGATCAATTAAAAGGATCATCAACTCCAGTAAATGTAAATACTCTTACCTTACTTGAAGACTGCTCTATGATAATTCTTGGGTAACAAGCCTCTAGTAGGCCATAATTGATTATGCTCAAATCAATCTTCAACCACTATCTTAACCCTGAAACATGCTCTTATTTAAGGTCATATCCTCTCCCAAGTTTGGATCTCTATTCAAGAATCCCTACCATTTTGTTTCTTGCCATTACAATATTTTGTACTTGACTTGTTCTACTCTTCACATGGGGAGGTTCTTAAAATCAAGAATCATCTCATGTTGTATACCTCAATGAGATTTCTTATCTATTCCGCCATGTCCTTGAGGTTTTATTCAACTCATCTCATCTACCAAGTTTCCCTAGACTCATCAAAGTTCAATCTCCCACTCCCTTGCTAAATATTCCTCCTTAGAGCCTAAGAACCATGTATTTTGGCCAACTCATGACTAGAACACTCTAGGTATATTCCAAGAACTCTGAGATCACACCCCAATACACTTTCAAAAGTAGAAGGAGTACGCAAAAACTGGTGAACTTGACCTTTGTGCAAATGCCCTTGTTCTCTAATAACCTCCCTTACTAGTCTAGCTTGTTCTAGCCCTAACAACATTGTTTTATCCTTCTAACTTGTAATTTTATCCTTCAACCAATAAACTCTTGACCTTTTTTGATACCCATTTAGGGATTCTCCATTCATGCCAAAACCTAGATGGTCTTCCTTCACAAAATCTTTCTTAACTCACTGTTTGGGGCATTGAATATTAGGTTTTCTTCCTTAGCACAGAATGAGATATCCAACTGTCAAGAACTAGGTGAAATATATCCTTCCTCATCCCTCCAAACTTTAAAAATCCTTTCAAGGAATGTCCACAGGTTGTTTTTTCCAAATCCCAAGCCTTGACTCCATCGTTCAAGCTTCCAAATACAAAACATTTGATAAACCCTATACAAACCCTCTATAAACCTAGTAAGGTAAAAGACCACTATAAGTTTAGTAAGACCTCGTTTTAGGGGCTAGGATTTTTAGTTGACCTCTGCACCTTCACCCTCCTTATGATTCCTTTAGCAGTAGGTCTCCATTTGAATCCTAGGCATGTGATTAAACTCACCCTCCATTGCTCTCCCCAAAAAGACATGGTTCCTTCAGTCCTTAAATAATTATCTCACCAAAATGAGCTTTATACTTGAATGAGTGGATCCTTTGAACATAAAATGATCTAAAGTATCTTATAATCCTCCTTCCACTACATTATCCCTCTTCCCTTCGAACATACCATCCCAATAACAACCACTCAGTTTAAAACCTCCAATTTTTTTGCTACAATCAGTAAGGTTTGTCCAGACACATGTCAACTCACATCATAAGTCTTACAAAGACTCAGTGCACACACAATTAGGAGCCTCTTCCATTCAAACATTGAACCATGATACTCTCTAGATATAGATCACTTTTCTTCATACATTGTCTTAGACTATTGTAGTGCCCTACAGGCTAACCAAGGGTGTATGTCTCTGTTACCGGTTATATATTTTCCAAAATCATGAATGATAATAATATGAATCCTTACATGTCATAGTCTGCTTCACTATTACATGCACAAAGATTTCAACATTCATCCACCACAAGCTTCACAACAAACTTCCAATCACCTTTCCACCTTGCTCAATCTTGTCAAGAACAAGTATTACTCTCTCTCTCTCTAGAAATATAATCACTCAAGAACATTTAATCACCTAATAATCAATGTCTTTCCAGTGCTACACTAGTTTACAAAGGCATGTATATCCTTTAATACTCCACAATAACACACAAATGCATATCAAGAATGTACACAAGAAAATACATTTTCATGCTCTCCTTTAAGCTTTTGTGATTCACATTCGAATGGAATGAATTGAAATCAGTTACAAAATGATGTTTATACCCTTGAAGGGTAGTTACCACTTGATTTGTGAATTTTCACCTTCCTATTCAGTCACTTAGGCACTTCTTCTTGCTTCAAATTTACAAAATATCATATGACCTTGAGCTTATAACTCTTGTAACCTATTAAATCCTTTAGAAAGGCCATTACAAATATGAGAAGGTGTATTAACTCTAACACACACACCTTCCTATTATATCAAACTTATTCATTCAAACCAAAATAGGCCTTTAAGACTATAACTTGCATTTTTGGAGGGAAAGTGAGTAATTTGAAATTTTAAAGGCCTGGAATCCAATTGACATACTTGAATAACATATAATGACCTATAGGCTTCACTAAAATACCTTCAATTCAAAATTGGATGTTTCCATCCTTATACATATCATAGATTTTATGCTCTTGCATCAATTATTAATTTTATGTAGTCCACAAAAATGCACCATTTACCACCCTTTTAAGGAAAAATCACAAAACGTATACCCACTGACTTTTAGAAATGGGGTAGAATAATCTTGCATCTAAGATTTTTTGGAGTTCAATTTTTACAATATCTCATACAACAGGGTTCATCCTTCATTGAGGTTGGTGGATGGATTTACATTCATCTTTGATATAATTATGATGAGAACATAGGTTTGGGTGTATTCCTCTCATATCATTATAATCCCATGCAAAAAAAGTTTAATATTTATATAGTATGGTAACTAACTAATTTTATTCTTGTGGATTCAATTGATTATTAATGTTGAGAGGTTTTCTAGGAAATGTCTCTACTAGTTTAGATAATACAATCATTGATTCATTGTTTTGTAGTAGTTTATTAAGGATGCAATTGTGTGGTAGAAATTGATAGAATTTAGAATTGCTTTCGTGGAAGTTGAAGGTCTCATTTTATGAAAAAATCCATTGAGTGAGTAGTTCATGCATTGTAAGTAATTATCTTATTATAAATTTACATAATATGTTTTCTAAAATGTATGAAATGATTTTCTTTTATTTATCTTTTAAATATGAGTTTCATTTAATAGTCAATAGAGTTTTTTATGGAAGTTTGTTCAATATCCTTAGCTTTTAACCACATATTTTGTTTTATTCTTAATAAGAGCTAATATGGTAGGTATAATATTATATTCTCAATGGTATTTTCATTGGAGATAAGAATGTTTTTTGACCTATAACTAATTAATGCATTATTTATGGCTAGCCAAGGTCTTCCTAGGATAAGAGGGTATCCCCCTAGGTTGGCCTTTGGCTATTTGAACATGAATTCTATATGATATTCACAAGAATCCACTATAATTAATATATATTTAATGACCCATTCTAGTTTAAATATGTTCTCGAGTTTTCCCAAAATGTCAACTTTAGACTTAAGATCTCGTTTCAACGTCTCTAGAAAATGAGGTTTACTTGTTGTGGCTTGCGAATTAGGTATGTTTGGTTTAGGGTTAGTTTTTTTAATAAGTGGGCATGAGTTGGTTTAAACTTGGGATATTATTCAAGAAACTCAATATTTATGGGTGTGGTGGGATTTGGGAGAACCTTCCCTGAAAGAAGTTTTATTTCAGCAAATTCAACCAAGTAGGTTGGGTGTGTCACTATCTTGTTATTGTATGCCAAATGAACCAACATATTATTGGAATTGGGTGTATGTTGGGAACACAATTATTTTTGTTTGGGAGGTTTGGAATTAAATTTTTTTGTTGCTACTATTGGGGCTATGGTGTGGAAAGAAACTATTCTAGTTGAACCAGGTCTAATTTCCTTTCCATGGTTGGTGTCATTAGTTGGAAGATGGGTGATGCTACTAGTTTTATGGGTGTCATGGTTGTTGTTCCAAGTTTTTTTACTGGTTTGGAAAATTTAATGGTGGAATTTGTTTTGGTCAAGCTTATGGTGACATCTGATTCCATGGTCTACACCAATTTTTAGGAGAAAATATGATGGATTATAATATTTAGAGTTAAAGGACAAGGGATCTTGCAACATACCTGAATTTTGTTGCCTACATGTCCAAGATATCTTTTATGATATATAAAATGTTTTTCCTCATTTATCTTAAATGATTCTAAATTCTATCATAGTCAATTCTCTTCCAAAACAATTGTTATCCTCTAACATTTATAACCGATTTTTTTCCTTTGATAGTCTAGACAATATACCGTCAAATCATGTTTTACTTCCTTTATTTATGAAATGTATCAATTTGGGTGGCCATGTGGATAATTATGTCTTGTTTAACATATTTTAACAAGTTTTTGATCTCTATTCTTGATACACCTACTACTGAATTTGAAGAAGATAATGTTTGATTTCTTCATGCCTTTTTCATGGAGGATCTCAAGTAATTTTTAGAAATGGTACAAATATGTTTGAATTTCAAGTGTGACACATCCCCTCCACCAGTAAGTCCCAAAAATTCCATGCATTCTTCATTTTTTATTAAATATAATGGTTTTTTGGCAAGGGTCCTACCCTGGTACAACCATAAAAATAGGTCTCAATACCTAGATAAAGTAGTAAGATTAAAATATAACACCAAAGAAACAAAACATAGTCGCTTCCTCAAAATACAACAAATAACAGATGATACACAATGGGTACTCAGTAAAACCACATCAAAAACACAAAAAAACTACACCAGAAAAGAATACTGTAGTGTCCCAACAACAAATCACAAGGAGCACCACGTTTAAAAAATATTTTTGAAGGCACTTTTGGCACTGGGAGGTGATCTTCTCCCCAAATTATGTATTCCTTTTTTCCTAACCACATGTGTCCACATATCCTCCTTTGGATATTCTCTAAAGAAGCCCCCATTCAAACCTGATAATTTAATATGATTTTTGAAGTTGGGACCTTCCCAAAAGTTCAAGACTTTCATCCTTTTATCTCTATTTTCATAGGAAACAAGAGTAGATCCAATATAAAAGGGTTCTTCATTTGTTAAATCAAATTATTCCTTGTTAACCTCCTTTTCTTCACCATCCTCCAAATGATGTGAATTTTATTCTTCTTCCTCTGGCACTAAAGGTTGGATCATCTCAGCTTGGTCTTATTCATTTTGATCTTCAACCTCTTCATCCTCTTCTTCCACTTCTTCAAAAGGGATTGTAGTGTTATTTTGGTTCTCATCATCATATGTTTCCTCTAAGCATGAGACATCCTCCTTTTGGATTTCCTCTTCCATAAATCCCCCAAAATAGGGGTAGCAACCTCAAACACAACTTCCCCTTCCTTCAATGGGTGATCCCATGTATTATTCATTAGTTCCTTACAATAATATCATTTTAATGGATTATGGATTCTATCTATTTTGCTTGTATTTCTGTAGACAAAACAAAAAACTTTCCATATATTCCTCTAATGGTTCCTTAGCTTTTTGGGCCATCCTAAAGATATAATTTCCTTTCAAATCCTTTCTTCTGCAATAATATTGATATTTTAGAAGGAATTTTTACTTCAATTTTCTCCAATCTATTACAACATCCCTTCCCAAGTCCATGAACCATCATAATATAACATCTTGAGAGTTTTTGGAAATAGCTTTAGGCACTAAGCATCATTATTATAGTCATATATCCCAGATAAGACATAAAATAAAATAAGAATGTATTAGGGACCTATAAGATTAATCCATGAAAATTATGCAATTTGAAGGGTGAAATGTTATTCATTAGAACTCCTCCTTTTGTGAATATGGCGAACTCAAAGGTAGAGTGATCAACATGGTTATTGTATCCTTCCTCGTTGGCCATGATGTGATAAACTATTTATATCCCTATGTATTATTTCCACATTAATTCAAGGATATTATCAATATGCCTAGCCCAAGGGGTATAATAGAATATTTATCATCTTGGTATGGGTTTAGTTGATGAAGGAAGTTATGATGGGTTTATTCAAGTAGTTCTTCTAAGGTTGTTTTCGGCTCCTTAGTGGCTTGAATAATTTTTTGACTATATGATTTCTTGGAAAGAGGTGTAGGAGGTATATGAATGGACTATAATTTTTTATCCTTTAGTGTTAATGGCTTATTGTGTACTTCCTCATAAATGTTTATTTAGTTTGATAGGCTTATCTTCTTGGTTTCAAGATTCAAACTATTCTACTACTTCATCTAACACTTCTTTAGCCATAGTCTCTTCAAAAGAAACTTTTTGTATCATTCTAGGTGTTTGGTTACAAGAAAAAATTGGTGAAGGTAGAATTTATTCATTTTATTTGAACATAAGCTTGATGTTTTTTATTCTTAGAAGTAACCTTCCCAGATGATATCTTTCATGCCACATATAACTAAATCAGATCTTCAAGAACTCCATTATTTCTAACATGTTTTTAGTGAAGCTATAAATAATAATAACAATTTTTCTTTGTATATTTCCAGCGATTTTAGATTTAAAATATTGGAAATTTTAACTGTGAAAATAACGAATTATAGTCCTAGAAATAAGGGAGCCTAACTTAACCTTGTAAGGTCATAATACTTGACACATATCTTATCAATGATGCCAAATAATGAGTAAAAATAATCCCACCAATTAAACATAATGCAATCACTACTCTTGTATGACCTGAAAGATAGACTCTAGAAGGACAATGACACTTGGTTTATCAGTATCACTAGTTTCACTTATTGCTAACTCAGGGAATATATTTTTGGCAAGGTGTCAGTGTTGTATGTGTGGTATTATAATTTGTTGAAAATGTGAGTTACTAAAATTGCATATAGGGAAATGAGATTATTGGAAAAGAGAAATTCAAACTTGTTTAATTCAAATAACACATTGTTATAGTAAAGGAAATCTTAGAAATGGAAATTTTGGAAAAAGTAATCTAAAGCTAGATTCAGAAGATGACTCTAATGAAATTAAATACTATATAAATACAATTCAAATAATTTCACATTGAAATCACTAGTGCATAATTGAAATCACAAAACAACTAACTTATATGGAGTTGGAAATTACACAAAACATGAAAGTAAACTACTCTAATGTGGTTGGGAATTCCACCTCAATACATCAAGTGGGACCTTTCTTGGTCTGAAATTTGTTTCACTCCCTTTATTTTCTACAATAAGATCATATATTTGAAAAAAATTACTACATAATATAATTATAATGATTGAAATGAAACCAAATTACATAACAAATGAAAAGATCAAGGATCACATAATTATCTCTATTGCATTTGTTTGAGCGAATTTGAATTGGAAGGCATGATTTTGAATTCTGCCTCTGAACGGAAGTAGGGATATGGAAATTGAGAGGGGCAGGGCTCACGTGAACCAACGAATATCCAAGCAACATAGGGTTTCGAGCCCACATGGGTTGGGATGGTTTCCATGCAGGGACCAGAGATGAAAAAAGGACACACATAAGTGGTGGTCTCATATATCAAATCTAAAACTGGACACCATTTCACAATCCAAAATGAGCTTATTGACAGAGCAATGCAACAAAACAAGCTTTCATTTATTAGAAAATTTCATGGACATCGACCCAATGTAAATTTAATAAGACAATGGGATTGCGGAAAGTGGCAACCAAAAAGTAACATGAAAATCTCTCTTCTCACCAAAGGGTTTTTCCTGGTTCACTTTAATGTTATTGAAGATTTTAATTTTATTCTTATGGAAGGTCCTTGGTTCTTGGGAACTATGGGACTCTTTTTGAAAAAATAGACCCCAGGTTTTGATCCTGAAAAAGAAAATATAAATGTGATGTCAATATGGGTCAAACTCCTAGAACTTCCACTGGAATATTAGGAGGAAGAGTTCTTAACTGTAGCTAAATCATTGGGTACTTTAGTGGATTTTGACATAGCAACCAAGGCTAGAACCAGGATTTCCTTTGAAAGAATATGCATCGATGTGGACTTAGACAGAGATATACCTGAGGATATCACAATCCACTCTAATATTGGTAACTGGAGGCAAGAATTGGAATACGAGACATCAGTCTCAAGGTGTAATAAATGCAATAGATTGGGGAATAATGCCAAAGATTTCCTTAAAATGTCAAGGAAGGCCACATGAAGGAAACGAGAAACAAAATGGAGTGACACGAAAAGCATAATGAAACAAGAAATAAAGATAGAAGAACAAATCAATAAATAGGTAGATGATAACCAGTATATGGATAAGGAAAATCCATTGGCTTGTCTAGTGCAAATGAAGACATACTGGAGGAAGGAGATTTCTTTGAAAAAACTCAGCTAAAGGATCTCATCATGGAAAATATAGTTTTAGAGGAAAAGGAAGCTGAAAAGGAAGAAACACAAATGGATGCAAAAGAGACCACAAAAAAAATAAGACAGAATCCCAAGAGAAAGAGAAATAATCAGAGAAAAAAGCTGAAGAAGAGACTTTAGAAGAGATAGTAATAATGACAAACATATACCTAGATGCACAATAGGAGGAATAAATAGGGGAAAATGTCACAAAAATAAATGTAGAGCAAGAAAAAGAAGAGAATGCAGAAAAGAAAAAAGACAGAGACTTAGGAAAAAATAGAAGAAAATCAAAACCAAACACATGAAGATTTCAAGATGCTGGAAAATCAGAACATGAAATTTCAGGTAGAGGAGGTAACAAGAGAGGAAAAGCTTGAAGAGATCAAGGAACAGGAGGTGGTAAACATGGAAGAACCTCCATCTCAGGAACAAATCAAAATAATAGTGACACCTATAAAAGGGAAAAACAAGATGCATGAAAGCTTCCACATCCAACCCCAAAAGAAAATGTGATGTAGGAAGTAGATAAACCAGAGGCAAACCATCTGCAAAAGAAGAAAAAATAAAACAATCGAGATGGACATAGCAGCAGGGAAAAAAATAACATTGGACCTAAAGGGTTCTTAAAAAATTTAAAATGTTAATAATGTTGGACATCACTTGGAAAGAGAAAGGTATGGCGACCTTAGACATGCTAAGATTTATTTTTTCACTTGTTTAATAGCTTAGGATTAAGGAAAAAGGATTCAATAGATAGAGTTGATAGATCTCTTAAATCGAGGAGATCTCTCCCTCTTTATATATCTAAATCTATAAGATTTTTGTGAGTTGTGGGTATAAACATAGTAATGATTAGCATTACTACCGATATCACCAAGACTAGGACTTAAAGAATGACCCCTCGGGCTTCCCCAATCTAAATCATAAATTTCTAAATCTGAAAGTCATCATGACACATTGCAATTGATTTCAAGTTGGATTCACGGGATTACATATCTATGGTATAATAGTCCTTCCTGCACTGAAGACTTCTCACACACTTGGGCATAATACCTATATTTTTAGGCATAAGTGGTAGGGCTTTTCAAGTTTCCATTTGAATTTTTGGAGTAAGCCTCTCATTTTCATAACTACATAGGGATCTTTGGTTTCACATCACCATAATGGGGGGTGATCTGAAAAAAATCCAGCCTCCTTTTAACTGTAAAATCAAGGAGAACGAGAAGCTTTGGAATATTCTCAGCGTGGGAAGATTCAATGTTTTCACTAAACATGTTCATGGACACGATACGCATATAACTACACAATTTGTCCAAGAATGGAAGGATGTATCAACTGAGTTTAGGGGAGAGAGACTCCATATTATTGAGGTTCTTATTGTCACAGGTGATAGGTATGAGAATTCAAGGGGCCAAATTTTTTAAGAATAGAAATACCAGGGCTAATCTTGAGAAATTTTTCTTGGAAGAGGATGAAGAACTGGAGCAAGTCCCAAGTGGTATCAAAAATATCCTCACTGCCTGAACCCTATGACGAAGTGGAAAAGTTGATCATCAATCTATTTAACTCTTGAAGGCAAACATCACAGGTCACACACATATCACCTCATTTTTCTTAACCATTTTAGGAGGCATGTTCTGGTAAGTTCTTCCTTTCTACATTCTCTTTCTTTGGAAATTCTATTAGGGAGGTTCAATGTGGTAGAAGGATTTACCCCCTACACTAGGTTATTATCCTCCTTATTTATTCATTTCAAGGCCAAGTTCAAAGCCCCTTACAACAACCCACCTCTATCCCCCCCTCCCTCTCCTGAAACTCACAACACCTGTTTGCTTAGGAATAGGAAAAGAGATAACCACATTGGGGGATCATCAAAGTAGTAAGAAATGGAAGGGTCATTGATGTTGATGGCCTCGATGAACTTGGGCAAGAAAGATAAAAAGGAAATTTAGACTTAGAGACCCCTAATTTTGAAAGACAAGTGAATGAAATTGCTGATATAAAAAAGGATTTGAACACAATGAAAGGGAAGATAAAAAAATTGCAGGTTGAAAAAATAGACAAGCTGTTTTGGAATGGCTTAAATGACTACATAAAAAATGTATACCATAAAGACAACTTACTGGGGGATAATGTGGATATAAAGACTATAATTTTGAAATCCTTGGCCAAGGAACTCAAAAAAATCAACCTTAAAGGAAAGGGAAAGGAGACCGAGAGGATGAAGGAGCTAGAAGAATGGGAGAGGACACTTCAAGGAGCTCAAAAAAAATTCCATGAAAATCTAGAACCTCTAAAGGATCCTATCTTTTGTTGCTTAGGGTTCTTTTGCTAGGTTGTTTTGGTTGGATGTTGGTACTTTGATTTGTTTATTTTTTCTATATATGTTTTTATATTAGGCTCTTTTTTGTTTCTTGAAATCTTAATTGTAACATCTAGATTCTAGATCCATTTTGTAACAGGGAAGGGACCCTGTCAAAACCCTCTTTTTACCCTAATATAAAGATAACCAACATGTCATATACTTATATTATAAGATCTTCCCTTGTCTTGTAAAAATAAAGTAGTAGTAAAAATAACATGTCCAATGTTACAACCGTTGTAAAGAGTTTAATTCAATTATATGAGAGATAATGAGAATGATTCAGTAATAATATTGAATCATCATATTTTGATAATTAATATTTCACTCTTCATGGATCATGAGAGATAATAAAATAAAACTTCCATCTAGTCATTAGTTCCCAAGATTGTTCCTATTGTAGTTGCTATGAGTCACCAATTACTATGGGCGATCAGTTCAAATGGTATAACCATTACTATGGGTGGACAAGAAGAACCTATATCCTTATCTATGGGTGATTTACTGAATTAATCTCCATTTTTGCGAGGGGTTGTTGACTTCTCTAACTTTCCTTAGGATTTACATGTAGGTGTTAGTGTTAATGCCAATTATAACAATAAAGATAAGAGACACTAATTACTTCATAAACAAAAAAATCAATACATAATATCTAAAAAACATGAAACACATTAGTCCAATTCTTAATCAGGCCATGGAGAGAAAAATTCCAATATGTATATACAAGTGTGGTTATTAGGAGAGAAAAAAAAGGAATAAAAGGTGCTAAAACAAGGATAATCATGAGGATCATCATTGAACACCATTCCAAATATAGGTTTCTATAGTAGTTATGGATGCCTTGACTTGTAGTAATACCACAACTATCACTATACTATTTATGACATGTTGGATAGCTAAGAGTTATAGGTAGATAATAGATGGAGTTTATGGTTCCACTATTGATCCCATTGAGATAATGTTAGGATCCAAAAAGACATAGTCACTAACAAAGGAGGGGATTGAATAGAGAGATGGTGAAATAGAAATTGATTTAAGTTATTGAGAATTATTTGGAGTAGGATTTACAAGATCATGTAGATTCCTTAGTAGTAGCACAACCCAGGTGACAAGGGCCATTGTAGTCCTCATCATTTAATCCTAATGAATGTCAAAACAAAATTGTGTCTAATGGTTGTATGAAAGAGGTAAGATGAATCATTTGTGTGACAATCCTTTTCTAAAATAATATACATAAAATATATATATCAAAATTGTTGATATAAAATCAAATCTAATCCTAATAAAAACTCGTAAATGGAAATTTGGAAATGAAAACTGAAAAAAAAGTAATGGAATGAATGCTAAAAATGTACTAAGCAACACATCTAAAAATAGTTATCCTTATTCCACATGATGAGTGGGATCTTACTCCCCATTGGAATCAAATTGAAATATAATCACAAATACACTGACAATGTGCTTGAAAACTTACTATGATATTTTATTCAAGGATTAACAAAAGAAATATCTTATTCCACTCTCCAACTTACTCGACATTAGTTTGTACAATAGTATTTATAGAATAATTATCCTAGCATAATTAATAAATCCACCAATAATTTGTAGCTATTCTTGGGGAAACATTTATTCTACAATTGAAAAATTCAAATTCTAACTCTACTTACTCATCACTAATTTCCTTAAAACTAGGTCAACATGCCCATGTGTTCCACACATTCACAACAACATAACAACTCATCAAGAAGAATACTACATTGAAGGAATTGAATGTGAGAGTTGAACAATTATTTCCTACTTATATCCTTCTTCAATTATAACTCTACCACCTTCCAAATCTACACTTGAATGATTGAAGTATTCAAACATGGCATCTGACCCACCATATTCACGTCCCTAATTTTTTTATCACAACCATGCATCAAATTTATAGAATATTTTCAAACTCCTGGATTTTTTGCTCCTCATTGTAAGATCTTTATAACATTTTGAAATTCTGATTTTCATTGAGAAATGAGGGAGATATCATAATTCTATTGAGCGTGTTTTTATGTTATTTTCTTCTCTTCAACCTTCATTTTCTGAAAACTATATATGTAGATATCTCCTTTTTTTTGCTATGTAAACTTTATATGATTTTGTATGGAAGCTAGCTCTTCAACCTATATTTTTGTTCCTTTAATTTTAAGGTCTTAGCTTCCATTACAACAATTCTAGAGCTAGCTTCTCACACAAAATCATAATGCAACATATTCAGAAGATAATCCTGTAGTTCCTTCAAATGATATGAAACTGATATAATATTTTCTTTATCACTTCAACCTTCCTCCTTAATGAAAGGAACAACATGTTTTTCAAACTTTAACACATACTTCTCAAAAATGTTAGAATATAACAACATTGTGGTGCAAAATGAATCCTAAAGAAGAAACCAAGTACATATCCTATATTCTACCTTAAAAAAAGTTATAAGCTATAAAAATACATCTAAATACACTTATAAAATTAATTATGGAAGATAAAAATGTAATTTTCTGAATTGTTGTAAACTTTATATGATTTTGTATGGAAGCTAGCTCTTCAACCTATATTTTTGTTCCTTTAATTTTAAGGTCTTACTTCCATTACAACAATTCTAGAGCTAGCTTCTCATACAAAATCATAATGCAACATATTCATAAGAGAATCATGTAGTTCCTTCAAATGATATGAAACTGATATAATCTTTTCTTTATCACTTCAACCTTCCTCCTTAATGAAAGGAACAACATGTTTTTCAAAATTTAACACATACTTCTCAAAAATGTTAGAATATAACAACATTGTGGTGCAAAATGAATCCTAAAGAAGAAACCAAGTACATATCCTATATTCTACCTTAAAACAAGTTATAAGCTATAAAAATACATCTAAATACACTTATAAAATTAATTATGGAAGATAAAAATGTGGTATTTTATGGACTCGTCATCTCCCCCACATGCAAGTCCTTATAAGCCTTCTTAAAAGCTACTCTCTTTTCTTCACACACATAAAAAAGAACTTCCAATGCCTAAAATTTTTAAACCTTTGTAGTGTAAAAATAAAGAAAGGTTTTTCATCATAGGGATGAGAGAAACAAAAATCTTTCTCATAAGTTTATTTGAAGGTCTTTATCCCATGTTAGAGTTAGTACTGACTACAAGTTGACATAGTCCAAAGCTACTTATGAAATACTCAAACACCCATGAATTTTGATCAGCTATTGTTATGTAAAGATTAAGAGAGGTTTTTTTATTCATGACACCAAAATGAAAAACAACTCTCTTATATTTTCATTTTAAGTCCTATATCTACTAAAAATTCAAAGCTCAAAACTATCTGTAAGAGTTTGGAGTTGGCTTCCATGGACCAAAATTTTTTATCTCCTACTACTTTGTAAAGACTAAGAGAGGTTTTTTTTCATGACACAAAAATGAATAAAAACTTCTCTTATCTTTTCATTTGAATGCCTTTAAATAGTACAAATTTTGTGTTCATAATTATTTGTAAATATTTTGCAGCTTACTTCCATGGACCATAACTTTTTATCTTCTACTAATATGTAAAAAAATGAGAGAGGTTTTATTATGACACTAAAAGGAACAAAAACCTATCTTAGTTTTTCATTTGAAGGACTTTAGATAGTACAAATTATGATTCCAAAGAAATTTGTAAAGAGTCTGTAGTTGACTTCGATGGACCATAACTATTTAATAACATGTGAAAAAAACTTATTTGTATAAAAAAAAATACAACCTAACCTACTCTACTTAGTGATGTAGAGATGGTTTACATAAAACCATTTATTGGTTGTGAGAAATATTTGTGTTTTCTCATACTATGACACTGTTCATTCATATTTTTAAAAGGAAGGTAAAACAAGATTTAAAGATAGTCCAAAGTTGTTGCATTTCCCCCCTGCTAGCCTCTTGCAAGACCTCGTGAAAGATTATTTTTTTCATTTCTCCCTTTTTCAAGTAGCTTTCCTATAAGTGGAATTGTTTGTAATTAAGGAAACTTACAACTTTATTTTTTTTTTAAATAATAGAATAAACACCCAATTTTCATCTATAGTAATTCATGCACCTTATGTTGAAGTTATAATGGTGGAACTAGAACCAAAGTGTGCAATAACTAGAACATCCATAATGGCTTCAAATGTAAGAATATCAACAAAATTTTGTAGGAGAAACAACTTGTGTAGAAAATGACATGTTTACAACTTAGAGAAAAAGAAATAACATATGAAAAAAACTTATTTGTATAAAAAAAATACAAACTAACCTACTCTACTTAGTGATGTAGAGATGGTTTACATAAAACCATTCATTAGTTGTGAGAAATATTTTCCTTTTCTCATACTATGACACTATGCATTCATCTTTTTAAAAGGAAGTTAAAACATGAGAAGAAGGTGATTGAAATCTTGAACTTTCTAGTCCCACCTTATTTTCAAATGTCAATATTCTCCATAAATTTTGATTCTATTGAATGCATGAGATGATTGGAGTAATCTTGAAAATCCTCATCTTGTTCTTATACACGTAAGAGTGCTAACAACTCTTTGTTTCCCCTTAAATATCATATTGGGAAGCCCTCCTTGGACCTTAAAGGTGTCCAAATAATATTTTTCCATACAAGTTCCTCTAATATAGACAAAAATTCTTAATTGTACTCATTTCCTATTGCAACAAAAAGGCCATCAATTTCTCCTACTTTAATGAGCTCTTTTTAATAGCAGTGAATCTATGATATCTTAAATTTGATAATAACAAGGCTCTTCTTAATTATTTTGGGCATACCAAAACCATATGATTTGTTGCTTTGGTGGGTTTGGAGTTTAAGTTTATCTATATTGAAATATATTTTACCTATCTATGCTAGAAAAATAGAAGTTCAAAATATTAAACCTAAAAATACCATCAAACTGATTTTTCCATCAAATTGGAGCGTCATGAGAGAAACCTATCTCACTTAATCCAATGACGTGAAACCTCATATGCTATGACTACAAACACATTTTTGTATCATTATAAGAGTAGGGAAGTATTCTTCTAAATAAGAACTTACTAGCAATATCCCATAAAACTCAGCTTGACAAAAAATCCATAGTGAAACCTATCCCTAGAAACAACACCAAAACTAATGAGTGTCATTACATTCCTCATCATTTAATCCTAATGAATATAAAAAATAGGTATTTTCTAACAAATATATGCAAGACGGAAGATGAATTTTTGTGGCGGTCCTTTGCTAGAAGAATTGACAACAAATTCATAAATAAAAATTGCTAATACCAAATATAATCTAATCCTAAAAAAAAAATTTAAATGGAACTATGGACATAACAACTCAAACAAAGTAATGAAAGGAACGATAGAAATCAGCTAAGCAACAAAACTACAAAAAATTATCCTTCTTCCTTAGGATGAGTGGGCCCTTACTCCCTTTTCGAATCAGATTGATATCTAATCACAAATATGCTGACAATGTGCTTAAAAACGTGCTTATGTATTTTATTGATGTATTGAAAAAATAAATCTCATATTACACTATCCAAATTACTCAACATGATTGTTTACAATAGTAGTTATGGAATACATCTCCTAGCCTAGTCCACCAAGAATGTGGAGCTATTATTGGAGAGATATTTATCCTACAACTAAAAAATTCAAATTCTAACTCTACTAATTCATCACTAATTTCCTTAAAACTAATTCAACATGCCCATCTGTACCACACATTCACAACAACATATCAAATCATCAAGAATAATGATACATTGAAGGAATTTACTATTTCAGTTGAACAATTGTTTCTTACTTGTCTCCCTCTTCAATTATAACTCTACCACCTTCCAAATCTACCCTTGAATGATTTAATTATTCAAACATGACACCTGACCCACCATATTCACATTCCTGAATTGTGCACTTATTTTGTAAAATAATTTCAAATTCCTTTTGTATTTTATGCTCCTTATTGTAAAATTTTAATAATATTTTGAAATTATGATTTTCATTTATATATGAGGGAGATACCACAATTCTACTAAACTTGCATTTTTATTTTATTTGCTTCTCTTCAACCTTCTTCTACTAAAAATGTCAAATGTAGATATGTTAACACACAAAAGTAACACCCTAGGATTTGATCATATAAGATCAATACTTTTTTCTAACATTAGATTGTCTCCAAGTGTGGGACTTGCATCTTGATAAAAACCTCCAGAGAAGGTTGGTTCCTCTACCTATAAACCTAATGTTAACACAACTCCTATAGCTAAAAACATATCTATCTAAGCCTAAATTATAACTAACACATCCAAGAAAATAGGGAAAGAGAGATGTAAAAGAAAAACCTAATCTAAAGGGGTGGTGATAACACCAAAAGAGAGGTTGGATCACTCTCCATGAGAGGAAGAAAGGGGATAAAATGCAGCAGGAGAGGGAAGAAAAATGTTCCAAAGACCAGAAAATACATAAATTAACCATTCTCACACATTTACAATCCATAGAAATGGAACCCTACAAATATAAAACACACACAACATACCATAGAAGGAATATGGAGAGGCAAGAATGCAAATAAACAAAAGCATAGGGCAGAAAAGTAGCCACAAACACAATGATTTTATTGCTTAAAAGTATGCACAGACCATTACATTCATAGAAGAAGGCACAAAAACACATTACATAGACCAAATATGAGGTCTGGAACTCATGAGAAGTAGGAACACCATTTTGGCATGGTGGCATTAAAAAAGATATGGATCTAATTTACAAAGCATGAGTTCCATACTTATAGAAAATGGGAAGAAGAAAGAAGAGGGGAAAGAGAGAGAGAAACACCAAGTCTTCACACCAACTGCTCACCAAACACCAATAATTCCCTGTTAACGCACATGGGAACCCTAACAAGGACACTCTTCTACACCATTTGATTTAGAGGAGGATGTATGGGCACCATTTATCATTAAGTTTTGGTTGGTGAAGTGGTTGGGCATTTTCTATCAGCAAATTTGTGTTTTTATCCTTCTATATGATGTTTACATTTTTCTCCCTCCAAAAAACATCAATTCATGTATTTCTTTATCCCAAAATGAACCCTTTGAAGAGAGGGCTCTAATGCCACCGATTTTATAAAAGATTTGAGTCAAAAGTTATGGCTCAAAAACTAGTTTCGCCTTATTCCATGACTTTTACACGTTCCACAACTTTGAATTTGAACATCTCCATGGATTGAGAAACTTGTTAAACATTTTCCTCTAATCATCCATGAGAAATATCTTCTCTACATGTTGTGGATGTATATTCTTCATGTTGCATGGAAATTTGACCTGCAACCATGTTTCTTTGTTCTATGGATTTTGATGTCTGCAGAACACTATATTTGGGAAATCCAAGGAACACTGGATTATTAGTTATGTGGCTTCCAAACTTAGTCACCTCCAAACTTTTTACCCTTACCATGTGGTGCTTTATGGTGATTTTCCTATATATTGTGTCTTTTGTTAAGTAGAACCCATGTTTTGTTTCATGGAATTGACCAACCTCCATGGAGCTCCACATTTCCTAAGTTTGCACACCACTATAATTCATGGATGTGAAGCAGTAACTTCATCAAAATATTCCCAAGTTTAACTCCTTTGTTCTGCGGGTTAGGAGAATCCGTAGAACACTAAGTTCCTTGATTCTGCAGAAGACTAAATTTTAGTGTTCAACAGATTTTCCTAAGAAAAATTTTCCTAATTCCAAAATTGAATTATAAGTTGTCAAAATAGCTAGGGGTTATTTTTGAAAACAATTTGGTGACCTCCAGTACAAATCTACATGATAGATAGAAGATCAGTGGCCTTGAAGCATCCATTGGGCATGGAGTCAAGCCTGAAAAACTTGAAAAATTGATCTAAAAACTTGAAATTCTCACCCCTAGATCTGCATGGACATAGATCCAACCTAGAAATGTATACTCTTTCTCTTAGAAGCTGATTTCTTGGGATTTTTTGATAAAACTTGAAAGATATCCCAAAACATAGATTTATTTCCAAGGAAGGAGAATGTAGAACTCTGATTTACATATGATCTTGGGGGTTGAATGCATGCACCTTAAGGATTTCCCAAAACACCTTGTTTCCACCATGAAACTTGCTCCAAACTAGAATTGTGAAACAATAACAAGGGCCCACAAAAACTATATACAAATATGAAAATCATACATATCTAGAATGGAAACATGCAGAGTGTGCACAAGAACTTTTTTTTGCAATAAACAAACCTAAACTACTCCTAATCTAACCAAAGGAAAAGGAAACTAAACAAAACTAGTAATTGGTTAGGAGAAATAGCTCCCCTTACTTACAAAATTGGACCATGTGATAAATTTAGTAAATAAAAAACATGGTGGAAATGAAAGCATAACCCACACTTCCTTATTGCTCAAAATATCAAATGAGAAGATAATGAATACCTCCTCAATTTTCTCTGCATTTGGTTTTTAGATGTTTTGTAGCTGACCTTTGATTCCTTGATGATCTTCCTCATGCTCTAAAGTTAGAATGACTGGTGGCAACTCACAATTTGACTCCAAACCAACCAAATATATTATTGGGAAGATATTCCTTGCAACTCTTTGGCTGATTTGCATCGTTTTCCCATCTTCTTCACACCTAGCTCCAAGGAAGGAGCTAGTAGAGATGCATTCCTCTTCACTATAGATTTCCATGAGTTGGTTTGGACTTGATCTTACTTGCTCTTACGCAAACATATTTGTTTCCATTTTAAGGCATGAGTTTCCTTCCTCTACAATCTCTTCACCATTATGATTTTCTTCCAAAAGTGGAGAAAATTAAAGGCATGTAGAGTAATGCGGGTCATTGCATTTAGTTTTTTCACCTCACTCACTCGGGAAATATTTTTCCCCACACCCACGGATGTTACTAGTGTTGAAAAAAACTTCCTCCTCAACCCATGGTTCATTCTAATTTTTTGCCTTCTCTATTTTTTCACTAGCTACCTCCCTTTGTAGATTTTCATCAGTCTAATCCTCCCAGTTATATTCACATTAATCTTTAACAAATGTGAAGTTTTCATTCTTGGTGGAATTGGTTGGATATGAGGAATTGATAAGAGGCCACTCCTTATATTCACTTGCAAGTAGAGATGATTTGGGCTCAAGACTTCCAATTTGATCATTTGGAGAAGCCAAATGATCCTCCAAAACATATTCTAATATTCACAGTTCATCCATTCCATGGAAGTATAAAACATCATGATCTATCCACCTTATAGGATAAATTATCTTGGTGTGGTTCAGGTAGAGCATTGGGGAAATATTTGGAACACCGCAGCTTCTCAAAACATTATAGCAAGGTCTTAGAGTGTAATGTTCCATCTAATTCTGCCATTCCGCATCACCTCATTGGTGGGGTTGGTGACCTTGGTTGCTATATTAAAATTTGTATTGTATACTCTATCACAACAGGTTGGCTAGTGTGCATGCTTATCTCATCAAAATCCTTGAATGATTATGGTTGTCGACACGAAATACGTAAGGTCACAATTACCTCATTGGAAAGTGATTGTCATCCTTGATTTATGTTTCTTTATTTCACTTATTTACTTTTGGTTGGATAATAATAATATCATTATTATTATCATCTTTGTATATATATGTAATATTTAAATTATATAGAATAAAATGATCCATGAATCGGCCAAAAAAAATTCTTGACCTACGGACCCCTATAGGAAATTTACTTATTCTTATTTTAGCCTGTTTAAATAAATCAACTTCAATCAAAATAGTTGAACCAATCCATTATAAAAATTTGATCATAATAAAGTACAAATAAAAAGTTACAGTTGATACTATAATGAATGTTCACTTGGAAACTTGGTGTGCCAATCAACTCCTAATAGACCCAGACTTGGTCTTAGAAGCTCTCAGTGCTCCAACACAACTCCCTAATTTGACACCTCTTAAGACCTCCACTCTACTGCATGGAAACTAACCTCTACATGGTGCTAAGTTAAGACATATATATGATGTTGACAAAAATGATCATCTTGTTGCATGAAAATAACTTCTATATAGAGATAAGATCATATCCGATGTCTAGTGATGAAGAAGATCATCTTCCCCTTTATTGCATGGAAAAGCCTCTATGCAGAGCTAAGATCAGACCCAGTCTCATCAATGAGCTCAATAATGATTACGACTCTCCTCCACAGCCTCCAAGCAACTAACTTGGTGATGCACCCAACATACTAAGAATCAAAGCTTCTATATGAGTGTATGCTTCTCTGGTGCTTCATCACATCCCTCGGCTTCACAATGGACATCTTTGGGCTCCCACATGAGAATATTAGGCTCAAATTGGCCTTTACAATGTCGGTGAATTAAAATAATAACTCCTGATTTTACAATGTGCCTATTAATAATAGGACTTATTTCTTTCATCATGTTATAACAATAATAGGTATTTTATCATCATTGCCTATAAAAATAAATAGGTCTTACTTCTCAATATTTCCTATAAAAATAATATAGGTCTTCTTATTCTCGAATGCCTATATAATAAATATACTTATAATATTTCTCCATTAATAATAATTAAAGGCCTTCAATTCTCCTCCTTATCTCCTTAAATTGCTTTGAGGAGAGGAGCTTGTTGTGTTATGATTTGAATGGGGAGGGGCCTTTTATAGGCCTAGGTGGCCCACATTTATGTGGTTTTATACCATATCCCCCAAGTTCACTATTTCTCATGGCCAACTTGGCAATTAGTTGGTGAGTTGGTTGGCCATTGATGGAGGGGGAGGTTATGGGTTCAAATTCCCCCCCCATTTTGTTTTTTTTACCATACCTGACCGCATCTCATGTTGACCCCTCCATCATTTTCACATGTTCCCCCATGTACACTTCCCACCAGTCACCATGTCAGGGATGATGACCCCCGCCCACCATTTTTCTATCATTGTCTTCCTAGCCAAACCACTTCACCACCTCATTCATTGACCCACTACAATCCCGCCACCATTTCCTCTGGCTTTGGTCCACATGTCTGCCTCATGTTGGTTGGGTCCTCTTCTTTGTCATGTTTTTATCCTAAGGTTGTGGGGATATATAACCACATTAAGCCTTTTTAAGGCTTTTGACCACTTAATCCCCCATTGTTATGTAGGCTTCACCATTTTCCCAACATGCTTAGTTCACCATTTATAGTTGGCTCAATGGTTGATTTGTTTGATTAGTGCTCTCATGGAATTTGCATAGATGAGTTGGCTTGACCCAAGGTGACATCACCAAGTTGGCTTATAGCTTATCTCCCCAATCTCGGTGTAATATGGAGAGATGGTGACAGGCCATGTGGTGGCCTGAGGACCCACCACGTGGTAACTTCTACAATCGATTCTTGGTGGAATTGATGAATATCAACGACAAAGGTACCCCTTTGATAAAAGAGTGTGTCAACCCTATCTGAGTCCCCAAAGACAAATAGCGGAGGGGCCCACTCAAAAATGAGTTCAAAGATCACCTTCACAACCATGATTTTTTCCTTTTATCCATTTCATTTTTCCACGTGTCACAGTTTGATTGACCCTAGTTAGTCCAAATGTTCCTTCACTGACCAAACTTTGACCATGGTATCTTTTCATACTGAGTCCATTTTTTAATTGTTCTTATAGGTGATGGAAATCTCTTGGAGTCCACTTCCATACTGTGAATCTGGGAGGTTTTGGGAAACTTTTTCCACTGAATTTTCCTCTAGATCACACCTCCCCACTGAGGAGGCTTTTTGTCCCAAAAATCTACTTCTTTCTCCCCTTTTGGATCCAAAACCCTGATGCTGTCTTGAAGATATCCCTGGAGCTGACACAATGGCCTTCAAACTGCTCCCCCTCCACTCAGACAATCGTTTTGATCTTGGGACTTGTGGCACTTGGGCTCACTGCCTTCTGTACTGCACCACTTTGATGCCAAATCAGGATGACTAATCTCCATCTGGTCTTCTAAGGACTTCATATAGAGATTTGATTACCAATGTTGCAAGAAAACACTAGGCATGATAAACATGTCACAAAGTGTTCACTTACTTGGTGGCTCTGGTCCTGTTTCTTCTCCTTAAGATGAGGTAGATTTTCCCTTGTCTTCATTGGCCTTAACCCTCTTGGCATGTTTTCTTTTTCTTTCCACACCAAATCACACAATGGCTATTGGATCCACAGTATGCACATGGATATGTCCACAATAGCTCTGGGGTTAAAATGGGCTCCTTGTTGTAGTCAAAGAAGACATGATCATACCTCTTTTGGCTGTCAAATTTTCCTTTTCTCTCATCATTCTTCTGAGAGTCTGGTATGTTCCCTGTTGTAGGTTGCTTCAGGAGGACTGGTGGCTTGGGCTTTATGCTCATTAATATCTCAGAGCTTTCTCCTACCTCATTTTTACCACTGTTGTATCCTAGACCCACATATCAAGGTATTTCCTCCACCTGGATAGGGTTAGTGATACCTTGGCTATTCACACCAAGGCCTTTTCCTTCATATCCCATTTTAAAAATCAATTTTGATCCTATACCTCTAGTGTACTTTTCAAATTCACCAAAAGTAGGATTTACATTTTCATGGGAAGGAAATTTCAATGAATCACTTACAGGGTGATTATCAATGGGCGTACCTTTCTTTTCCCGCTCTTCACCATCTTGTAATGTTGCTAGGAGCACTTCCTTAGCTTGCAGTTCACGTTGTAACTCTGTGATCACTCCTCCAAGGAATTATACCTGAGTCTCAAACTTATCTTGTAGCTCTTGCTTCTCTGATGTCATGAGTTGTAGACATTTCCTCAATTGAGAATCCTTAGTATATGAGTGTATTTTTCAAGTTGTAGTTACAGTAGGTTGATTGCTACTAGTCTTTGTTAGTGCTTTTCTACGTTCCACCATTCGACATTGGAACCACCTTGGTGCTCAGTCTGGGAACAAATACCAACATTGTTCCTTATCATGCCCAGTCATAGAGAAATGTGCACATACTTGAGGACCATCGTGTTCTTCTTGGGTCCCTTAGTGATGACTCTCTTCTTACAACACATAATGTAGGAGTTCCATGCTCCGTCTCATTTCAACAATCTGACGTGCCTGATCTCGTCGATGTAGATTCACCATGTGCAACATAGTACCCAGTAGAGTGAGTACAATGGGCCATAGTATGAACTGGTACAAGTCCATCTCACTGCTACCGTAGGTGAAAACCTAGTTCTTGATATCAAACGTTCTCAGAGATAGTAATACTACAGGTTATAATCTACTATGATACCAAATTCCTTGCTCTGTAATACCAAACTCTGATACCAAACATGATCCGTAAACCGACCAAATTTTTTTTTCTTGACCACAGACCCTTATAGGAAATTTATTATTTTACCTGAATTCACCCCAAAATAAATCAACTTTAAGAAAATGCAATGCAAGAATAAGAACCACACTACATAAGGGTTGATAATGGAGTTCGGAAGAATGCCTATGTCTCCAGGTTCGCAAACTAGCTAAACCAATCCATTATAAAAATTTGATCGTACAGTACAAATAAAATTTATGATACTATAATGAATGTTCAACTGAACCTGGTGTGTCAATCGGTCCAATAGACCCAGACTGGTCTTAGAAGCTCAGTGCTCCAACATAACTCCATAATTTGACACCTCTTGTTGACCTCCACTCCGTTGCATGGTCTCTGCCTCTACATGGTGCTAATTCAGATAGTTTCCATGATCATCTTCTACTCTATTGCATGAAAAAATAACCTCTAAGCAGCACTAAGATCAGATCCAGTGTCTGGTGATGACAAAGATCATCTTCCAATTTTTTGTACAACCCTCTAGCCTCTATGCAGAGCTAAGATCAGACCCAGTCTCTTCAATGAGCTCAAAAATAGTATGAATCTCTTATGCGGCCTCTAATAAACTAACTTGGTGATATGCCCAATGTCAATAAATCAGATCTTTAGTATGAGTGTGTTTCTTTAGTGTAGCATCGCATCCCTTAGCTTCACAATGGCATCTCCAGGATCCCACACAAGAATAATCAGGCTCCAAATCGGTCTTTACAGTAATTGGTGAGTTAAAAAAATAATAACTCTCGAGTTTACAATTTTAAATAATAGGACTTAACTCATCATTATGCCTATAATAGGTATTTTCATCACCAGTGCTTATTTAATTGAATAGGTCTTTAATTTCCAATTTCCTATTAAAAATAATAATAGGACTTATATTCTTCAAATTCCTATATAATAATATAGGTCTTCTTCCTCCATAATAATTAGCCTTAATAGGCCTTCACAATTCTCCTCTTATCTCCTCTTTTGCCTCGGACTTGGAAGGAGCTTGTTTTGTTATTTGGTGGTGGGGGGGATTTTATAGACCTATCTTGGTCCATATTTGGTGGTTTTATACCACATCCCCTAACTCACTACATGGCCAACTAGGTAGACGAGTTGGTCTGGTTGTGACCGTTGTGATTGGGAGGTTGCGGGTTCAACTCCTCGCCTACACTATTTGTTTTATCTGCCATGAATGATCTTCTTGTCAACCCCTTCATATTGCATTTTGCTTTGTTGTCCCACTAAGCCAGTTCCATGAACCCTTTGAGACCCCTCCACGTTTTTTCTTCCCTGTGCCCACTTTTCCTCATTATTTGTGACCCGTTACGACACCACTAGCTATCCTCTACGTCTGATATGGTTTCTGTATCCATCTCGCGCCTGCCGTGTGTTTGTTGGGTCCTTTGTTTTGTTGGTAGGGCTAGACCCATATCTGTGGGATTATATAACCCACAAGACTTTTTAAAGGCTTTTCCACCCATTGAATATGTGGTTGTGGCCATGTAGACCGCTTCACCGTTTTTCCCAACATTAGGCTTACCAAGTCTATTTCATGGTTGGTTGCTTGATCGATGTGAGAGATAATTTGGCTCACCCAAGATGACTATAAAATTTGGTTGTATAGCTCGGTCCTAAGCTTGGTGCAATTTTGAGAGATGGTGGTAGGCCATGTGGTGGCCTGAGGAACCACCACATGATAACTCCTCAAATCGATTCGTGGTGAAATCAATGAATATTGGTGGTAAAGGCACCTCTCTGATAAAAGAGTGTGTCCACCCTAGCTGAAGGCCCCAAGCCAAAAAAAGTGTGGCCCACTCATGTGAAAACGAGCATCAAATACTAGAGTCATAAAACTAATTTTTACACTTTTTCCTGATTTCATTTTGCTACGTGTCATAATATGATTCGCCAGTTGCCCCAATTGTGCTCTTTCATTGGCATCTTCTACACATGGTATCTTTCTCTAAATGAGTCTATTTTTCATGTTCTTATAGGCGACAGAAAGTTCTTAGAATCCACTACCATACTGTAATGTTTCCTGGAGGTTTTGGGAAACTACATATACTGAATCGACCTCTGGATCATAAAATTTTATTTTAAAACTAACACAATAATAATATTAAATAAACTAATAAATTAATTAAACAAAAAAATAGTAAAATAAAATAAAGTAACGAAATTTAAAATAAATAAATAAAACATATAAATATGTAGATGAGAAACAAATTTTGGTAGAGGAATGTAAATGATGGCAGGTGAGTGGGTGGAAGATTAATGGAGGAACATGAGCATGGCGATGGAGTGTAGCAGGTGTGGCAGGGTGTGGGTGCACTCAAAAATCATTTAAGTTTTCCCACCTAATGCAATGAATAGATTTCTAACCCAACTAGTGTGGATTTTCCCCATCCTTCAAACTAGTGTGTGGACTGTTTGTTTGAGATGCCATAAAGGAGATTTATTTAACCCATGCACATGCATATAAACTTTTTGATGAAATTCCTGAGGAAAATGTAATTCCAGGGGATACCATGGTTTTAGGATATATACAAAATGGGCTGGTTGAAATACCTTTGGTTCTCCCAAGTAAATGCAGGTGCCATGGAAAATATATGTGCAAAAATGTTGGAGTAATTTTTTGGCATGTTATTGTTGACTACATGCCTCAAGGATATACAGTCGTTTGGAGGGAAATGTTACAGGTTAAGAACAGAAAAAAAAAATGAAGAGGTTTTCGGAACTTCCACCAAACACACCATTACCAGGTGTAAAGCCAGAAACTCCTTCCTTTGTATGTATTCTACCATCCTGTGCCAAATTAGGGATCGTGGAAGCTGGTATGCACAAAATGGAGGCATTGGAAATACCTTGAGGCCTCTTTTTGTTGGGTAGTATTTTTTTGTGTGTTGGGTTGACCTGGGATGCACCAAGACCAATGGGTAGAATGCTTAGACTTTGGGGATTCCACGTATTGGTGAATGGTTTAGGCAACATATTGGTAGGGAGCATAAACTAATTGAAAAAATGCCTCAAAATTTGGCCTCGTGGATAACAATTATTGATGGAGATGCAATTGGCACGTGACAAGCTAGAATCCACAACATTCCCAACATCCTTCTAACCGATGTTAAAATGAGAGCTTTAGAACATGGTATGGACAGGTTGCGCACAATCCCACAGTGTTAGGGATAAATAGAAATATAATCCCACATAATCATAGTAATAATAACTATGAACATAAAATATAGAAATAAAATACACAAAAAGAAGATGGGATTTAATGCAGTTCATCCAATTTGGGCTACATCCACCAAGAAACACTTGCTCATATTTTATTACAAGTTAACAAGAGTGTAAACCACTCTCATATCAGTCTTCTCACAATTAAAAAACACAGATCTTGTTTAGATATATGCTCAACAAACTCTCTCCAATTTTCACTTTAATTCACACACCCATCTATATCACTCCTTACCGTATGCCCAACTAGTTATAAGCACAACAGTAGGTAGTAATTTTATAATACCGTGTGTACCAATACCATGGGCCAAAAAACCGACCCATAAACCTATGGGTTAAATACCACCCATATAATTAATACACAAAAATACCACATTTTTAGGTTACTCCCAAAAAACTTCTTAGGGGCTTCCACCTGGGAACCTTGGCAAGGATAGATGAAGAGTGTACAATACTTTTAGTGTACAATTTACAACACATCTAACATGAAAACAAGCTCCACAATCTAACACTTTGGTAGAACTCCCAAGTAAATGCAAGTGCCATGGAAAATATGTGTGCAAAAATTTTAAATTAAGTGCTTGGCATGTGATTGTTGAATGCATACCTCAAGGATATACTAATTCTTGGAGGGAAATGTTACAAGTTAAGAACAACACAAATTTTTTGAGGTTGTTGGAAATTCCACCAAACATGTAATTACCATGTGTAAAGCTGGACACCACTTCCTTTGTCTATATTCTACTAGCATGTTCCATATTGGAGATCGTGGAAGCTAGTATGCACAAAATGGAGGCATTGGAAAGGCCTTGAGGTTGTTTTTTTTTGGGCAGTGTTTTGTGTGCATTGGGTTAAGTTGGGATGCACCAAGACCAATGGGTGGAGCACTTAGACTTTGGTATTGGCATGTGTGCTACTATTGGATTAGGTATGTGATTCATAAATGGACTATGGATTAGGTATTTGACTTGAAAAAATGTAATAATGAAGTATTTCAAGACCTCATATAGGTATGTGATTCATAAATGGACTATGTAATGTTCTATAGGGTACAAAATATTTCTAGGAGACAGGGGGAGCAATGTTGGTTTATGAGAAAGTCGAGACTTAATCAAGAGGGTTGCTGGCATCATGAAGGCATGTGAAGGAATCAGGCCTACTCCATTAGGTCTTCATGAGAAGAAAAGAATAGTTTCAGGGGGAGTTTGTTTTCCTTTGTGTGTTTATTTAAAGTTAAAGATGCATGGCTTGTGATAAACTCATAAAGATAGGAAAGTTATGGCATATAGTGATGATGAAGGTGTGTATTGGTATCTTATACATTGTTGATACTTAAAGAATATTGAAGTAGGTTTGATGTCTACATCTGAAGAGAACTCAAAATGAGGTGTGTATCAGTTCAGAGGGAGTAGTTTGTATGTTCATATTAGGTCCATGGATCATCTGCAAGTGTTAAAGTCAAGATGGTATACATAGACCAAAAATGAGATTGCAAGTAAGTTTTTATGCATTTTTGTCATTGTTTTTATATCAAGTTGTTCAGCTTCCTTTTTCATAGATGTAAAAGGAGGATAGTATGCTCAAAAACAAGAAAAGAGAGTCTTGTAGGTGTTTTCTTATGTGGTTGCCATCAATCACAAAGGGGGGATTGTTGGACATTATGTCATAGTGTTTTTGTTATTGATGTCAAGTCACATTGATGTCAAAGGGAGTCTATTTGGCTTAGGTGTCTAGATGAAGTTTCATCAATTAGATGAGATGAAGGTTGATCTATAGTGAAGATATGAGGTGTCATGAAGTGGTCATGTAGCATGGTGTCTAGTTGATATGCATGGTTCTTGAGGTTGATTCAAGCGAGTGGGTGTCATAGTGTGAGATCAAAATGTTTTCCAATGATGTTACATGATATAAAATGGTCATTGGTAGGTGAAAATAGTGTTAGTATGTTTGTATGATGGTAAACAGGCCATTTCTTGAGAACCAAGCATTGAAACAAGCATTTTTAGGCCTAATCCTAGACCTAGAGTAAGTAGATTGAGTAGAGGTACGAAGTATGAGGTAGATTAGTTTGGTACAAGCATGTGAAATGTGTTTTGGCATTGCATAACAGGTTTGGATTATGTTCAAGGCCATGTTATAGGTTAATAATGTAAGTTCAATGTCCTAATAAGGAAGAAATATGAAGACAAGGTATGTGGGCATGGGAAATTCATGGTGTATGGAGAGTTGCAAAGGTAATTAATCATGAATGAGAATTGGGATATCTAAAGTAGGTTTTTTAGTGTTTTGTGTTAATTTTTAGGTCCAAGTGTTGAAGATTTTGCAAGATATTGCACTTTTACCAAAACCAAGTTTCCAAAGGTGAGTTTTTGAGCTAAAAGTTGACTTTTAGATGCTCATTGGGGAGTGTGTTCTTTGCATGGGGACCCAATCTCATGGGATTTTTTGAATGGGTCAGCCATGAATATTTTCCAAGAATAATGAGGTTTTTTAATCATCACATTTTTATGAACAATCGTTAAGAAGGTAAATTGCTTTTAACCCTCTTAAAGCCCTAGCTTTGGAGCGACTTTGGAAAAAATGTTTGTAGAGGTATATAATTGATTTATTTTTCAAATGTGATTATTTTATTTTGTATAGGACTATTCCATATTTCCAATGATGTAATTTATAGGTTGTTACAGTATGTGGGTCCCACTCAAATATTTTTTTTAGAAAGTTTACGTTTGTGGAAAAGTTCTCCATTGGACATATTGACTAATTTATCATTTATTGAATAATGGGAGTTTTATTTCATGTATATGGTTATTTAATATCATGTTTGAGGCCCTAGGATGCAAAGTTTTCCCTATTTATGAGGATCGGCTTTTAGGCAGTTTGGAGCAGTCTAAGTGTAGTGTAATTTGGGAGGTGCTACAAGTGGTTTTATGACTTGGTTTTAATTTTTTTATTATCCTAACATCAATATATTTCTAATTATATATCATAATTTAGATTTTGCTAATATATGAGCATGTTATGGCATGTTCTCTGAAGGCTAATTCTTAGGGTGTTTGTTTGAGCATGGTCTCAACAAGGTGTCATGGCTTGATATGATTATTCTGAGTGTTTAATGGTTGATGGAGGTTTCTGATGTCTTATACAACATTTATAAGTATTTTACATGGATTTTTGAATTTGGTTTTTCTCTATTTCACTCCTTGGTTGGCGAGTTATTTGTATTGGTATTTTAGGACTTTTTGGGTCCTAATGGAGGTCTAGAAGGGTCTAGGTGATCTTAGCGAGCTATGTAGTATTTTAGGTGATATTTTTATCATGTTATTATGATGTGGGAATTTAATTTTACTCTATGGTGTCTGACCCATATGAATTATAATAAATAAACAGGTATATAAGCAAGTTAAGAAAGCTCATTTGAGCTAGTGGTGAGAGCTAGAGAAGTGTGACCTAGAAGGGATTTCTTTGAGTTGTTAGAGGTATTTGAGACCATCATGATAGGTAATGAATTATTATATTATATTCTATAATGTTATCAAGTATGGGAGAGCTAGGGAAAATGATCAAATTAGCTTGAAGAAGAGGCATATGTTCAAGGAAGGATAGAGAGGTGTTTTGAACAAGATAGAGAGGAGAGAGAGCTTCATTATGTCATCTTTAGTTGTAGTAGCAACAAATCAGTGGTTACAAACACATTTGGGTGGCTGAGTTGATGCTTTGTAATCTTGGGGGTTGTATCCTCCTTGTAGGATTGGTGTCCTAAATTAGGGATTAGTGTTCCTTGTAGGGTTGATGCCCTACTATACTAGGGGTTGATGCTCCTTGTGGGGTTGGTGCCTTACTAAATAAATATATTATGATGTGTAATATTCATATAAGTCCATTGGTTTGAGTAATATAAATAGAGGTTCATTGGGTTTTCTTCCCCTTGAGGGTTTCCCACTTTATATCTTGTGTTCATTGTGTTATCTTACTTATGTGGAGGTTGTGCATGTTTTGATTAGTGTTTTAATGGTTGAATGATAATGAATGATGAATGAAATGTATTTAAAGTTTTAATGACTGATTCACCCCCCCCTCTTAGTTATTGTTCTTCAAACACAACCTCCGTAGAGCTCCAAATTTCCTTAGTTTGCGCAACACTATAATTTCTAGCCGCGAAGCACTAACTTCATCAAAATATTCCTAAATCCTGAGTTAAAATCCTTTTTACATGGGTTAGGAAAACACACATAACACTAAGTTCCTTGATTCCGCAAGAGACTAAATTTCAGTGTTTCACATTTTTTCTAAGAAAAAGTCTCCTAAGTCCAAAATTGAATTGTAAGTTTTCAAAATAGCCTAGGGGCATTATTTTGGACAAAAATACCTTCAAATGATCTGAAATTGATATGGTATTTACTTAAAAACTTTAACCTTCCTCCTTAATGAATAAAACAACATGTTTTTCATCCTTTAACACATAATTCTAAAAAATGTAGAACATAACAACATTTTAGACAAAAATGACTCATAAAGAAGAAACCAATTATATATCCTACATTCTACCTTACAACACGATATAATATCTAAACTACATATAATTTTATTTATTAACTTAATTTAAAATAAACATGATGCTAATTTTATATATATATGAGGTATTTTATAGCCTCATCACTAAGTTATCTTGACATTTACATCGAACTAGTGCTTAAAGAGATCCAATGTTGGCCATTTATTTTCTCTAGGAGTCTAGATATGAGATATTATGGTGGGGGACCAACTAGAGAGGTGTTATATGAGTAGAGAAGGTTGTCAATGGTAATGATGTAGAGATATATATGACATCTAATAGTTTCTATAAGGACACCTAGAAATGAGGATAATGTCATGCTAGGAAAGTGGGAAGATGAAGCGATCATAAACGATTGACTAGGACATCCAAGTTTATTTTTTATGATAGTAATAAGTTATTTTTTTCCTAGATTAGAGATATATGTTAGGAAGTTGTTGATTGTATGTGAGTTTGTACATTTTTTGTGTTTTTGGTAATGTGTTGGTTTTTTAAATGAGTTAGAGGTTTATTAACATGCACTTAAAGAGGGTATGTATTAAAAGGACTTGAATAGTGTCCATCATATGAGAGGCTTGATGCTAATGTAAGATATAGAAACACCATTTATTGGAGATTATGTTAGAGCCTTTAGGATTGATGGAGAGGTCATGTGGGAGAAAAAGTGGTAGTTTGTAAACATTGAAATTTTGGAACACAGTGATATGGTGACATGGTGTGGATGTTAGGGGATACTCAAAGATAACTATCTCACAAATTGGAACAAAAATGTTTTGAATGAAATAAGATATAATTTAAGTTGTACTTAGGTCACCTAGTTATTTCCAAATATGATTTATTTGAATTCCAAATCATAACTCTAAATTCAGATTTAGATTCCTACATATGACTTAAGGTTGACTCAAAATGTGATGTTAAATGACATGTTTTATAATGTTGGGTTAAAGAGGGGATAATGTCACCCAAAATATCACCACAATATTGAACGTTTTGGAAATGTTAGCCCATTTTCAACATGATGACTTTAATTTTGAATTAAAGGACTTTAATTTTAACTTCAATGTCACTTTAAATTCAATTTTAATGTTAAATTTGATTTCAAATTGAAGCATGAATTCTAAAACAAATTAAAGAAAAAATTAAAACATGTCTTTGGTGTCATATTTACATATACATTCGATCTGAATTTAGTTAAAAAGTTAAATGTGAATTTAATTGTGACACTAGGATCAACTATAATTACAACATTAAACTACACTATGTTTTTATATTTAAGGGTAAAAAGGGTTGAGGGGACCCTAACCCATTACAAAGAGAAGATCCAGTATGAGAGAAACAAAATGATCCCAAACAAACTCAAAAATAGTCCAAAAAATAAGGGAGGAAGAAACTTACAGCAAAATAACAATAGACATACCAACAAACAACAAAAGGTAAAAAACAGCCCCAAGATACAAAGAAGAACCAACAAAAATTATTCCATTATTTTCATAACCTCCTTCCATTCATTATCCAACTCTGTAAATGAATTTTTCAATTTTTCATAAGAATATTATCCCTCTTCCTTTTCTTTCTTTTTTCCTTAGCTTCAACTTCACGCTTTATATTGATAATCTGCTTTAGAGCCTTCATATATTCAATAATACTCTTGATATTAAGAGTGCTCCATTTAACAATCTTCATGAATTTGGATTTCAAAGTATCATTCATAAGTTGATTAAAATCAATAGTCACATTTTTGGGAACCAAATCCTTCTCCTTAATACCTTGAATACCCTTTGTTTGTGTTTGTGTTTACACTTTGCATTTTTTGCACCATCATCATAAAACTTCACTACTTCCTTGACTTAGCTCCTTGTTACCCTTAGTTATCTTTTATATAAGGCTACTATCTTCTCACCTTGGTTGTTAATTAAGAAAAATTTAAAGGATGGGTTATTGGGTGGGAAGTGGCAGTGTGCTTATCTGGTGTTTCTAAATTCCATATTGATGTGTCTAAGAAATGCAACTAGAAACTTGGTAAGTTTTAGTTTTTCCTGGCTCAAAATTTAGAGAGAGTTAAGATGGTTGCAAGTTTCATGGTGGTTTCTAGGGTTACTGTACTAAAAAATGCTAAGTTATTCCTGATTCCTAACATGGTCATATTTTTAATTTATTATTCGGAAAGTCAGACCCTTTTTGCAGTTTTGCAACTTTTGCAAAGTTGTAATGTGCATGTGCACACCCAATGCCTGATAGGGTATATCTCAGAATTTTTCTATGATTTAGCAAGTAATTATTATGTTTATGCACGTTGAAAATTTACACGTGGTGAAAATGTGCAAAACATCCCCCAAGCCCCAAAACCTGATAAAATTAGGGACACGTGGCACGTTGTTATCACACTTCAGGATCAAGCATTCCACATTAACTTGCACTTTTCATCTTCACATGTGATGATAAAATGAAAGGTGTTCCCCAAATCCCAAGGCCTGTGATAGTTACGTGGTGTAATGAATGATGGTCGGCTTTAGTTTACGGTCAATGAAGAGCTAGGTTATTTTAAAATTCATGAATATGGAATGGGCCTGGTCAGTATGGGCACGTGGTGTGCTTTCGAGACTTGGGGGAAAGGTGCATCTATACAACCCCACAGTTATAAATGCAGAATGTAAATTATTTTCATAGTCCCAATTTCCCCATCCTATTGTATAGCACCAAACAACATCCCCTCAGAGGTTTTGGCATGAATTGTAGTTGGAAAGAAACACGCTCACTTTCATGGAGGGCCTGAAACAGGTTTTACATTTTTCAGTTGTAACTTTCCACCCAGTGGTCCAAACTCAATAATTTTGGAGGCGTTGGAGACATTTTTCATAGGTATATCCATGGGGGAGGTTTATTTTACGATAATTGATGCATTAATCTAAAGTGCATTATTTTTTAAATATGCAAGAAATGAATAATTTTACAGAACAGATAGAAAAAAGAAAAATGAATTTAAAACAGAACATGAAGAATAAATATTTTGCATGTGTAGTAACAAAATTGGGGATTCTATAGGGACCCCTATCCTTGGTAATATATGTAAAATTACATATAATATACTATGCTTAGTATAATAATTTTTCCATTTCTACAAACTCCTCTATAAATATGGGGAGTAGATGGATAAATTTCTCTTTACAGGTGATAAACTCTTTCTCGTCGGCAGCACAGAAAAATATTGTATATCTCCCTCCATGCGATAGGACATCCCTTTCACCAACAGTTTGTGAATGCTTACCTAAGGCCCATTCATAATATGCATTAGCTCTAACTTATTTTGAAGGGAATTTTCCCATCCCAACAAGTCAATTCCCCCTGCAGGTATGCCTTGGTCCCACGGGTATTTGCAAGTTGTAGAGGTGGAGTTTCTTTGGGCTTGTTTGCAGGCTAGCGGTGGATTATTCGACACTTCTTCAGAGCAGTTGCATTTGAAATTAGGTTCTTTAGGGATGTGACTAATTTTTTAAGGGCATCTATCTGTCGAGCAACAGTGGATTTTCTTGGTGGGGACTCACCCACTGGTTCAAAGTCTAGCAGATCATGTTCCAGCAGTGCGGGAGTGAAGTAAGTTTGAGATTCCCTTAGGATTTCCTTTTTCATAATTTGGTGGTGATGAATCCAGAATTTGCTTCAATGAATTGATTGTGACGTGGTATTCTAGTTATAACAGGTGATGAAGCAAAACTTGAAATATAACAAACATGGGTAGCATTCTTGCAAGCTCGTTCATAAAAACTATCTGCACCACATTCCTGGAAAAGCTCTCAAGATCAATTGTTGGACCACTATGAATCATGAAGACCATTTTGATAAAGTCTTTGTCCATGCCAGAAAATTAAAAAATACATTGCAAATGGCCAAAGCATAATTCTAACAGGTCGATTTCATTCTATGAATACGCCATTTCTAAAGATATAAAGTTGTTATGGAATTCTCAACATATTTTTTTACTGATAAAAGTAAAATGGAGTGGTAATTCATAGAGCAAAAAATTGTGACTTAAAAAGGATGTGGCCACTTATGCCACATGTGTGATCCATTAATGGTCTTAGTTGTTGCTTAAGCTAAAATGTGAATTTTATGCCTAATCTGATTGTTATTGTAGTAGTAAATGAATAACAATTAAGTACAGAAATTAACCCAAGCAAAACTAAGCAAAAAAATATAAAACCCTAAGTGCAAAGAGGAGGTAAAATGTACTTAGCTGATTTCACAATGAAAATCTTGAACTGTACTAAAGTGCTGAACTGGATGAATAGAGAGGGAGAAGCATCACACAAAGCCTCATAAAAGTGTGTAGAGATGATGATCTTACCTGGACTGGGGTGCCTGGAGAGGGACAGGGGTGCCTGTGGGCACCCTAGGCCTATTTCTGGGTGCCATGTGTGTGGAAATGCTCAGAAAACCTCCTCTGAGTGGTCGTGAGGTATTCATTGTTGTTCACCTTTGGTCGCTATGAGGTCACACAATGATCGCCGAAGTCACTGGAAACCTGCAATGAAATAATGACCTGTAAAACCCTCAAAGAGACATCAAATCCTAAAAAAGAAAGATGCAGAATGAGGGGTTAGACTTGTCCTCAACTGTCACAATGGTGAACTTACGACTGAGTGTTGCACTACATCTCAGACCCAATGTAGTTTTATGTGTGTGTGTGGAATCGTGCCCTAGGTGGCTCTTGTGCATGTCACACTTGATAGCGAGCAAGTAAGCTAGATGTAAAGAAATGTAATAGATGTGTGCATGGAATAGAATGAACTTCCCTCCTATGAAGTGTATGCAGAATAACCAACCCTTGTGTCCCTTGGATGGTGCTAGATGGATGCAATGGAGCTCTTAGATGCTTGATGGATGCAACCTTAGGTGGTGATAGCTAATGCTTAGTGCTTGGTCCTTTATTATGATCACATAACTTTATATTTATATGATTCCCTTGCTTGAATTTCATAATTAACCCTGAAAAGGCTGACTACCAAAAAGATAAGATGCTCAAATGGCTAGAAAGGACCCAAAAGATGTGAACAAAGTATACAAAGGTCAGGGGCACCCAGAGGGGATGAGGGTGCCTGGCGCTGGTGTCCTGGCTGGGTGTTGGTGTCCAGGATGATAAATGCCAAGGTATAAAAAGGCAGACTGAGAAAGTAAGGGTGTAAGACCAAAAGTGGCAACAAAAAGCAAAGAAAGGTGGCCAAAGACATGGGTTAATTAGTACTTTTCTTACTTAGGAATCATATGAATAGTAGTATGCAATCAGGACTAGATAATTACCCAAAGTGTGTGATTTTGTGTCTACATTTTCCCCCACTTTATGTTGGTGAGTGGAAAGCTCGGTAACATAAAGTAGATAGAGATGTGTACCTGATAACCATGTAGATTGATGTAGAAAGAGTGTGCCGAGGGACAAGACAAAGTGTGGAGTGATAAAAATGTGAAGCGTGGATGCTAAGGAGGAGAAAGTGCAAAAAGTGATGATGAAAATGAACCTAGGGTGGAAATGCATGTGTAGATGTCAAAATGTGATGTGCCTGTTGTTGATGTTGTTGTTGTTGATGTTGATGTTGATGAATGATGTTGACTACCACTTCCTATACGGATGGACTTGTAAAAGAGAAGAATGAACAAGTAGTCAAATACACATGTATATGATCAAAATGTGTAAAAAGCATGTAAAGTATGTAAAATAAAAATGTGAAAAAGGAACATGTGCACCTGATCTGTGATGAGGAAAGAGTGTAGAAAGGATCCTGAAGATGTTGTAGATGATTTTTTTGGGTGATCTCATGCCAGTTGTGTTGACCGTGAGTTTTTGGGGCGATCTCATGCCAATGTCATGGAAGAAGTGTAGGGAGAAAATTCTGGTGTTATCCTCCAACCTTTAACTACTTCCCACAATGTAGGACACCACTGCAGATGGTGTGTAAAAATTCAAACAATTTGATCCAACATGAAAGTGCTAAGGACTGTATGCCCTGTAAAATCCATTGTGTGGAGTTCTGTAGACTGTGCTGAACTACCAATTGTTGTGTAACTACCCCTAGTTATAGGCATCCAGGAAGGGTTGTGTTGTGCTAAGGACCCAAGTCTGATTCTGAGCCCTGAAACTAAAAATTGTGTTGTACTAGTACTGTGATATGCTATGTAATGATTGCAGAATGTTGTATGGGGTGACTGATTCACCCAAATGATGCCCCCTTGTTTGGGGTGCATGTGACGTCGCTGAAGGAGTATGCGGCCCAAAAGAGGACCAACCATTGTGTTGAAACTGTGCCCTATAGGGGGAAGGGAATGTGCTTGGTAGAAACCAAGGCACACAAACAAAGTGGCTAGGAGACAAGTGTTAGTACAAGAAAAGACAAACATGCATGTAGAAGACAAAATGTATGCTAAGTAGACAATGTGTAAGCTAAGACACAAGAAGACAATGTAAACACAAGAAGACAATGTAGACCGTGAAAAGTGGGTTACAAACATGGGACACCACTCACGATGTCGCAAGACAATCAAGGCTGATGAAGCCAAAAGTAGACAAGTGTGCACACAAGACAAAGGGAAAAGCCCACAAACAATGGCATACAAAGAGAAAACAATGACAAGCAATGTAACAGACAACCATGGAAGCAAATAGTCCTGCATAACAAATGTTGCACATGAAGCACCCGTTAGCATGTTAGAAAGATAAAAAGTATGTCAAAGTGTGTATAATCTGATAAAGTAATGTGCTATGAAACAAAATGAAACAATAACACCTGTAATGTATGAAAGTGGATGCCCCCAGGAGCCATTGTGGGACTGGTAATAGGTACTGTGCCAAGCATCCATGTTGCATGTAATAGATCTGTATAATCTGTGATCACAACTAGAAAGGAAAGTTAAATGCACATGTGTATATGATAAAGATAATGACATACACGATATCTATCTAGCATGTGTAATAAAGTGAACATGTAAAGCATAAAGTAAGCAAGAGTAAATGCAACCAAGATATACAATATGTTGTGGATGAGATGGAATGGAATGCAGTGTGAATGATAGGATCAGCGTGCCCCTAAGAGGATGTGTATGTATGAGATGAGGTTCATTTTATTTATGCCCCCTCAACAGTCAAGAATGAACTGTAAATGAGAGTGCGTCATCAGGAAATGTTTGAATGTGTGTAATAGAAAGATGTGATCATCAAAGTGCAAAGTGTAGAGTGTAAATGTGTGAGTGAGTGAGTGAGTGATTGATTAAACATGTGAGTGTGATGAGGTCCATTTGAGATGTATACCCTCAGCAGTCGAGTATGGACCGTGGAACTAGAGTGCGTCATAGGGTAATGAGTGCAACATGTAGAAGTAGGTGTCAAGAAGATGTAGTGTGAATGTGTAGAGTGAATAAGATGTAAAAATGTGTAGTGGACTGTTAGAGAGATGATAAGTGTATGATGCACAATGTGTGAAGTATGTATGTGTAGTGTGTCAAATGTATAATGTGTAGTGTGTGAGGTTCATGTGTATAGGATGCCCTCAACAGTCAAGTGTGAACCAAAGCACAAGAGTGCATCATTGGAAATGATGATACTAATGTATCAAATGATGTATCAAATGTATGTGTATGATATGAAATGTAGTAGATGATGAAATGATGAGAAAATAAGATGCATGTAAGGTCGACGCTAAAGGGGGGGGAATAATTGTGTTGCCCCCCAAGTGTGTGAATAATGGAGATTTATGTAGCAACATGAGAGATACCATGCCATTGTGGGAGAGCATTGTCTGTGTTGTGATAAGAGTGAGGGCCAACACAATGGTAGGAAGAAAGCAACATAGGACCATGCGATGGTGGCGGAATTTGAATTTGAAATGTGTTTCTTGCCAAAAGTGAAGGAGTAGTTTCTTTGATAAAATGATTGGTTTTGAGCTTAATGGTTGATGATTGGTTGTGTGGAGACTTGATAGGAGAAGAGGTGTAGAACTGATTTTTAGGGGAGGTTGCTTAGGTTGACTTGATAGTGCCATAGATGACTTGAGAGGAGGGGGAGTGAGACTAATTTTGAGAGGTAGTTGCTTGACTTGAGGAGATTGCATAGGTGGCGCTTGAGTGGTAGAAGAAGAAACATTAGAAGTGATGACTTGATGCTCATTAGACATAAATGAATCAGATTTAGGAACCCATTGAGATGTAACAAGTGGAGAGGACCATGTAACATAATGTTGTGCAGTGAATGAGATAAAACCTTGATGCTCAAGATGCTTGATTCTTTGTTGTAAAGCATAGCAATCATTGTCATTATGTCCATTGATTTGATGATAATTGCAATATGGAAGACCTTGATATTTTGCAAGTCGATAAGGAGGATAGCAATGAGTAGATGGAAAGTTGATTAATTGATGAGTTATGAGTTTTGGAAGAATATCTTGTTGCTTAGCATTGATTGATCAAACTTGAGAGGTGCGAGTAGTGGAAAGATTTGAGGTTCACTAATATGAGCACATGTAGAAGACATAGAATGAAGATGAGATGTAGAAGGAGAACAAACATGAGCCTGAGAAGTGTCCTTAAGATGTTGGATTTCAGATTTTAGAGATGTAATTGTGGATTCCATAGCCTGAAATTTATCTTGAAATAATGAATGAAGAGCTTGAATGGATTTGCAAATAGATTGATTGGAATTGGAACCAAGAGAGTCATCAGAAAGATGATTGAAGATAGCATTGACTTGAGTAGGCAACATGTTGATAGGAAGATACATAGTGTCTAGGAAATTTTGGAGAGAATCTTTACAAGATGGGTGCATTTTAAGCAATTGAAGCAAAGGGACTTGGGAGACCTGATGAGCCATGATGGAAGAAAAATAAGGATCCAAGAGTATTCGAATGGGTTCACAAAAATGATTAAGCTAAAATGTGAATTTATATTCATAACCTAAATGTTATTGTAGCAGTAAATAAATAAACAATTAAGTACATAGATTATCCCAAGAAAACTAATCTAAAATATATGAAACCCTAAGTGCAAAGAGAGAGGTAAGAAAGACTTAGCTGATTTTCATAATAAAATCTGGAGGTGTACCAAAGTGCTAACCAAATGAACAAAGAGGGAGGAGCGTCACACAGAGCCTCAAAAAAGTGTGTGAATTGATGATCTACCTGGACTGGGGCACCTGGAGAGGAAGAGGGGCACCTGTGGGTGCCCTAGGCCTATTTTCTGGGCACCTGTGTCTGCAAAAATGCTTAGAAAACCTCCTCTGAGTGGTCGTAAGGTATTCAATATTCTTCTCCTTTGGTCGCTATGAGGTCACAAAATGATCGCTGAAGTCACTGGAAACATGCAATGAAATAATGACTTGTAAAACCCTCAAAGAAATCAAATCCTAAACAAGAAAGATGTAGATTGAGGGGTCGGACTATCATCAACTATCACAATGGTGAACTTATGACTAAGAATTACACTACATCTCAGACCCAATGTAGTTGTATGTGTGTGTGTGTGTGTGGAATTGTGCCCTAGGTGGCTCTTGTGTGTGTCGCACTTGATAGCGAGCAAAGTAAGCTAGATGTAAAGAAATGTAATAGATGTGTGCATGGAATAGAATGAACTTCCCTCCTATGAAGTGTATGCAGAATAACCAAGCCCTTGTGTCCCTTGGATGGTGCTAGATGGATGCAATGGAGCTCTTAGATGCTTGATGGATGCAACCTTAGGTGGTGATAGCTAATGCTTAGTGCTTGGTCCCTTATTATGATCACATAACTTTATATTTATATGATTCCTTTGCTTGAATTTCATAATTAACCCTGAAAAGGCTGACTACCAAAAAGATAAGATGCTCAAATGGATAGAAAGGACCCAAAATATGTGAACAAAGTATACTGAGGTCAGGGGCGCCCAGAGGGGATGAGTGCATTTGGCGTTGGTGTCCTGACTGGGCTCTAGTGTCTAGGATGATAAATGTTGAAGTATAAAAAGGAAGACTGAACAAGTAGGGTGTAAGACCAAAAGTGGCAACAGAAAGCAAATAAAGGTGGCCAAAGACATGGGTTAATTAGTACTTTTCTTACTTATGAATCATATGAATAGTAGTATGTAATTAGGACTAGATAATTACCGGTACATTCATTTAGGGATTGTCTGGTTTGGGTGTTGAAGGGAATGGTGTTTTTTATTGTTACTTGGCACCATTACTTGCATCTATAAAGTTCCTTACTGTAGACTACTATGAATGAAAATCTATGGCCTCTGGGTGTCCCTTGGTTTGGATTGTTTGACATGATCCATATGCAAAATTCTGATTTCAGGGTCATGTACTGGTTTTTCAAAGTTTATTTTGCATTGTTTTCTTTCCTTGGATGTTCCTTGAAGTATATGACCTTGGGAAGGTGATTTTTTTTTCATTTCCATATTTGAACATGGAAAAGGTATCACAATAAGGTGGTTAACACGGTAATTTATCCCCATTATGTTTCCTCATCTCCCCACATTTAAAAAACTCTCTTCATCCTCATTTTATTCCTAACATTTTCCAACTAATCCCACCCATCTTGCAGATCTCATCACCATAGCACATACTGCATGAAATTTGTTTGCTGAACACACAAGCCTTGTACTCTCTAAGTGTGTTTGCCTTGATATTCAAATTAAATCATCCCAAGCATTAATATATATTGAGTTTCTAGTAAATTCTTTAGGATTGGTGTTTGTGATCATATTTAGTCTTTCTTCAGTAGTTTGTGTGTGACTTCCCAAATTTCTGTAGTGCTTATGTGACCACTCTTTCGAGTGATCACTACATTCAGTGGTTGCAGTTGGTCTCAGATTGACCTACCCAACCAAGTTTGAGGGTCTGGAACACCTCTCTTCCCCCTCTTTCTTTCAGGTTGCACATCGAGTTCTCTCATCATGGTTTAGGCAAATCCAAAAGCAGTAGGTGAAAAGCCACACCCTCATTCAAGTGCCTACCTATCACTCCCAAAAGGCTTGGTCAAGCGAGAAGAGGTAAACACTATCCATGGATACAAAATGACAAACTCAGTAGGTCTTTCCCTCCTCCTTTCCCTCTCACATATCTCAGGCATTTCTCCCTGAGGGTGCTAGATTAGGATCCAATACTCCCATGGCGTTGTTTTCGGGGATAGAAACCAAATTTTGTCAAGTTTTTCAGTTTGATTTATGCATAGTCGGTTATCAATAGTTTTGAGGTTTAAGAGGGTTTATCCATGGACCCTAGTTGTTTCTATGTGAAAAATTATTAGAATATATCAGATATATTTTAGTATCCAAAGGATAACTTATATTTTTTAGAGTACACACTCTGGTGGCATCTCCACTCTCATTTGTTGGGTTAGACCAATGTTCTTCATAGATATATTTTATTAATGGGTTTTCCTTCTAAGCTTGGAATGGATTCATATTATCAATACTTGGTCAGGATTTATAAGTTAAAACCCTATAAAAATCCACTCATTTTTGTTGATCCCATTGTTGAATAGCTTGTTTCTAACAATATGATTCATCTTCCCCCTATAGATCCTTTTCAAGATAACGTTTTCAAACCTCTAGACTTTAGAGGCATACTTGGGTATCCTAATAAAGTCCCTGATGGAATAAGAACTAGGTTACCTAGTTTTCAAGGAAATAGTAGTATTGATTGTGAGCAACATCTTACATTGTTTGAAGAAATTATGGGAGAATATGAAGTAGAACATGAAGATTTTTTTATGAATTTGTTTGTGCATACATTGAAGGAAGATCCAAGGGATTGGTTTAATTATTTTCCTCAGGGTTCTTTATACTCTTAGGATAAAATGATAAATATTTTTAGAAATCACTTTGATGGTGAAGATGACCCGAGGGTCCCCCTCTCTGAGTTTGAAATCATTAGGAAAGACCCAAGCGAGTGTGCACAAATTTTAACATTAGGTTTAGTAACAAATTGAATAATTTACCAAGTAGTTTGAGACCAAGTGATGAATCATATTTGATCACATATTGTGATGCACTTGATGGAAAGGCAACCCACATTTTGATAGATAAAGGACCTTAAACTTTGAGACATGCATTTTATATGGCTATTCAAAGTGAGAACAATGTAAGAGCAGTTGGTATGGCTCATGGAAATGAATGTGAAGGTTCAGCCTATGTTGAGAGGGTACCTGTTAAGGAATCATTGGACTTGGAAAAAGTGTTCATGAATCCTAGTATTGTAAATGATAGTATTTTGTCAATTGAATAAAATGATCACATTAGTCTCTGGTGTGATGGATGTTTAATGCCTCATGTTCCATGTGAACAGGATGGTTTAACTTGATGTTCCTTTGATAAATGTCAAACCTGAATAATTTTGATGATGCTTTCATGTTGGATAATCAAGTGGATTTGAAAAATGGTGTTACCTCTACTGATATTTTGTGTTCCCAAACTGCAGATGATTTCTGGGCAAATGTCTTGAAGGTATGTTGTTTCTCCTCTAAAGGTGGTAATGTAATAGAGTTAAATCAAATTATTAATCTCCCTAATCATGGATTTGGACATTTAAGAAATATGATGAGTGAAAAGTATGATGGGGGAGTTCCTTCAAGGGAGGATAGATGTTTATTACTTGATGCATTGGTATTTCAAGAAAAATAATACAAGTTAATGAGTAAGCAACAAAGAAAAAATGTTTTAGCTTCCATTAACACGAACCAGGCATTAAGTAATATACCCAAGGCTGCTCCTAGGACAAATGAGTTACATGAGAAATTTTCTGTGAAACTTTGTGTTGGTGTAACTTTTGTTGTCCCTAATGATGTCTTACTGGATTTTCATATGGATTTCGGAGCACACATTTCTAACCCTCAAGCTGATTATAGATTTAATGGGTTGTTTGACAATGTTGAAAACCATCATGAAAATCACACTGCAGCTATCATTCAATGTGAGTATCATATGTCACCTTGCAGTAATCAGGAACATGTCAGTATACCTTTGTCTCATGGATAAGTATATGTTGACTTGCTTATTGAGCCACCTTAATGTTATAGTGGTAACGGATCTTCTCTGTTCCCTTATCAGTTGGCTGATATTCAATCTTTACTAGGGATTTGTCAGAAACAACAGGGATTTTTGTATCATGAAAATTATATTCAGTTGAAGTTAGACCATGTCCTCATGTTTAAACAAAAGGATGATCACTTGGTTATTGATGTTTTTCCCTTAGTGAACATGTGTTTTTTTAAAAATCTAATATCGTCCCAAGTGGGTGGAACAGTTCTAAAGGTCCTAGTGATGATTTTGCACCAAAAGTGATCATGTTGGATCCAGTTGGTGTTGAGTGCACTGACTTCAGTCTTAATACTTGCATTGAAATTAGATGGGTTTGGTTAAATGGTGCTTTTACTGAGCATGATAAACAAAGTTATATCATATTTTTCAAGGGGTACCAGGAGCTTTTGGCATGGTTATACCCTAAATTAGAAAAAGAGAGGAGGACATTGGCCAGCGTGTCTCCTTGGAGGGGTATGACACAGATGTTGGTTTGAAATATTATGTTTCTATTATGGCTTTAATCACACCATACTTTGATACAGAGACACAACTGCAGGATTTCAGTTCAATGGAGGCTCTAAGCGTATGTTTTTTAGTACTCAGCTTGATGAGTGTCTTTTTGGCCCTCACGCATTAATTTAAGATTCAACTATGGTCTAGGACCTGGTGGCTTTTGATGGAACTTTTTGGTCCTCTGGACCATAAGGATTCATCCATGCAGTGTAGAGTTTCATTTCTTTATTTTACATTCTCTTGTTTGTCTTTTCGCCCTTGACAGTTTGTGTAATTCATGTGATCCATGTAATGTAAAGGGTATGTGTTTATTTTTTTGACTTTGTTTCCCAATGGATAGGCACCTGGTCTACTCCATCCATGAGTTCTTGTTTGTGGTTCTTGTGACAACTGTTGGGGGTGTCCATCCCCGAGATGGAGCCATTGTTGGTGCATGTTTTTACACTGCATTTTTGTCACCATCATCGTAAAACTTTACTACTTCCTTGACTTGGCTCCTTGTTACCCTAAGTTATCTTTTATATATTGTTACTTGCTTCTCGCCTTGGTTGTTACTTAAGAAAATTTGAAAGGATAGGTTGTCGAGTGGGAAGTGGCAGTATGCTTATCCGGTGTTTCTGAATTCCATAGTGATGTGTCCAGGAAATGCAACTAGTAACTTGGTGTGTTTTAGTTTTTCCTTGATCAAAATTCGGAGAGAGTTAACATGGTTGCAGGTTTCATGGTGGATTTTAGGGTTATAGTAATGTAAGATGCTAGGTTATTCTTGTTTCCCAGTGTGATCATATTTTCAAATTATTATTAGGACAGTCGGGCCCTTTTTGCAATTTTGTAACTTGTGTAAAGTTGCAATGTGCACGTGCATGCCCGATGCCCAATGGGGTATATCTCAGTGTTTTTCTATGAGTTGGCAGGTACTTGTTATGTTTGTACACTTTGTAAATTTACATGTGGTGCAAATGTGTAAAACATCCCTTGGGCCCTAGAACCTTACATAAGGAGGGACACCACACTCCAGGATCAGGTATTCCACTTTAACTTGCACTTTGCATCTTCACATGTGATGTAAAAATGAAAGGTGTTCCCCAAATCCTAGGGCCCATGATAGTTACATGGTGTAATGAAGGATTGCCAGCGTTAGTTTGCGGTTAAGGAAGAGTCGAGTTATTTTAAAAGTCATGAATATGGAATGGGCCCGGTCAGCATAGGCATGTGGCTCACTTTCAGGACTATGGCAGAAAGGTGCATCTATGCAACCCCATAGTTTTCCCATCCTATTGTGTAGCACCATGTAGCATCCTCTAAGAGGTTTAGGCACGAATTGTAGTTGGAAGGAAACACTCTCGGCTTCATGGTGGGGCCTAAAACAAGGTTTGCATTTTTCAGTCTTAACTTTTCACCCGGTGGTCCAAATTCAATAATTTGATAGGCGTTTAAGATGGTTTTCAAAGGCATCTCTCTGGGGGGAGGTTCATTTATTAGGAAAATTGATGCATGAATATGAATTAAAATTCATTACTCTTTTTAAATATGCAAGAAATGAAGCATTTTACATAGTAAAGAGAAAGAAGAAAAATGAATTTGCAACAGAACATGAAGAATAAAGATTTTTTCATACATAGTGACAAAATGGAGATTTTATAAGGGCCCCTACCCTTGGTAATATGATGAATGTATGCAAAAAGAGGTGCTATGCATATGGTACATTATTAATTTCCATTTTCTACAAATCTCTTCTATGAAAGATCAAGGGAGTGAGCTCAAGGAAATTTCTCTTTGCGGGTACACTAAACTTCTTTAATCGCTGGCAGCACTTGAACACAAATTATGTATTGACCTATCACTAGCGGTGCGACATTCCATTCACTGCCAGGTCAGTTAATTCTATCTATAAGCTCCGACCCGTTGAAGGGAATTTTCCCATTCCAACAATCAATTGGAATCAAATTTGAATTCTTCTACCAGGGAGCTGACCCATTCTAAGAGATTGAATCGCCTCCTTTCAGGTAAGATATGCTTTGTTTCACTTGGTGGACAATTGAATGTTGGAACTTGGTTCCTGGGAGACTTGTTGGCTTGAATAGATCGTTGTTTCTTAGAGGCGGAGTTTTCGTGTGGCTTTATTTGTAATGAAAAGTTGATTTAGGTCGACCTTTTCAAGAGCAGAAATCCTATTTCTCGGCATCACCCATCTGTTGGTGATGGGCTTTCCGCACCCCCGCTTATGATCGCCCACTAGTTACAACTAAGTCATAGTGGGAAGTTCATGTTCCAGCAGGTTTGGCAGGTGAGAAGTAAGCCTTGATAGATAGCTTCCCTGGATTTTAGAATAATGGGATGCGATGATGAAGCCAAACCATTTCTTCAGTTGCATCCATCTGTGAAGTGGTCTTGCTGAGTCGGAAGAAGGTGATGAAGAGTAGAACTTGAAATATGGGAAATGAGGGGGACTATACCATTTTGCAAGCCTCGTTTATAAATGCCAAACATTTAGAGTTCATTTTACATAAGGTCCTCTTCGATTTAGGGTGTGCTCTGGTGTTCACTGGCAAATGTCTAGAACACCATTCTGATGAAGTCTTCATTCAGGCCAGAAAGATGAAAAATGATCCGCAGATGGCCTTCAGAAGGTAATTTGGAAGGATTAGATTCCTTTCGACTAAAGTGATGTCATCTTGATGAGAGAAGATTGCTGTGGAAATTTCTGGAACATTATGTTTGGCTGAGTAAAGAAATAAATTGTAATTTCAAGTGGCAAAGTTGTAGAATTTAAGGTCTCCATGACGACATTGAAAGTGATGGTGCATTAATTATGCCAAGATGTTTCTATCCATTTCAATTGAGCTAATGTGATGTAATTAATGCATTACTGACAAGGGTCTACTCATGGGATCAATATATCCTTCATGTGTATTCTGAATCAATGTATTCAAAGGGTCCAATCCTTCCATTGCTTTTATTATCCTCAATATTTTCCTGACCAAATATCATTATCAAGATGGAAAATGTAAACTTAGGTAAAGCATGACATACTAAAAAAATTCCCTTGAGCATGTTCACATGATGGTGACGAGGCCAGGAAAGGATAGAATTAGAAACCGGCTTGGGAGGGAATATTCTCTGGTATTCCTTAACTATTCTGAATAGATGGTCCAACATAATGGAATAAGTGATCCAATGGGATATTCGGGTATGTTCCCTTGAGGACCTTGTATTATATAAGAGGATATTTAGATTGTCAAAAGGAGGAGAGGGGGCTAGGACAACATTTAGTGACATCCTCCAAGTGCTCTGTAGAGGTTTGTAAACGAGTGTGTTCTGTAATATAGAATTCTTCTTCTCTGTGTAAGCTCTGATGAACTATTCTCATGTAAGATTTATGCTAAGGTGGCTAACATTTGTACAACTATTCAGCAGGCTTTGAGATGCATTTACATATATTTCCCTTACTTTTCTTCATGAATGAATACATTTGCGCAAGCTTCCATACTTATTTTTGTTATGCTTTGCTGTTGAAATGATCTCGAGATTGAATAAATTTTATCTTCACTCATAAACTTGTATAATTTATGAATTTTTTTACATAGATTCATTCATTCAGGGATTGCGTGGTTTGGGTGGTGAAGAGAACATTGTTTTTTTTTTGGTATTATTGGGCACCATTCCTTGAATCTGTAAAGTTTCTTCCTGCAAATTACTATGAATGAATTTTTTTTTGCATCTAGGTGTCCCTTGGTTTTGATTATTTGGCATGATTCATACATGGAATTTCGGTTTTAGGGGCATGTACTGGTTTTTTTAGAGGTTTTTCTGTTGTTTTATTTCCTTGGAAGTTCCTTAAAGTAGATGACCTTGGGAAGGCGAGTTTTCTCCGTTTCCACATTATAACATGGCATAAATATCATGATAAAGTGGTTAACACCATTAGTCATTCAATTCACATAACCCCATCTCCACACTCTTGAATTTATCTCCATCCTCCATTCTATCTCCAACATTTACCTACATATCCTTACAATCCTCCAGATCTCATCACTATTGTATATTCTACATGAAATTTGTTTTCAAGACACGTAAAACTTGTAAATTATGAGTTCATTTTCCTTAACGTTCAAAGTAAAGTATCCCAAGAATCAATATATATCAATTTGTAGGTAAATTATTTAGGATTAATGCATGCGATCACGTTCAATATGTCTTTGGAAGTCTGTGTCTGAGTTCCTAGGTGTCTGTAGTAGTTTGTGACCAATCCTTCGAGTGAGCACTACATTTAGTGGCTACACTTAGCCTATAATTGACCTTACCAACCAAGTTTGAGGGTCTGGAATACCTCTCTTTCCCCTCTTTTTTTTAGGATGCACATCAAGTTCTCTCACCCTGGTTCAGGAAGAGCTAGAAATATCAAGTGAACAACCACACCCTCAATCAAGTTCCTCCTTGTCACTCCCAAAAGGCTTGGTCAATAAATCAAAGGTAGACCTCGTCCCTAGCTAGAAAATGACAAACGCAATTGGTCTATCTCTCCTCCTTGCCCTCTCACATATCTAAGGTCTTTCTCCCTAGGGTGTTAGCTTGGGAGCAAACACCCTCCATAGGCATATTATTGTCCATGTCACTAAGCTCTTTTCCTTTTAATTCCATATTAATCTAGGCTTCCTTAAGAGGGACAACATTATCAGATGGGGCCAAATTACAAAAGGGATTCTCAAGGGAGATAGAAATTGAATCCTTAGTATTAACCTCTTGACGCTCCTCAGAAGAAGAAGAAAAGACCACTTTAGAAGTAGAGGGCTTCTCACTAAATAGTGTTAAAACAATAATATTAAGTAGGGTTTACCCTATTAAATTGTTCTTTAATATATATATATATATATATATATATATATATATATATATATATATATATATATATATAAGTTATAAACCATAGTTTTTAATTAATAAATAAAAATATGAAATGTTTTTATTTATTAAAAATAAACTTTAGTTTATGTGAAATTGATTTTAAATCAATTAAATGGAGTGGTGTTTTCAAGCGACACATCTGATCGCCCATTTAAAAAGGGCACACAGAGCTTGGTAAAAATATATGGAAAAGATACACGGTGAAAAGGGGAGATAAGTGAGGTGAAGGGGTGATAAAATGTTATTGGACTTGAAAATTTCTCGATAAATGGAATATATGGTTCCTGTGAGTTTTTTACCCCTTGTGAGGTTTTCCCATGTAAATATGTGTTATGTGTATGTAATTTTTATTTTATTTAATTTACATTATTTTGTAATGTTTAATTTATATGGTGATTTTAACTTTTTTTTTAATTTCTAGACCTCTAATAAATAGGCCCATGTACTTATTCTATTTTTTAATGTCCATTTTTCCAACCTTCACCAGCATAAGAATAAGACCCTAGCGAAGGGGGCGCATATTTTTCCTTCTTTACCCTTTCTACATACTTGGAAAGGGAACAATAAAGGAAATGAGGAAAACATTAGTCGTTTCCATGGCGAAATAAACTCGGCATAAGGAACTGATAAGCATACACAACTTTATAATGCCCTTCCAAAGTGATAAACTCCATATTTAAACTAGACTATAGTTCATATTTAAATTTGACTTTAATTATGACTCCAAGTATGACTATAATTATGAAACTAGCTCTAACTTTAATTTCAACTTTACACAAACTTTAATCCTTATAATGATATTAAAAAATAAAAATGTTTGTTAATTTTAATTATTTAAAATTATTATATGTATAAATGTGTTATTGTATTGTATAACTTTTTAATATACTTTTGATGTTAATGCAAATTGTAACACTATGGATTTTTAAAAAGTAATTATAATAAGTACAAATTTGGTTTTATACACATATTCAACTTTAAAAAATTGAATTGAAACATATATTAAACTTCTAATTTGAAAACAATAAAAAATTTAATAAAACATTTAGGAAAATAATAATAAATTAATAAAATGAAATTCATAATAATATGATGTAAATAGATAGTTAAGAATTCGATATATTATGTTTTACCCTGTACATTGGGGTCATAATCCTCATCACAGTGTCATAGTATCATGATTTACTCTAAACATTAGGGTCAACATTGTCATCTACATTATCCCTCAAACTTGATCCCAACCCTTATGTGTAGCACCTTGAACTTGAGTATCATTGAAACCTCCAAAAAATTGTCTTGGGATAACATCTCCACTAGCTTTATTAGTTGAAGTATTGTTTTATTGTGAAGAACTCCATTAGTGATTTTCCTCCCATTTATAGTTTAAGGGATTCACGCACTTGGTATCAAGGATAATATCATGTTTCACTTACATTAAACCACAAAATTTTTTTCATTAAATAAAAATGGAAAACACCAAAAAAAAAATAGTAAATATATTTTAGAATCAATTTAAATACTATACTTGTAGTGTTTGGAATCCACTTGCAACCATTTCCCTTTCCTAGAAAATATATCCATAAGTACATATTAGAAAATTCTTCCCATAAGTAAATATGCTTCCCATAATTCTCCTCCTATTAGAAAATTCAAATATATTGTGTAATTATATTGTAATTAACTAAATTAAACTCAAACATTTACTAGATATTAATAATTAAAACTATGATACTTACAAATTGAGTTCCTACTCTACTGAATCTCATAGGACCTATGGCGTTTGTGACCTTTATCTCCTATTTCACTCTCACATATGTAACTTGTTGTTGCTAACTTGGTTAACCTAGCTAATTATGACTATCCCAATAGTCAATCAACTTATTCCATACTTCAGGTTTGTAGTGAGAAGGTCTACAAATATTTTAAGTATTAAATTGGTTAATAAAACATTTCAAAAAAAATAAAATATATAATTATGAAATATACAATATTTCAAAAATATTAATGAAAATATATGTAAGTCATAAATTAAAATTTACCTCCCAAGAGTTCTCCTATCTTATTTGGCATAATAATGAAGACACTCTCTCTCTCTCTCTCTCTCTCTCTCTCTCTCTCTCTCTCTCTCTCTCTCTCTCTTTGTAACATCCCCATTTTAAGATACTAGAACAAGGGAATTTTTATTTTATTTTTATAAAACATTCTCTGTTATGAATTATATAATTCAAACACACGTTCAAGTTTTAATAATTGTTCTCTGCCCAAACAATGCAGTTTGGAACACACAATTTCCTTTTAAAACTAATGTTCCCTGTTCACATATTTGCAATATGGAACACACATTCAGTGCCATTCAATCTTATAACAGATTCTATATGCTGCTGTAAATGACTCGAAGAACTACCGATCTCCCATTTTCATGGCTCGGAGTTTCAACGATCTCTCATTTCATGACTCGGCAACTACCGATCCTTCATGTTCATTCATGCATAGTATAATATATATACAAGGTTCTCTTACCGTTTCCGGTAATCGAAGTGATCCATTTAAGAAGCCTATCTGAATATCTGTTACTGATATTCATCTGACATCCTGCATCTTAAATTAGGTGATTAGGACAACGCAACCAGCACTTGCGATACTTTGGCCAAAGATTTTCACATGCTTTGCATGATCATATTCCTGGATGTGATACACACCAATGGAATACGTCCTTCACCTCACTTCACCTGTTATCTAGAATGGTCTTTCCTGGTTCCTACCAGTCCTTCCAATTTAAGGTCAAATTCTAACTCCAACTAGCAATATGAACGAGTATAGGAAGTCACTCATGGTAACTAAAGATACGCAGACATACGGTGTTGTTCCCAACGACTCCGTGTGTCTAGTTATCTTTAGTCCTCCAGAGTCACTTCGTATACGTGATCATACTCCTATCCCCAGCCAAGAACTTAATATTCAGCTTATGTAATCTTGATGTTTTAATTCGGGAGGGCATTGTAATATGTCAGCTATAACATTGTGTCGTCATGAAGACCCCGCCTTCATGAAGACACCGTGCTGTAGCTGGCGTATGTCAATGTCCTACGGAACCCTCCCATCGAGAGTACACATCCAGCTCAAGTGATTTGGATATGATCTTAATATTTAAGATCAACTTTCAGCAACCATGCTGATCCTTTATCCTCGTTCCTGTTACAGTTGTATGGAGCTAAGAGAGACTAAATCCGTCTTCTAGCTTGCTATGCATCTTCTCCTTCGTACCGAAGGGTTGCATTTTCTCTACTTGGTTCTTTTCTTAATCATTGGATTAAGCAGCCCATTACCGACAGACGTAATAAGTTTAACCTATTAAACTTAACCAAGTTTTTCACAACTGTAACCAAATTCAAAATTCCAGCTTATTAGACGTCATTTAAACGAGGTCTAATTCTCAATAAATGTATTCATTTATTCTCCTTAACCTTACATAGTTAAGGTCTGATAGCCCTGGATATATTTATCCCATATCCTTTCTTTCTGAATTTAACATTCGAGGCTATTAACGGAGTCCGAATACGAGGTTCGGCTGCTCCTAAGTTATTTGATATTCCTTAGCTTCCAAGCTAATCCTGAATACCTATCAGTTATGAGATCACTGTTCCTCCTAATCCTTTTTAATGTCAATTAAAAATTCATCTTAACCCAAGTATGAACTAATTGCACATTTCAACTTAAAAGTTGCATTTAGGTAAGAATAGAAATCAGTTCCCTTTAAATCCATCCAAGGACAATTGAATAATTCCAAATCAAGAAATAACATTATATTTCCAATTTAATCAACAATATCAAACTGATATAGTCATTAAAATATCACACTTGTATTTGTATTCATCAATCCATTTCATAATCCATACATTTGCCAGTCCAAATGACTGGACTTTGTTTATATTAAACAACGTTACAACTCATAGATAGAAGAATGTACTTTCTTCTTTTCACAATTCCTCGTAGAGGAATAATAACTAACAAATACAATTCATCTTCAGACAATCAAAAGAAGTATCAGAAAACAACCATGTCTTCGTTTTACTCAAATTCCATCTGCAAAATTACTTGCACGGGTCAGTTCAATGAACTGAGCATATTAAGCACTTGTCATTAAAATGAGGTGCTTCCAATTAACTGTCTCAATAAAAGAACCCTGCTTTTATGAAACGTTAATAAGAACATCAATCAAGAATTAAGTATCAAAAAGAATGAACAGCATGACAACTGAAACATCTAAATACCATCCCAATCAGTCAAAGAATTGCTATCCTATTTCCCACATAACCATTACAAGATGTAATTTCCTTCAACAGTTCCAGATTACAACATTTGTAAAAAGAACTAGGAATACAAGTAAAACATACTAGCTGTTATAATCATAACTGCTATCCCTTCCCTTTCCTTACATTAGTAATAAATGCAAAGGATAAAATCTAACTGAAATGTAAACCAATTACTTTCCTTTCAGTTCATGCATCTCCTTTGATTTCAAGCAATCAAGTACAGATGAGAAGAGCAACAACAATAAATATAGATGCTTAAACCCAAGCAATACAAAATTCGTTCCTAAACGATTACAGATTTCCAACTGTATGAGAGAAGAAATGATCATTTTTCCAAGTTATCCATTCACATTCCTATTCCTTTCCTCATGACTGTACTGCAACTTGAATCCAAACGAGACACAAATCAAGATAACAGTTCAGAGTGAAACTTACAAAATCCATTCAGAATTCACTTTCTAGCAGCAAAGAATAATTCCATTCATATTCAGCTTTAAATAAAGACAAGGAAGAATTTATTATCCATATCTATACTTCCTTTCAAGCAGGCACATACAAATACCAAAAACAGGTTAGTAAGACATCGTATCCATCATAGAACAAGCATTATAAAGAATGCATACTATGTACTTACTGTACTAGAAGTTTCATACTTCTTTCCCTGTATTCTAACCAAACAAACAGTTATACAGTCACTTAATCAATTATTCTCATGACTTTCCATATCCATGAACGCACACAGTTCATAAATAACCATTTGCACATTGCCGTTACCTACAGCAAGTCTAACTCATATTGTACAGAAGCTCTATTGTTGCTGTTTCCAGAACTCAAACAGCAAAAGAGAAAAATTCATTCCTTTAACTATTTCAATAAGAAAACATCCATTTTCTTCAACGCAACAAGAATTACTCAAGTCGAGTTCATCATTTTTTTTTGAATGACAGTGTAAAATCAGAGATCACACTAAACATTTAAATATTCCGTTTGTACAGCAAAACACAGCACTCAGAAAACAATCTAAATGCCACTGTCACTTCATCAAGCCGAATCCAAATGTTCAATAAATCCCCAATTAACATTTCTTCAAAATTTAAAACAGCAGAAGAAGAAGAACTCGTTTCCTTTTTAAATCCAGAAAAGAAACGATATCAAAACCAAATCGCACAGTATGCACAATTTTATTCAATATACCATATGAAAAGAATGCCCAGTTCGAGTTCCATCTCGATCAACCATTTAAATCCAAAAACAACATTCTCCTATTTCATAATGATGTACAGAACTCAAAATACAATATTCATATATCAATACCTCTATCAAGGCAAACCCGCATAGGGTATGAAATACGTAAGCTTGGTACAGTCAAGACAGACTCAAACAACAAACTAATTCCCATGCATTTCTTCATTTGCACAGCAATCCAAAGTCAAGTGCATTTTCACGATGACAGTTTGAGTTAGAAGATCAAACCGCATCCACAAAACACTATAAAATCAACTTTCCATCACAGCAAGAAGAAAACATAATTCATTCATTGCACAGAAATACAAAGCCAAGCTCGTTTTCACGACAACAGTCCGAACTGGAAGATCGAACCGCATCAATAAAACACAACAAAATCATCTTCCCATCACAGCAAGGAGAAAACACAGTTCATTACAAGTTCAGAAGAAAAACAGTTACTTTCTCCAACTTTCACGAATACCCAAATCGTATTCGTCCATTTCTTTTACAAAAGAAAAAGCACAACAATAAGAATAATTCTATCACTTCCTTAAAACCGAGCTCATAATGCTCAATAAAACCCATTTACTATTTCCTTCAAAATCCAGAACAGCAGAAAGAAGAGGAACTCATTTCCTCAAAATTTCAGTAAGGAAACAATGTAAATCAACTCGCATAGTTAATACGTTCCATCACTCAAGTTCGTAATAGCAAAAGAACAATTGCTCAACAATGAAAAACCACTCATACAGCCTGTACAGTTTCATTGTTTAAAGAACGAATTTCCCAATACTGTCGAATAAACCAACACAATATGACTGTATTTCCAATATAATAAATACACAAAGACAGTTCAAATCACAACAGCAAGAAAAACGATTCTACCCAAATCATTTCCAACATGACAGCAAACCGACTAAACCCAAATCATCTCAGTCATGACAGCAAACAAATAAACCCAAAACCCCCTTCATCAGAAGAGCAGGGTTGTTTTAATGAGACATTTAAGTAAAGCAAGTAGTTTTAAAGAGAAGGGCTTAACATGCCTGCAATTTTTCCTCGAAGCTCGAAGAAAACCGCGTCTACAGGAAGTATTTCCTTCCACGGCGACAGCAACAAGCTTCCCAGCAATCCCTTCCTCTACAGGCTCAGAAAATAGCCTTCAATTTCCAAAGAAACAGTGATAATCAACCAAACACAACTGGTTCGACTGAACCAAGAAAAACTAAATGCAGAGCAACTTCCCAAAAATCCGAACAAACACAATGACCAACAAAAATTCCTCCATACTCTTTCCAAGGCGGGCTGGTCACGATGACCAAGAAAATTGAATGCATTAAAGGCTCTACCTTTTTCTATTTCCTCACGCCACCACCGACTTGGGTTGGCGAACTTCCAAATTCAAATTTTTTGCATGCAAACCAAGTTTAGTTCCATAACTAACTAGATACCTCCACCTTTTCCCTGTTCCCGCCAAACTGGCGCTGTCCACGTAAGGACCTTCATTCAATGCCATTAAATTTCCTTCCATCCTTATCCTTTCCCATGGGTCTGTGCGTCCCCTTCCTTAGGTTAGGATTAGTTTAGGATTAACAATAGTGTTCAAACCTAGGTCATCGCCTAGTTCTTAGGTTAATAGAACTTAGGTCTATTTTCACCATTTAGAATTTAAAAATCCACTTAGGATAGTAGTTTAGGATGTAAGGTAGAACTTAGGGTTAGATTAGGATCTAATTCCCCCTAACACTAATTAATCAATTTCCAGTCAAGTCTTTTCGACTGACATCTAATTTCAACACTGTGCAGGACATTTCGTCCCGCGTTATACATACCTGAGCCACCCGCATCCAGGCCTTTATCGCCTTACGAGGATCTCATGTTACAACAGTGCATGGTTCGAGAATCGAACCTTTTCCATTGGCATCTACGTGCCAGCTATTCATACCTGAAATCAGGTGCTGCACATTTATATCAACCTTCAGTCCGGTTTAAGAGTAAATCGACAAAGCGATTACAAGAAGGCCACAGCATACCTTGGATCAATGGAATTGATTCAAGGTGTGCTGTCAATCAGCAAATAGAGTTCAGCAAGCATACGACAAATTTGTCGTCACATCAGCAAACATACAAGCAATAATAACTGCTGTCCCATGTAAACAAATTACAGTATGCAAGAATCCAGATTAGCAACACATTCCCTTAAGATCAAAAATATATCTTAACATGTTTGCCTTCATTTCAGCAGTTACAACATTATGAAAAATAATCACCAAGATAACTTACAAAAATCAGGGATGGTCCTTTTCTTATTTATAGAACAAGACCTCATATAGATATCTTTTATTAACCCATGATTCACACTATCCTCTAGTGTGATGTTGCTAACTACGGCCGGATTTGATCATGGAGAGCTCAATTTGCTAAATGCCCCCCCCCCCCCTCAATTTTGACTCGAAAACGTATGGGAGGTGGGTCTACACCGATCCATGTACGTCCATTAGGTAAATGACTTTGATGGAATGATTTAGGTACAGGGGGAATAATATGGAAAGTGCACTTGGACTGAACGAGGTGTAAATGGATCTGGGTCACAGGAATCCTAATGAGACATACTATAGATTATACACTTATAACAAATGTAGTCATAAACTTGTACGATCACAGTTCAAACTATCTAAAAAAAGAACCATAATAAGTTTAAAAAAATTACAACCTAGTCTTATTGACTACCCTTTCCACGATCTGAGATGAACTATAATGATGGACTGTACGAGGATTCAAACAAAAGCTGTAGAGATCAGAGTCTGGCACAAACAACACTGTTTCACAAGTTAATTTCAAATCTCAGATATTCCGATAGAGGGGTTCAACGTTTCACAAGGGCTTACAAAGTTAACACAATCATGTAATAAAACTTTGCTTAATCATTGCCTCAAGAAATAGCTTAATTTTGCGAGGAAATCAAGATGAGCACTTGGCGTGTGAATTTCTCTACGTTTCACAGAGAATGTAGCTGGAGCAAAGCACTCTTAATACTAATTCATGAATTAAGGTTGAAGAATACGCCCAAATGGATGACGTCACTCTATAGATATTGCTTCTCATATGTTAGGCAATTCATAGCTGTGTGGTCTGTAAGCACTGGATTACTTGGCACGCACTGTATTGGCCTATTGATAGAATGTCCAAATGTTTTAAATATTATGATTAATTTGTTTCAACACATTAATCCAAAAATTTACTAACATTAAAAAATATATTAATTATTGAAGTCATGTGGTAAATTATGCACCAACCTAAAACATTCCAAAAATGGAGTTCAAAATATTACGGAATACGGAGATGCTGAATAGGACCAGAGAGCAATGTAAGAATTGTTTGTAGATCTATGGACAAAATTCATGGCCAATTTGAGTGCAAATAGTTGGCAAGATAAGAGATTTGGTGATATTTAAGGACTAGTTAATAATTAAATCAAGCATCAAATGGTAACTATTGGAAGTTTATGCAAGAACTTGAAGTATCCAAATGGAACTAATTATAGGTGTTGTGTAGTTTCTTGATTCAACTCTCAATGAATCTATCGAACACAATGACAAGTTATATCTAAAGAGCACGAGGTGACAGACTTCCTTGATCAAAACATAGTTTAATGATGTTTCAAGATACTAGTTAGGAGCACAAATGACACATATACATGCTTGAATAATGATTTGGGAAACTCGCTTAGATCTTATGACTTTGATGTACAGGGCATGATCCGTGACAGCTATCATCTGCAAGGACTTTACTTTTCATGTTCAGTAGTTTTGAACCAGATCCAACATTTTTGACCCTGATGCATGCGCCGATTTTGTGTATGTTTATGGATCACACAACCCACTTTAGCAACTGTATGTATTGCAGATCTGTACGAGGATTTTACCAATGTTACTGGGGATCGCAGTAATCTCGAGTTACCAAATGAAATCCATTTAGCAAGGGATTATTCTAATGCAATAAAACAAGAAGCATTCTAAATGTGTAACAGGAAGAAAATTGGCACGATAGGTCCACGAAATAGACAGATCCACAAAACACACATTGTTAGTGTGTGATGTGTGGGAAGAATGGTGAATATAATTCAGCAATTTGCAATAGCACTCCTTTAGTGCTATTTCCCATTAAAGGATAAGGATGGGGAAAAAAAAGATGAGTCGTTGTGTAAACAATGCTTCATTGACCTTGACACCAGCCAAGACAAAAAAAAGCAACATCTAATGTTCCAGAAAAACAAGAGAATAAAACTAATATTATAAACCAAAACTTATTACCTATAGAGCTTTTCATCTGACAGGGGCATATAACTACAGAAATTCTGCTCCTTGAACAATATTAAAAACTCATGAATAATCCGTAGTTTAACTTGCTCTGATACGATAAATGATCTAACACTTTAGTTCAGAATAATAATTCAGCTTTTAAGTACATATGCAAGCATACACTTATATATTGTAGATGTTGTCCTGAAATTAACATTTAGGAAGCCTATGTTAATAGGAAACCTATAACAGAGTATCCTAATTACGTGTAGTTGTTCTAACAACTCAACAAAACTTCAACCTAATCTAAACATAACATTACCTAAACCCAACCTAATTTATTACTACTTAGAACTATCATTACTATTTTAGCACTATACATAATATATTCCTAATATGGATGAGGATGGACACAAAACAGCCTTCAGGTGTCATCTATGGGGCATTATGACTTCATAATGGTCATGCATTTAATGGCTTGACAAATGCACCGGTCACTTTCCAATCATGCATGACTCAGGTATTGAATGGGAACACTTGGGAAAGTCATTGTTTTGAGTTTTACAATTTGATGAAATTATGATTCATAGCAATTGTTCCTTGGGATAGATGGATTTAGGGTCATTGAATTGACACAGTTCTGCGTATATTAAAGCAACAGACTCTCTTTGCAAAAGAGTCCAATTGTGAATTTGGGATAACAAAAATTTTGTGCTTGGGCCACGTCATTAGTGTTCTCGGAAATTGGCCAAGTGAATCCCTACCACATTAAGATAGTTGTAGCAGGATTGACCAGGAATGGCCTTTGCATGCTATTATAGGAGATTCGTTAAGGGATTTTCACAACTTGTCAAATACATCCTCGACAAATATGACCAAGACAAGATCTTTTGACTTATGGAGTAAAATCAGCACGAGAAGCTTCTGATACCCTGGTGGTCAAGTTCTTTGGTGAGTGAGTGCATGCCTAAGAAGGATTAGCTGTTCCACGATTTTTTCACTTCCACTATGTGTTAGAATGTTGATGCATCAGGCATGAAGGGATCGGGGGCAGTTTTGATGCAAAAAGGATGCATTCCCATGGGCTTTTGAGAATGGTAAACGTCATGAAGTCTTGTCGACTAAAACTATGAGGAACATTTACAATGTATTGACAAGGAGATGTTGGCCATAATGCATGCCTTGGCCAAATTCAGGTAGTAATCTAGTTTGTGGCAGATTTGAAAATTAAGACTGACCACAACATGCTTGAAATGATGATTCCTCAAGCCACTATGCCAATATCCCAATAGAAAAATGGGATGAGCATCTCTATGATGATTTCGTTCACCGGTCTCCCAACAAGTTCAAGGTAATTTTGATTGTAAAATATATGATGTAGTTGCACAAACTCGCTGAAGTATGTCTCATAAGAAATTTTATGTCGTATCATCTAGTGATCAAGGCATTTACAAGTGGCTGATTTATCCTTTCAGAGAAGTATTCATGGCTATATTTGGGTTGCCTAAATAACATTGTGAGTGACAGATGGATAGCTTCGGTTCCTTAGTTAATTTTGGCAGTAAAGAAGCTCTTTCATTTGACAAAAACATAGTTGACGTCGCAGGATAATACTGTACAACCCTCAATGATAGATGGTCATCACTCGAGCTATTGTGAATAAGTGAGGATTTTGAGGGATACTATTGCAGCCTTTATGTAGGACTAGCAAGGAGCTCAACATGGATCTAAAAATGAACTCTATTTTCATCTGGGCGAGCTACTATGCTATACCTTTAATACATCACATCACTTGTGACAAATTGAGTATTGTCTTACCAAAATATTAAATTCCAAATATATTATTTTTAGAGTCTCATATCTTTTGTTCCATTATTTGATCATCACAGATCAATTTAGTGCCAGGGGCAAGAGACTTGGTGAAACAAAGTCATGTAGATAGAATTTGTCTTGAGTCACTGAAGGAAAATCTCCAACAAGTTCAAATAATAGCTGTAACATCTAGTAAGACTCTAGTATTAATTGTAATAAGTCATGATTTCTAGGTTGTAGATAAAACATGGCACTTCAAGATGTCTACTTAGCATTGCCAACAGTCTTTCATCAAGACAACATAGCTAATGAAGCTTAGGGTTTATGTGAATTTTCTTTACATAACCTTAAATTTGATCAAAATTATAGATATGGTGATCTGTTTGTTTATTGCGCATAGAGTAGTCCTACATTGAGCAATTTCATTCATAATTATATTTCATTTCCTCTCAAAAGGGCAATTTCGAAAGAATTCCCCTAGCTTAGAGTTGCCTCCACTTAGAAATGTTATCCATTGTAAAAATTAATCAATTAGTTTCATAATTGCCATCGAGTGTAAAAATCAACAGATAGAATTGAAAAATGAGAAATTGGTCTAGCATAAGGTAGAATATTTCACAGTGCGATGTGCGAAAATCTCCCAGCAAAAGTCTTGCTACATGCTGAAGGTGTATCGTCCTTGAGCATGAATCTAGAAATTTGCAATTGCTTGAGGTTTTCCTCAATTTAGTGAATTGACATGAGGATTATCATGTCATATTTTTTTCAGAGTGTACAAGAATCATTGAGACCATTTGGGAGATAAAATGATTCCTTATTTCATATCTCTAAGCCAATACAATTGAAGTAGTCCTAAATAATGTCATAGTCTCTGAAGGTTTACCTCCATTTAAATTTATTTCTTTAAGATCTTTGACGGCTTATGTATTATTATCTATAAATCTAATTTAATATTATATCTAAAAGTGTCACTAGACACTCCTAAAAAAAACCTAGATGGAAAATTGTAATGCCTAACATTAAATGAGGGGTACAATTTTTGAAGGAAGAGTTGGGAGGAAGTAAGTCGAATCCATACTTGCTATGGGTTATCAAACCCTTATTCACATTTAACATTGCCTAGGTACTATTTCTAAACCCACAGTCAAAAACTAGCCTAGGATGTGCCCATTAACTAATTTACGAGGATGACTTTGCAAAAATTATCCTTCTGGTTGTCCCATAATATGTATACGAATTCCCTCATTTGATATCATGAAGAATTCAATACAAGAACACTATTTTTACATCCATCCTACCAAAGTATCGTCCACTCCCCCACGATCTTATCTTGTGTTGAATGAAAAACAAAGGAATAAAGAACCCTATCACTAATTGATTTTTCTATTTAAATGTTTATGACTAATGTTAGGTGCATCCTCATAATCAAGGTCCTTCCTAATAAGCATATCCCTTTGACCAACTAGTTGGTCGGATTTATACTTGTTGATAGATTCCATCTTCTCTTCCATAGTTTGCATTTAAAATCCACTTACATCCAATGGACTTATTTCATATAGTTAGATTAAAAAATTTGCACCCTGTATAATTTTAACTTGAATAAAGGAGTGCAACTAATTATACATCCATATCATTATTCTATTATGCGAGTTGAATTGAGTGCTTCATGAGATGTATTAGATTCAATTGCTATCAACTCAAAACTAGAACTCATGAGTGTGCAAGATTTACCTCAATTATTTATTAAACTTCTCATTCTACCCTCGTTGATTTGATTTTTTTCTGGGAGAAGAGACATTTAGGTGGGAGTCTCTCATGTTGCTTTCGACCCACTTTAGAATGTTGAGGTTGCTGATACATGATTTTGAAGAACTTATTTTCCAAACTACCAAGATCAATGAACAAGGTTCAATGAAATTGTAGATCATCTTTCTTTTGTGACGGAATCCTCATTCTACGTCATTTCCCTATTAGAGAAATCTATGAGAGTGATGAGTCGGTAGCTTAATATTATTTATGTGGAAAGTGATATTAAATAATGAGTGATCGCAATCCAAATCATCTACTCTCAATATATATTAACTTTGACTTAGGATCCATGATACGATACTCCTAATTGAGGTAGTTTTGTACCACAAAAATATGCACTAGAGTGTATTTACAATCAATCTTCTTTCCCTTCATATCTTGTACACATGCATATATTCATATGTAGAACCAAATACATCTCAAATGCAATAAATAAAAGGATTATTTGATTAACTCCAGTACCTGCTTCTGGTGTATTTTATGTAATACACTTTGATAGGTGCTTGACTTTAGAATATTTACAACTATTGTAGACCGTTTCTACCATATAGAATATAGTTCTCCATGATAGGTTATGATTGTTTACATTCTGCAATGCCATTCTTTTTGACTGAGTATACGATGGAATCTGGAATGTCATGTAGATGTCTACTTTCCTATTAAATAATTACAAGAATATTATTTGATGTGAATTCCTCCCATGAATATGAGTGGAGAAAAGTATAGGGCTACCCGATCCATTGAACAACTCACTTATAGAAGTTATTTGAAAAATTGGTATATACTTGCTTCATGTACCTTCACTTTTATTTAAAAATAATACCCTTGTGCATGTGAGAATATGTCATCAGTAAACAATTGGAAGTAATTAAATCCATAAAATGACTAGCACTAAAAGGGTCCTTATAGATAACAATAGAACATGACCTCGAAGTGGTGGAGTTAGCATGGATTTAGTGCTTAACACTCAAATGGATTCATGACCAAGTGTTGTACTTCATTTGCCAAATAAGGGGTCTAGGACTCAAAGTAGTTCTCCTATGAATCATGAAAGTGTGGATATAATATATACCTCTCTACCTATATTCTTATAACTAGGATGCTGTCAACACAAAAAATCATGCAGTAACTATTGGGGTAATGTACTCTAGTCTCAATCACATACTACTATTGCAATATGGTTCCGGAGTAAAGTGCAAAAGTATTGAGTTAACCCATGTAAATTTAGGACACCTTTCTTTGAAGTTCATGATTTTGCTATATGTGTCTTGCACTATTAATTTCTTAGTTTATACTTTTACGGTTCAATGATTTTTCATTCTTCATCAAGAGTGCCCTACCAAGATGCCAGTGCTAGTGATTCACACATCCCCTATGGATTGATGCTAATTTTTCCTCTTTGCACTTTGGTCACACTTTTTGGGCAACTTTGCTAGACCATTTGGAGACAAAGATCTTAGTCTGTTTTGGTAGTTGTCCAATTTTCAGGAGCTAATTATGAAATTGCAATGTTTCTCAGTGAATAAAATGAGAATGTTAAATTTATGTGATCATAATAAGCATTACAATTGAACTAAGAACTACTTATCACCACTGAAGGTTGGCATCCAGAAAAGGGCATCTAGAGCTAACATTAAGCATCCATTCTAGCTGCATTGATATGGGACAAAGGTTAGTTCATCTACATCACACTTCATAGAGGGGATGTATAGTGTCAATTCCATGACTAGAAAGTAGTGTATTTACATTCTACAATCTAGCTAAGGAGGCTCACTACATCAGAGGTATGGACATAACCACAAGAGATTTTTATGAACATTTAGGGCAGTCAATGTCCATGTTTAAGCACACATGGTGACACATAAGAACTACATTTGTAAGCCTTATGAGATGTAGTGCAATTCTCGATAATGTATGTCCACTATTGCTTGTGTGTGCTAATTCATATTTTTTGACCCCTTCAATTGCATATTATTTTTTTAGGATTTGATGTCTTTAAGTCCTTAGGGATTTGCATAGTGCTTTGTTCATTACAGGTCATTATAGATACCTTGGAGGTGCATCTTATAAGAAGATTTTACATGAAAAAAGTGCACATAATAACGTGTCAAGCCGCAAGTCACCATATTAGGAACCAGGTGTCTGACCATTTCTACTGACATAGTGTGCTTGAGAACTCAGACTATAGTGGCCACACATAGGATCATGAAAATAGGTTAAGCTCTAGGAAAGGACAAGTATATCATCAAGGGACTAATGGATATACACCTTTTTTAAGCTTATATGTGACTAAATCTTCCATTCCTATTTGTCATTGTGCATTCAGCTGTGAGAATCTTGGATATGACTTAGAAAAATAATGTTGTTATGAGGAAAATTCATCCCCCAAGTTGTACATGATTGACAGGTGGTGAGTGGCATAATTTCTTCTACCGTTGAGAAAGTAGAAATTAGTTCAACTGCAATTATAAACTTCAGGTCTTTTGAGGGATCCCTTGTAAGACTAGTGAAGGGAAAGTTCCCACTAGTATAAAGAAAAATCTGAAGAGGTCTAGATATAAGTTTGAATTTTTTTCAAAAAATGAGATCCATAGGAGCCTGATGGATGACTTAGTACTCAATGTTAGTACTGGGGTCTGTGGAAGTGTGAAACTAATGCAGATATATGACCGAATTGGGTTCATGGTGTACACATAGTTTAGATACTATATTAATGCAACAAGAGAATAGTTTATCTGTCCACTAACATAACAATTCACTTCACCGTTTCTAACCTTGAGAGATACATGGACACCTCGTGTGCTTTGGGTGAGTGTGCCTTAGTTATTTAAAGTGTGATATGTTAGCGTAATTGTGGGAAACTTTTGTGTAACTGATATAGAGCTGGCGTGCACATAAGGGAAGTAGACTACTAAACTCCAACATTTTGGTTCCATTTTGATTAACACAGGAGAACGTCAAAGCCTAGTTACACGTTGTTGAGGAATATTTCACAAAACATCATCTGAGCTACAAGGATTGCTCTCCAAGAAAGTGGGTCAAGGCTAGTCTATATAACATTCCCATTTTAAGACTTTAGAAACAAGGGAATTTTTTTTACACAATGTTCTCTGTTCTAAATAAAACATCATTTAGAACACACATTCCATGCCAATCAATCTCATAACAGATAACCATATGCAGCTGTAAATGACTCGGTAAACTACCGATCTCTCATTTCATGACTCGGTTTCTAACCGATCTCTCATGTTTGTCTTTAAGTATAGAATACTTTATGTATACTACGTATACTTGGTTTTCTTACCCTATTCTGGGTACTGAGTGATCTGTTTAAAGAACCTATCTGAATATTTGTTACCAATATTCATCTGACATCACGTTTCTTTAAACTAGGTGACATAGGACAACACAACCAGCAGCTTGCGATACTTTGGCCAAAGATTTCCAACATACTGTTCATGTTACTATTCCTAGATGACATACTCGTCAAATCAGAATACGTCCTTCACCTCACTCTACTGTTATCTAGAATGGTCTTTACTGACTTCTGTCAGTCCAGTTGCCCAAGGTTTGACCCTAACCCAGGTTAGCGACATAATTTGTTATAGGGAGATGCTCACGATGACTTAGGGTATATGGGCATACGCAACTGACCTAAGTCGATCGAATGTGCCTAAGTACCCTGAGTCATAGAAAGCTACTTCCTATTCAAATCATGCTACTAACTTGACCTAGAGAGAAACTAAGTTCAAGTCCAGATGTGTGTAGATCTAGATGAACAAATGCGGAAGGGTGTTGCCACATGTCAACTGCAACACTGTATCCTCGAGAAGTCCTTAGTCTTCTCGAAGGTACAGTCCTGCAGTTGGCATGTGCCAACATCCGTCAGAACTACTTCATCATGATGTACATACCCCTAGGTGGTCATTAACACATAATTAAATTTGGATTAAGATTCAGATTACAGCAACCTTGCAAAACCCTAAATCCAACATTCCTTAAGTTCTTCTTCCATATTTAATCTGATTAATATTAAGAACTTCATTAACTCATGATTGCTTTTATGTTCATTAACTTTGGCATAACAAGCAGTTATCCAAAAACAGGACAGCAAACATCATAAGGTTAATTTAATGTAACTTAACTGTTCAAAGAAGGTGTAGCATCCACATAGGTTCAGCTAGAGTAGACTTCATAGAAAATGAAGTACAATGATTAACGATCATAAACACCATTCCTTTTGTTTTACATTCTTTTGAGAGAGGAAGAGTCTTCCTCTACATGATTAAGTGTTAGGGTTATCATACCCTTTTTATCTTTCACAATTCCTATAGTTTAATTGTATGTCCATTACACATTCTATAATTATACTATAATTGTTTAGATAAAGAACGACATCTTATGCAACTTATCAAGTTGCATCTTAGCAAGGGAGATTGAACTATTCCCTTCATCCCACTTATTAAATGATAACAGTAATAAGTATACATCAATTAAAAAGAATATAAACAAGGTAAATTCCAATTTCCTTCATAAAAAGTACAAGAATTTACACAACCATTTGAAGTAGATCTCCAAACTTTTCAATTCATCATGATAAAAATATACACTTTACAAGATCTATGCATTTCAGGCATACTTCATGTCAAAAAACATTAAGATCATAAAGAATACAACTTTTCTTTTCAATACAACTCATGAATGAATCTAATTTCACAACATAAGAGCTAGACTTTAAATCAGCCAATACATCATAAAAAATATTGCCTTCTTTTATCACTTACGAAGTCCATCTACAAAAATTGCTAGCACGGGTCAGTTCATTGAACTGAGCATGATAAGCACTAAGCATTAAAACGAAGTGCATTAAACTAATTGTTCCATTAAAACAACTCTGCTTTAATGAAACAATTAATGTATCATACAAATAAGCATAAGTAATAACAACCCTAAAAGAAGTACAAATAATAAATCAGAATTCACTTTTAAGAAAAGAACATAATATAATCAGCAACTACTGCATTATATCAGATAAGTATTATCCTAAACAATTACTTATTTATATCAAACAACAGTTCTTGAAAAATTAATTATTTCATAATTCTTTCTAAACTTGAAATACATAATTAACTTTACTACATAAACAAAAAGAGTTACTTCCAGAATCAAAGACCTTATTTTCATTGTACCAAGTTTCCAAAAATCATGTACAGACAAGTTCATTTCAGCATAGTACATATTTAGGATGATTCATCCTACAACTTAAATAAATAAGAAGAAGAATCATTACGGACTATCCACAACTCACCATTCATCTAAGAGATAGAAATCAGGTTCAGAAAGTACATAACCGAATACCTACATAACTGTATCAGTCAAGGAAACCAATAAAATGATTCACCATTTAAGAGACAACAACCATTAACAAGAATCCCAATCCAATCTGAGAAGGGAGAGAAACAAAACAATCATCAACTTACTTGCAACCCTTATGAATTATTCTACATTATTGGAGATATCAGTCAGTGATCTGAAACCATACGTTCCATAAAACAAAGTAAGACTTACAAAAGGATTATTTCTTACTCGTGTCCATCCAGGGAAGGATCATATTTACTATTGAGTGCACAGAGAGGAGTCCATCAGAAAACAATTTCCTAATGATGCATGACTCATCCATTCAAAAAAAGTCAGACTAGAAATGATTACGTTTTCCTTTCTACAGGACAGACTCAGCTGTACACTACCCTGAATCGACAAGACAATTGATTCCATACAAAATAGCTGAGATCAAGAAAGATCAAATGGGAATGGTTTGGTTTTCCCCTGTACCAAAAATGACAGTCCCAAAAGTTTCTTAAACATTCTACTATTCCCATGAACTTTCCACAGTCAACTAGCAACAAGTTAAATTAAACAACCACAAAGAAGTTTCCAGTTCTGGAGAGTGAGTTCTCATTACCTCATCCAAGATCAAAAGGGCAGAGAGCCAAACTCAAGAAGTCGAACAGGCCTAGGATGGTAAACACCCTAACAACTTGGGAGAGAGAGTCGATGTATAGAGTAGTTCAAAAGAACTTCAAATTGAACAGAACTTAACTTCCCAAAAGTTAAAGGAAACTTCAATAGAAAGGATCCAAACCGAGAATTCATTCACCATTGTTTTATCAATTGAATTCCAAATCCCTTTTTAAAACCCAGAAGTTCTTTCAAAAGGTTTCCAATAGAGAATACAAAACCAAACATGAAGTTTAAAGAAAACATTACTTCTATTTTCCTTATGAACTCAAACCGTATCAGTAACATCAAATACCAATACTAACCTAGTTCATATACAAAGTAGAAATCAGTAGGAGGGCATACAATAACCATAATCCACATTCATCCATTCATCTTTGTTTTAACACAAGTTTGAGTTCATACTGAAGAGTAAAGTATACACAACAGTCCCGAAACAGAAGTACTAAATCTTCACATAAGAAGATATAGTTTAAAAGAGTATTCAACTCCCTTTTTAAAACCCAAAATCCATTCAAAGGTTCTGATAGAGAATACAAAAACCCAACACGAAGTTTAAAGTTAAGTTTCTATATTAAATTCAAACAGTTGATTCCAACTACAATAACTTACATTCCATCAAAAAATAAAGTTCAAAGAAGTTAGTGCAGAGAAGGGTAATTATTCCAACTACAAACACAAGTTGAAGTACGAAACACAAGCTTCCAAATACTTCAAAAACCCATTAAATTTCTTTCAAAAGTTCGAGTTCATAATGAAGAACAAAGTATACAATACAGTCCCGAAACAGAAGTACTATATCTTCACAAAACAAGATATATTTTATAAAAGGATATTCACCTATCTTTCAAAACAATCAAAGATAGTCAGTTAAAAATAATGCGGGTTACCCAGAACAGAGGGAAACAAGATATCCTTTACACGTTTTCACGCAAGTTCGAGTTCTTGGAATACATTAAATATATATCCATACAGACCGAAATAGAAGTAATACAACTTTTCAAACTCAAAGATGCATCAAAGAGAAGTATCCCCCTTTTTTTCTTTCAATTTCTAAAGAGACTTCCAGTTCAAAACTCAAACCAAAAACCATTTACTCAAGCTCTTTTTCAAGCAGACAGTCCAGAATGCATGTTCTAATCAAAACACTAAAGTCTCGAAAGTTCTATATGCATTTCACCATTAAACTTACTCAGAGAGAAAACATCCAAAACCAACATTATCATGCAATGGATTCATATCCAAAAATCATAGAGATTCTTTCAACATGAAGCAAATAACCAAACAAAAAAGATAACCATTTATCTCATGAGAGCAGAGTTATTTTAATGAAACATTTAGAGAAAAGCAAGAAATCTTAATGGGTAGAGCCTATCATGCCTGATAGTGCTTCTGCCGATTTGAAGAAGACTTCCAGCCGAGATTTCAACAATTCTTCTTCTCCAAGAAAGATCAACAACCAAAAATCTCTTTCCCCAATGCCTCATATACTTTCCCTGAATCGAAAATAGACCAGGGAAACCAAAAATAGCCACAAAGTGAAAATCAAACTGCTGGTTCGAAGAACCAGATAGCTCCATGCAGAGAAAAAATCACAAAGCATGCAAGACCAAACAACCCCCAACAAATCCACCTGCATTGTTTCCAAGATGGTTTGCTCACAAAAACTGAGACTCATTAATGCCATTTACTCTCAAATTCCACCTATCTCTCCTTGCCACCGCCATCCAAAATTGGTGAATCCTATTTGAACTTCTGCATGCATCACTAAACCTTAGTGATGAATCCACGTCAGGCTTCCTCCAAATTTCATGCTTCTTTCCTAATCTGGCAGTACACTATCACATTAATTACAAAATCAAATCACATTAATAGCTTAGGAACCATCACCTAGCTTCCCATTTTCCATATGACCCTTAGGTCCTTTTTCCACACTTCATTAGTTTGGGATAGGTACTAATAGCTTAGGATAAGACCTTATTCTAGTTTTAAAATATTTACCTTAGGCTATAAACATTCAATAGGTAAATAGTCATCTTAGGTTAGATCATAATTCATAACCAAATAGTATTAGGTATTAGGTTAGAAATAACCTAGCATCACCTTAGGTTATTTTCCCCTTATTCCAACTTAGTAAAAACAATTTAGGTTAGGATGTTATCCCAACAAAATAGACATAGGTAGAAAGATAGGTATAAATACCTTAGTTTAAGAATCCCGCTAGGATAGATCTCATAGGTCTAGGACTTAGATTTTTCAATATTTTTTTAATAGTCCTGACGCAGGCCTCTTTTCACTTAACACCATTAAGCATCCTGCTAGAGATCAATCAAGAAGATCTGAGCACAAAACATACAACAGAATGTAGGCATGATCTTACAAGACAATAAAGAATTTGTAAACATACAAAAGTTCAGTCTGTTATGTCTCTCAACCTCTGAATGTCAGTTTACCATTCAGACCAGGTAAGGAGATTTAAAACATACCTTGGATCAATGGAATTGATCCAAGGATGAGTCAATTAATAGAGATAAGTTTGTAACCATCATTACCAGATGTGAAAATGGATTCTTGCAAACAAACAATATCATTTCAGTCTAATGAATCCAAGAGAAGGAATGATTTATCCATGGCAAGCATGATCTTCAACAATCAAAGGAACACACCTCATCAAGAAAATCACATGTCACCGCTTGCAATGCAAAAGAGAAATATAACAGTTTGTCAAAGTGGATCATACCTAAATAACCTACCATTAGAGATTAAGAAAATGATTATTGATAGGGGAATAGAAACTTTCACAATGGTAGGATAAATTCTTCACAACGTGGGCAATACATGACATATGAAGGAAAAGAGGATATCAAGAAGAAGTTACGGATTCCATATACAAGCATACCGTTAAGAGGGGGTGATTTGAAGAGAAAAAAATAAAGGTATTATAAAATGATCTTGTAATTCTACGTGAGTCAACTCCAGGAATTGTAGTGATGACCAACAACATTACCTAAGGCAAGGAGAGAGCAGCAATGATAAGGAGCCCTAGGAAGGAATATTAGTGTGCCAAGGGAATATACAAGATCCGAAGGATGAGGAAGGAAAATATAATTCCAATGGTATCTTGATCTAACCTCCTGCACCCGCTCATGCAATTGGATCAACTAATACATAACATGTGATAATTGAAAGTGATAGTGAAGAAGAGGTGAAGAAGGATAATAAGAAGGAAAATTTGGATAGTATTTTACCATACTTTCTACAAACATTGCAACCCAAACCAAGGAGATCATGATTGAATATTAATATATTAAAAGCGTAGCAATTGGGGATGATGAATACTAACACCACCACACTAGCACTAACAAGCGTGCAAGGAAAGACATTAGTACAACAGGGATTTGGGGCTAATCTCTTAGCTACAAGTCGTAGTATGAGTGGAAGAAATTCCCAAATAGATAATATTCTAGTTTAAGGAAGAATTGTAAATACTACGTAACAAGTGGATGCACGTAATATGTTTATGAAATTTACTTGCGCTTACCATAATATCACTGGGTCAAAAATGCAGCAGAACATGTGCTCAAATTTGAACTTATATGGCAAGCGAGGGGAATAAATTCCTCGTAATGGAAAGAAAAATAATCTTCAAGTACATTGCTTGGTCCCACCCATACCTAGTATCAAAAACATGCCCCATTACAAGCACTAGAAGACTATGATCAACTTAAGTGGACTTTTTAACTGAATTCGATACTCCAGAGATCGAGCAGCAGAGTATTTCGATGCTTAAGGAAATTAAGAAGGCACTCACTAAGAGTGTACGTGCATATGAAGAATGTTTTAAAACCCTGATCTCCAAGCTCTCTTATGAGATAAATCCTACACAATAAACACAATGGTTTGTATGGGGGATTTTATTAACCTTTAGGCACGTATTTTCACACAAGACTTTCACCAATCCACAGGAAGCATTAGAAGCATCCTTGCATGTTGAAGCAATGGGAAGTCTTAATACCAACATAATCCCATTCATGGAGGTACATATTACATCTATGATGACCTAATTGGAGAAATTAACATCGAAAAATGCATGAGAAACACGTAGTTGCATTTGGTGCACTAATTATGAGGTGGAGGGACACACCAAAATTGCATGCCTGCGCAGAATTTTAAAGGCCATGCTTCTAGCTTGTGAGATATATGAAGGTTGCCATGACACTTGAAATTATCCTCTACTCCATCGTGCTAAGTAGGAAAAGGTATCTACTTACTGAAAAATATGTGATGCGCATACCCATGATACATCAGATTGTTATATTATTGACCAAATCCATGAGGCCAGATCATGGGGACTTCGACATGCTACAATAGAAGATGTTATCAAAGCACATGGTGGATATGGTCAAGGAAGAAATGGACAACGACGAGGAGGTCTTGGAGGTGGAAGATATCCACCCAAAACTTCTTAAAAATGTGGTTCACCAAATCATTAGTAATGTGATTACTTAGCCTTCCCAATCTCCCGACATTTTCAAAAGTAAAATAAGGTGGAAGATTTCCCCAACCTCTATAAGATAATGAAATAAAAAGGTGAAAACGGCACCAGAATGATTAAAATCATGCACACTGTGGTGGATGAGTATAGGTCAAAAACTTTACTAACAGAGGAGTCATCTACCAAAGTACATGTGACAATGTGCACTACTATATGAGCATAAGATACAACTTCAAAGAAGGTAAATCCCACTGAAATCATTATTGCAAAGCCCTATCCTGACGAAAATAAAGAGAAAGAGGTTCTTCAAGAAGAAAATTACTTAAAAATAGAACTTCAAGGTGAAATAGAATACATCATAGATGAAACAAGGTTACGAAATGAAAATTTAAAAGATTCATAGGATGAACGAATTTAGAAAAATGAGTTTCAATAGGCATGTAGGTTTCTACACACATAGGTTATATTACCCTTACTAGTTCAAATTTTATCACACCAGTTGAGTAAGGTGGTGCTCGGAAAACAATGGGGACGACAAAAAGGTAGGATGTGAAACTAGCAATGACAAAGGGTTTTGATAGATAGATACTCGTTGATGCCTATATCGATGGCTGGAACATTAATGACATATTAGTCGACACAAGTGCAAAAATTAGCATAGTTTAAATAGATGCCTCACTAGTTGCATCTCATAGAAGGTGTTTGGCAAGATGAGCCTTGAATTTCTCTCATATGGGTGAAACCCAAAGAAACTATCAATAAGAAGGAGCTATGACTCAGCCCCAAAACTAGCAATCCTCCCTCCATAAGTAGGTGGATGGAGACAGAGAAGATCCCTAATAGCACCACCTATTTCCTGACCAATAAGGCAAGTCTCAACTACTCTTTAAACCTACATTCAAGGACTATGATACCTCTCTCATTGTGGTGAGTCACGACTATGTATGGTAGAATGTGATCTCTCATCTGGGTGTGTGTCACTCTCATGCTAACTAACCTCCTCTATTGGCTCTGGTTGTGTTTGAAAGTGATCCTACATGAGTCTCGTCATATGTTGTAGTGCATCTAATATCTACTTCCCAAAATATTCCCTAGGAGGATCTGAGGAGGACTGCTCACACACTTGATTTTTTGTTTCACGTCGTGTGGTACCTTGCCCCAACATCCTACACGTTGGGGAGAAAGGTACATTAGGTTTTTGTGGAAATGTTCATTCATTAGGTGGTTTACCTAACTCAAGCTCCCATCTAGCTACAATTTTATCCCCAAAGCTTGTTTTTAATATCAGATGTCATGCCCCGTAAGGCACGGGTCCAAAAATGACCAACAAGTACTAAAGGAAACCCACAAATAATAATAAAACCTGATCACTCATGTATTTCCCACCGTCAAGGAGGAGCTCAAAGTTGTTTACTAATTTGATCTCATGGATGAATTGTGGAACATATTCATCATGTGATTACACCTCTAAATGAATACTAAAAAGGTTTTTAAGGTGAAATTCATTAACATGGTGGTTGTAGTTGATCTTGCATTGATTTGATTGAACAGTTGGGGCAAGAACATATTGAATTTCATAGGTTTTTCCATTTTTGAGGGGAATTTTTCTTACGTTTGAAAGGATTTGCAATGCTACGAGCAAAGGAAGTATCGACGATTTGTAAAATTTATGAATCTTTCTACAAAGGAATGGAATTAAGAAGGAACTAGTAGATATGAGGCTATTCTCTTATTATTTCACCTTGACATTATTCGTACTCTTCTACGACCATTACAATTATTTACATCTTGGCTAGTATGCCCAAGGGATTGTGGTTTGATCTATGTAACATTTAGTTTGTGATATGTTTTTAACGATCCCCAAGTGTGGAAGGATCCCTGACTCTCTTACACCCGAGAAATTTCTTGTCATGCATGTGGATTTAGATGGAGTGAGATCATTTATCTTTCATTTAGATCAAGAAGGTGCATATGTGTAGGAATGGGCATGAATATCATTTGGAGCTCATGTTTATGAAATATCCTCTCTAGGCTCACATTGAGTGTTTGAGAAAAATTGTTTTGATGTAATTACGTTGAAGGCGTACTCCAAATAATATATAGGGGAGGGAAACTAGTTAGTTCTGACATCATTTGTACATGTCGTATCAATTTAAATTAGGCGGTGGTCATTTTCTTATGACTTTAATCGTGAACGTTTGGTGTGTTCCCATTGAAAGAAAGAAAAAAAATAACTGTTAACATCCACTAGGCTACCAAAAAACAACATATGGGACAATAGATCTTGCTAAGGATATTTTTGGCATTCATATCTCTTGTCAGTAAGTTTGATAATCAGCTCCCTTATTTTTTCAACCATATTATCACTGAAAATATCCTATAAGGATGCAACAGACACGATACTAGAAAATTAGGCCCAAATGTCATTGTAAGCATTACACTCCAAAATGAAATGTATTTTGACTCCATTGCACCATTCGTACATAAGACACGGAATCTCTTTTCCCATACCACTTTAAGTGTTTTTCATCTATCTATTTCACAACGAAGACAATGTGAGTTACTTCTCAATTGAGATATGAATATATTTGCTTTCCACGGGATATTAGCCCCTATAAAAATCCTTTTGTTGATGATCACATGTAGAGTTAAATTCCTCCAAGTAGTACCTCTTCTTTCTCCCTTATTACTTTCCCCACATAACTTGGCGAAGTGTATCTATAAAAAAAATCTTTTCACAACACCCCTGAATGACCGGGTGTGGAGTGGGGATTTTGGTGTGATTACACAACATGGGACCATCTCTCAAGCTGTGGGACTTGCAAAACTTGAGATGTCCCTCCGGAGAAAGTCGGTTCTTGTTTCCTAATCTACCTGCCACAAGCTACTCCAGTGAAGCCATAACCTATTCTATCCTAATCTAACCATTCTGAGGGGACAAAGAGAGAGGGGGGTGGGTGAAAGAGCCTACACTAAGCATCAATACACCAGAAAAGGAAGTGGTTGAATCACATATCCAACTGCCTGAAGTGGAGAGAGGTGAGCAGAGGAGAGGGTGGACAAAATGCACCACGGTCCAGAGATAGATTTCACAAAAACACCACTTCGAAACTCATTAAACACAGCTCCGAGGACCTACAAAAAACATCAGAATATGCACAATATACCCTGCAATGATGAGAGGTAAGAAGAGACAATAAAATGAGCCAAGGATGGACAGATGCATCATGAAACAGATTCTATTGCTCCAAAATGTTACATGGTACATCATTAGTGGGAAAGAGGTAAGAAAATTCCATTACAGAGCCATGGGAGGAGGCTTAGACTCTGCATTCTACCCTAAGGAAGAAAGAGAGAGGGGGTAGAGGAGAAACAATGACCAACCTTTTGAATATGCCCCTTCATTACAATATATAGGAAGAATAAGAGAGAGAGGAGGGAAGAATTCAAATCCTGCTTCAACCACCTTGAGATATGCATTGAATCCCACTTTGAAATCTCAACCACTATCAATCAATGCCCCTCTCAAATTTGCCTACAATCTATCGATTCTGGTTCCCCATCGGCTGTTGAAGTTCCCCAGCGGATCAAATCAAATCAGATCTGGTAGTTGAAGAAATCAGATTTTGTATTAATGGCATGGAAGAAATTTTCCCATTTTTCATCCACAAAATTCTATTAAGAATGCTATTTAATGTTTCCATGGCATAGAGGGGTCGAGACATTTCCAAAAAGTCTTCTCCCACCCAAATATTGAGCTTTTCCAGTCAAAAGATATGGCCATTTTAATATTCGGATCACGGGAGTGCAATATTTAAAGAGTCTGTCCATACAGGGTCCACGTGGCGGCCTCACGCACCTTGAAGATTTGGCCCCTTCCTTTTGTTCTTGAAATCACATTGGACTGACACATGGTGGCTTTCGCAAGCTCCACGGTTTCCTTTATATTTTTCCTGAGTCTTTCATTGCTTGGCGGAGCCAAAAGTCTGACCCTGGACACGTGGAGGTTTGGCACTTGTTTGGAAACCTGCCCCAAATTTTACTCTTGAAACAACGCCATGGTGACACTTGGCTCCTTCTGTCGGCCTGCCTCTGCTTTGACTATTCAACCCCCAAATCTATCCCTTTTTTGGACCTAGGACACACAATGAGCCCGCACTCATTTGGGGCTACCTCCAGACTTTCCTTTTGGAATCACGCCAATGAGACACGTGGAGGCTTCCATTGGTTCTCTATACTTAGTTGATTTTGGGCCCGCTTTGTCCCACTTTTTAATTTGGGCCACGTGGTGAGACCACGCTCATTTTGGTCTCCACTCTTTGTATTTATCTTTGAAGTAGCGTTGTTTGGACGCTCGGCACCTCCCGCTGAGTCGAAGAATTTTCAACGGTCGGTGTAACTTTTTGGGGTTCTAGATGCGTGGAGGTTTGGCGTTTGTTTGAGGACTGCCTTTTAAATTTAACCTTTAGAGATGTGTCGTTTGGACACTTGGCAATCTTCGTTGTCTCCTCCATACTTAGCCAATTTTGGGGCTCGTTCTGAATCATTTGCGAAGCCCGAAACCTTTGAGTCTTTTCCATTTCTTCTTTCCTTTGAGCCTCTGACACACTTTTCCTTCCAACCCTAATACTCCATTTTGTTTGCTTGTGCCTGGATTTGAAAAACCCTGCTACTCCATCTTTTAGAGCCTGCCTGTAACTTGTCTATTGGATTTGAAGCGTAGGCTCATTTGAAGGAACCATTTCTTGAATTTCTTTCTACACGGGGTCATGTTTGATCCAATTTTTCTAGGGGGCAAAAATTGAGATAACAATTGGCGACTCAGAGGGGACATCTGCCTGCTAGATGAAGGGACCAGTAGCCTTGAAGCATCCATTGGGCATGGAGTCAAGAATAATAGCCTGATACTGATCCTTTTCTTTTAAAAAATCTCCGAGTCGCTGCCCCAATTTTGCATTGCTGACCCTGAACCTGCCCTGTTGCACTCTCACTGCGAGCCTGACTACTTGCTTAGCGACCCTGAACCTGTCCCAGAAACAAATTGTTTCGAAAATGTTATTAGTTTTTCTGCATTTGTTTTATTTTGAAATTCACAACTGTTACAGGAAACTATGGCTCTTTCTGTCATGAATATTGAAGGGTCTGGCCTCATGCACCTCCAGAGAAATGTGAACAAAACTTATGTACAAAGACAAAAATCATACATGCCTCAAATGAGACATGCAGAGTGTGCACAAGCACTTCTTCTGCTGGAAAAAAAATCTACTCCTACTCTTATACTAACCAAAGAGAAAGAAAAGCTTAAACAAAGCCTGCAACTAGCAGGGAGAAGTAGCTTCCCTTTCTCAAAAGGGGCAGCCATGCAAATGATTTGACACTGAATATGGCTGCTTGTATGAGTGAAAAACTGACTTTAAGCCGGTCCTCCACCCAAATCATCAAGGTATCAACATCAACCAAAAATACCTCCTCAAGTTGATTGGCATTGGACTCCTAGAGGTGTTGATGATGACCCTTGGTACTTTGATACTCATCCTCATGCCCTGAAGTAGGCATGACTAGTTTTGGCTTCTCCCTTGGCTCCAATGAAGCCAAGTACCTGATTGGGCATGGTCTGATCCTTTGGATGTGCCCATTGCTCTGAATTTCAACTCCAAGAATGGAATCTTCTTGCTGACCTTCCTGGGTGGATGGTGTGAGAGAGATGATGACATCCTCTTGCCTTTTCCCTTCCTTCTCCTGTGAAGAACATGGAAGACTCATATCTTCCAACCTTGGTTCCAGAGGGATGTTATGAAGACACAAGCTGTTGTCCTTGAATGCTCTCCTTCATGGTAGCAGGCTCATGTGCTTGGAAGGTGGATGATGGAGGAGAAAATGATGTGATCTCCATAGGCTCCTCTCCATCAAAGCAATCTTCCAAGTCAGACAGATAATCTACCTCCTTGTTGTCCTGTTGCATGTGCTCGACCTCATCCATGGTGTCCTCCTGATTTGTAACTTGCTCACCATGGTTCCCTTCATCCTCAAACATGAAGTTTGAAAGATCTCAAACTCTTCTTCAACATCAGAGCTTGAAAGGGGATGAAGTGGGAGGAAGAACTGAAGGTTCTTCTGTGGCCTACTCCACACTTGGAGCCTCTAAAACTGTATGGTCCTCCTCCATCATGGGTTCATCAATCAAATCAAACCCTTGAAATGAAAGCAAAAAATCTTCAATGATGCTTTCTTCATTGAGTGGCTTCAACTTTGATTTGATCTCTCCCAGCTGCTCCTCTTCAATGGGACTTGGAGCTGATTGTTCCTCCTCCTTAACTAGTTGTGCAGCTTGGATCAGATCAGCATCCTCTTCAGGAAAAGTGCCATTAGGGACACTGTATTCAGAGTAAACAAAATGTTGATCTTCTTCTTCTTGTTCTTGTTCTTCTTTTGCTACAAACTCAGCCTCAGCCACCACTGGCTCTTCAACCTGACCTCCTCTATTGGCTTAACCATCAAGTTTATCTTTGTAAACCCAAATTTGGCAGCCCAACTCTTCAAATTGTCTATCATTTCTTCTCTGTTGGGCTCCACTTCTTGTTGTTTTCCTTGACTGGATTCTTGAGTCTCTTCCCAACATGGACTTGGGAAAGCAAGAGGAGTGACAGGTTGGGGTTCAACTAGCTTTGCAATTGTTTGTGGTGGGGAGGGAGGTGGAACTTCTTATTTTTTTGGAGGGAATGACTACTTGGGAAGGAAAAGGGGAGAAGAATTGAAGTAAGATGGAAGACTAGGAGATGGAGAAAAGAAATCAACACTTGGGGCAGCAAGTGAGGGGCTTGACTCTTGATCATGTTGAAATGATAAAGTTTGAGAAATAGAAAATGAAGAGCTAGAAGGTGGTGGACTTACCCATTGAAAATGTTGTCTTGCACTTTACTCATAAGCCTCAATGTCCTCAATCAACTGTGTAAGTTGAGGCAACACTTCAACCATGAAGTCAAGCTTCTCCTGAGGGTTGTAATGTCTTGGAAAAGGGCCTCCCCATGGACAAGGTTCCCTATAACCAATCTTGAATGCCTTCATTTGTGCTATGGCCCTTGACTGAACCATGTCAGCTTCCATTTTTTGAATCTTCTCCAACAAACCAGCATTCTCCACATAGTTGATTACTTGTATAAATCTGATTATAAGCAGAAATATAACACCAATGAACACAATATTTTAGATAAATGCTCTCAATGTGCAAGAATAATAGCTTAGCCACTTCGAGGGGGCAACCTCCAAACCAGACAATAAGACTCAAATGCTAAATGAATATGATCAACTACTACCTACTAACCCCTATATATACTATTCCTATGCTATGGCCAACATCAAGGCCAAACCACTAATGAAAATATAACATATATGAAAGAGATACATAATGATAAGAATTTATGATAGCCACAAGTCGGCTATATACATCCAATATAAGATATATGATTAAGGGCGTAGCATGCCCCTCCCCTTCGAAGCAACATTGTCCCCAATGTTGAGAAGATCTGGATGCTGCTGCAGGAAATTTGCATCCTCCCAAGTTGCGTCTTCATTGTCTAGATTTTTCCACTTGATCAAATACTCAGTGATGACCCTTGTCCTCAATCACTTAGTGCGTGTCTGAAGGATGCATTCTGGTTCCAGGATGATTCTTCCCTCTTCATCAAGCTCGGGTAACACTGTCTGGGTTGATATTGTCTGTCCAATTACCTTCTTTAGGCAAGATACATGGAAGACTGGATGAATTTGAGTAGCCAGAGGAAGTTCCAGTTTGTATGCTACATTGCCAATCTTCTGTAACACTTGATAAGGACCATAATACTTAGGTGAAAGCTTGTTATCCTTTTTCTGTTGTTTTAAGGACATTTGCTTATATGGTTGTAAATGCACAAAAACCCAATCACTGACTTCAAAATGTCTTTCACTGCGATGTTGGTCTGCTTGCTGCTTCATGCGGTTTTGTGACATGGCCAAATTCTCCCTGAGACTAGAAAGCACCTCTTGTTGGTGTTGAATATGTTCTTCAACTGCTCGAACCTTTGGTTGGACTCTCAAAGATGAAGTGATAGATGGTGGATGGTACCCATATAATGCCAAGAAAGGAGACATTTTAGATGAAGTATGAAAGGAGGTGTTATACCACCATTCTGCCAGTGGTAACCATTGGACCCATCTCGCTTGCTTATCTGATGTAAAACAATGAAGATATCCCTCCAAGCACTTGTTTACCACCTCTGTTTGCCCATCAGACTGGGGATGATAAGAGGAACTACGAGCTAGTTGTGTGCCCAAGCATGAGAACAAGTCAGTCCAAAAATTACTAGTAAAGATAGGGTCTCGATCACTCACTATAATCTTTGGTGTCCCATGTAGCTTCTGAATTGTATCCCTGAAGGTTGTTGCTACTGTACTCGCAACAAATGGATGTGATAAAGCACAAAAATGGGCATATTTGGTGAGTCTGTCCACCACCACCATGATTACATTTTTACCTTCTGATTTAGGCAATCCTGTGATGAAGTCCATAGACACCTCTTCCCACCTCTGGCTAGGAATAGATAGAGGTTGTAAAAGACCTGGGGACTTAATTGTTTCGCCCTTATTTTGCTGACAAACCATGCATTCTGCCACAAACTTTTGGACATCTCCTTTTAGCCCTTCCCAGAAAAAATCATGCTTGATTCGATGATAAGTCTTTAAGAAGCCAGAATGACCCCCTACTGGAGAAGCATGGAGCTCAGATAGAACCCTATTTTTAAGGGTTGAATTCTTACATAGATATAATCTATCTTTATACCATAAAACATCTCCTTTCCATACAATTTTTTCTGACATGCTTGGATCTTGTTGGAGATTTTGAATGAGATTTTGTGTACCTGGGTCATTTTTCCATTCAGACCTTGCATCCTCTATCCAATCCTCCTGTAATACAGATATGGCACACAACAATGCCTGGGCAGATTCATCCTTCCGAGATAAAGCATCAACAACTACATTCTCTTTTCCTTTCTTGTATATTATCTCAAAATCATACCCCAACATTTTTTAGACCCATTTCTGTTGTTCTTCTAATGATAAACGTTGCTCTAAGAAGTATTTCAAACTATCATGATCTGTCTTTACTTTGAAATGTCGTCCCATTAGATATGGTCTCCATTGCTTCACTGCATGAAGTATTGCTAACATTTCTTTCTCATAAACTGGTTTAGAGATATTCTTACCTTTGAATTGGTGGCTCTCAAAGGCAATGGGTCACCCTTCTTGCATGAGTACTTCCCCCATACCATACCCTGAAGCATCACATTCAACAATGAATGTTTTTGAAAAATCTGGGGTGGCTAGAACTGGAGTGGTGCACATGGCCTCCTTCAACTTCTCAAAGGCCATAGTAGCTTGCTCATTCCATTGGAAAGAGTCCTTCTTCAATAAAGTTGTGAGTGGTGCTGCGATGCTGCCATAATTCCTTACAAATCTACGATAATAACCTGTAAGCCCCAAAAATCCTCAGAGATTTTTTAGGGTTTTGGGAACCTTCCATTCAAGCATGGCTTTTATCTTGTTAGGATCCACTTTAACACCTTCATAAGAGACAATATGACCCAGATATTCAACCTCCTTGACACCAAAAGAACACTTAGAAGGCTTTGCATAAAGTTGATGTTGTTCAAGAGTTTCCAACACCTTATTTACATGATGCAGGTGTTCCTCCCATGTTTTACTATAGATTAATATATCATCAAAGAACACTAAAACAAACTTTCGAAGAAATGGCTTAAAGATGGAATTCATCAAGCTTTGAAATGTAGAGGGTGCATTTGTTAGTCCAAAAGGCATTACCAAGAACTCATAGTGTCCTTCATGTGTCCTGAAGGTTGTTTTATGAATATCTTCATCCTTGATTCTAATCTGATGATATCCAGAATGAAGATCAAGTTTTGTAAAGTAAACAACACCATGTAACTCATCTAGCAAATCATCAATTACAGGAATAGGAAACTTATCTTTAACTGTGTACTTATTGAGTTCCCTGTAATCTGGACACATGCGCCAATTGTCATCTTTTTTCCGTACCATCACTACAGGAGAAGAGTAAGCACTTTGACTATGACGAATAAGTCCTGCTTCTAACATCTCTTGAACTATCTTCTCAATCTCACTCTTTTGCATATAGGGGTACCTATAAGGTCTGATGTTGGGTGGTTGACTCCCTGGTACTAGCTGGATGGCATGGTCATGGTCTCTTTTGGAGGCAGACCCTTGGGCATTTCTCCAAACACCACTGAGTGCTCATCTATAACTGCTTGCATATATGGGAATAAATGTATTGGAATGATGTGCTTCCAATGAAAATAGTTGTGCCACAAACCCTTCTACCCTTTCTAAGAAATTTTTGCATCTGATGAGAACTTACCATCTGTGGGGACTTTGCTCTTAGTCCTTTTAGTTTAAAAGTCCTCCCTTCTGACTGAAATTGCATGAACAACTCTTGGAAATTCATTTCAATGGTTCCCAAGGTGGTAAGCCACTGAACTCCTAACACAATGTCTACTCCTCCCATGGCAATGGCATACATATTGCTAGTTAGCAAGTAATCTCCCATGGTGAGATTAATGTTATGGCATTTTCCTGAACAACTAACAGTTTTCCCATCAGCGATCATGACTTGACATTCTGGAGTTGGATAAACAAAGCAGTTCAAGCGTACCGCCAACTTATGATTGATGAAATTGTGAGTACTTCCCGAATCAATCAACACTGTTACCCTCTATTTTTTTAAGAATCCAACTACTTTGAGAGTTTGGGGAGTGCTAATACCAGAAATTGCATGACATGATATTGTTGGCTGGGGATCTCCTAATTCCTCCTCTGGCTCTACCTCTTCATCTTCTTCATTTTCTTCTTCTTCAGTAGGTCCCTCAATGTAGAACAACTTCTTTTCAGCACACTTATGTCCTGGCCCAAATTTGTTGTCACAATTAAAACATAACCCTTTGGCTCTCTTTTCTTCAATTTGTTGAGGTGTCAGTCTCACTGGCCGAGGGAATGATGGTGGAAGGGTGCTACGATCTCTGATATTACTGACAGTTTGTTTCCTACTGGAAAGAAATTTTTCCTCTGCCCTACGTGCCATGATCATAGAGTCTGAAACCTTATGAGGATTAAACATACGCACCTCAGTCTCAATTTTTTCTTTAAGACCCCCAAGAAATAAGTCATTCAAATTATCTTCAGGAATATTTTCCACCCGTAAGGAAAGGTTTTGGAATTGATGGATGTAATCTTTGACTGTTCCTGTTTGTCTGAGCTTTGCTAATTGGCTGAAATAATTCTCTGACACACTAGAACTATAGTGCAATTGCAACTCTTCGGTGAATATTTTCCATGTAACATTGAGGCCACTCTTTTTCCTTTGAGCACATAACCATCGATACCAAATGAATTGGTCAGGTTCAAGATACAACGATGCCATGGTAACCTTTTGTCCCGATGGAATCTGATGAAGATCAAAGAAATTCTCCATCTGGTTAATCCAATTGAGTGGATCCTTTCCATCAAACTTACGCATTTCCACTTTTGGAATCATGTTACGGGCTTGCAGAGTGTTTGTATTTGGATTGGTCATGTTTGCAGATCCACCCTGGCTAGTTTGTCTATTACTTTGACCTAAAGATCCACCCTGGTTAATATGAGTATGATTGATTTGTGGCTGATTAGGAAGGATATGATGACCCATGATATTGTAACTAAATTGGTTAATGAAATCCTCCAATCGTTGTCCAATCTTTTCTACATCTTCTTTGCTGGCCACTCTACCTTCGAGGTTTCACAACTCTAACTCAAGATAGCTGACCTTATGGTCAGTTGAAGTAAACCCTAACCCTGAGGACTCTGTAGATACCCCTTCTGACTCTAACTCCTCAACTATTATCTCATCCTTATCAGGGGTTTTACCCGGAGTGATGGGATTCTTTTTGCCTCTTGTCGAAGGCCCAGCCATGATGCCCCAAAATGGTAAGATTTAAGGATCAAGGTCAAAATTTAGGGTTTCAGATTTCAATAGGAATTCGGCCAAATTTTATAAAACTCAAAGAATGAACTCAAACTAATTTTTAATCTTCTTTCTGTCAATGTAAATAACTTTGAAAAATTCCACAAATTGCACCCTAGGTAGCCGAATTATGAAAAAACATAAAACCACTATAACTTTTGCAAAACAAGTCAAAAATTCTTAAAATTTGGAGGGAAGCTTACTTGACTTATTTCACCACACCTCAGAAAAATTTGCAAAAAAATTTCTGCAATTTTGAGATATGGATGAACCTTCACAATTAGGGTTTGACGCAGTGCTGGCCGAGTTCAAGCTCTGATACCACTTGTAATGTAATTACTTGTATAAATCTGATTATTAGCAGAAATATAACACCAATGAACACAATATTTCAAATAAATGCTCTCAATGTGCATGAATAATAGCTTAGCCACTTCGAGGGGGCAACCTCCAAACCAGACAATAAGACTCAAATGTTCAATATGATGATCAACTACTACCTACTAACCCCTATATATACTATTCCTATGCTATGGCCAACACCAACGCCGACCCACTAATGAAAATATAACATATATGAAAGAGATACATAATGATAAGAAGTTATGATAGCCACAAGTCGGCTATATACATCCAATATAAGATATATGATTAAGGGAAACATGTCCCATCGGGCGTGCCAAAACTGTTAGTGCAAAATCACAACATCCCCAAATGGCCCGGGTGTGGAGTGGGAAATTGGTGTGATTGCACAACATGGGACCATCTCTCAAGCTGTGGGACTTGCAAAACTTGAGATGGCCCTCCGGAGAAATCCAGTTCTTGCTTCCTAATCTACCTGCCACAAGCTACTCCAGTGCAGGCAGAACCTATTCTATCCTAATATAACCTTTCCAAGGGGATAAAGAGAGAGAGAGGGTGAAAGAACCTACACTAAGTGGTGATACACCAGAAAAGGAAGTGGTTGAATCACATATCCGACTCCCTGAAGTGGAGGGAGGTGAGCAGAGGAGAGGGTGGACAGAATGCACCACGGTCCAAAGATAGATTTCACGCAGATGCCACTTTGAAACCCATTAAACACAGCTCACAGGATCTGCAACAAACATTAGAATATGCACAGTATATCCTGCAATTATGAGAGGTAAGAAGAGATGATAAAATGAGCCAAGGACGGACAGATGCATCACGAAACATATTCTATTACTCCAAAATGTTACACGGTACATCATTAGTGGGCAAGAGGCAAGAAAATGCCATTACAGAGCCATGGGAGGAGGCTTAGACTCTACATTCTACCCTAAGGAAGAAAGAGAGAGGGGGGAAGAGGAGAAACAACAAATAACCCTTTGAATATTCCCCTTCATTACAATATATAGGAAGAATAAGAGAGAGAGGAGGGAATAATTTGAATTCTGCTTCAACCACCTTGAGATATACATTGAATCCCACTCTGAAATCTCAACCACTATCAATCAATTCCCCTCTCAAATCCACCTACAATCTTTCGATTTTGGTTCCCCGGCAGATCAAATTAAATCAAATCTGGTAGTTGAAGAAATTTCGTTCTGTATTAATGGCCTGGAAAACATTTTCCCATTTTCACCCACTAAATCTTATTAAGAATGATATTTTATGCTTCCATGGTGTAGAGGGCATCGATACATTTCCAGAAAGTCTTCTCCTGCCCAAATCTGAGTCTCCAGTCAAAAGATATGACCATTTGAATATTCAGATCACATGAGCGCAATATTTAAAGAGTCTGTCCATACAAGGTCCACGTGGAGGCCTCGCGCACCTTGAAGATTCAGCCCCTTCCTCATGTTCTTGAAATCATGTCGGAATGACACGTGGTGGCTTCTGTGGGCTCCATGGTTTCCTTTATATTTTTCCTGAGTCTTTCATTGCTTGGCAGAGCCAAAAGTCTAACCCTGGACACATAGAGGCTTAGCGCTTGTTTGGAAACCCGCCCAAAATTTTACTCTTGAAACAGCGTCGTGTTGACACTTGGCTCCTTCCGTCAACCTACCTCTGCTTTGACTATTCAACCCCTGACACTTGGCTCCTTTTGGAATCACGGCAATGAGACACGTGGAGGCTTCTACTAGTTCTCTATACTTAGTCGATTTTGGGCCCGCTTTGTCCCACTTTTTAATTTGGGCTACGTGGCGAGACTGTGCTCATTTGGGTCTCCGCTCTTTGAATTTATCTTTGAAGTAGCATAATTTAGACACTTGTCACCTCTCGTTGAGTCGAAGACTTTTCAACGGTTGGTGCAACTTTTGGGGTTCTTGACACATGGAGGCTTGGCGTTTGTTTGAGGACTGCCTTTTGGATTTAACCTTTGGAGATGTGTCGTTTGGAAACTTGGCATCCTCCGATGTCTCTTCCATACTTAGCTAATTTTGGGGCTCATTTTGAATCATTTACAAAGCCCAAAACCTTCGAGTCTTTTCTATTTCTTCTCCTTTGAGCCTCTGGTTTTCTTCCTTCTATTTGCTCCTTCCCCGACCCTGCTACTCCATTTTTAGAGCCTGCCTGTAACTTATCTATTGGATTTGAAGTGTAGGCTTGTTCAACAGAACCGTTTTTTGAATTTCTTTCTGCACAGGGTTGTGTTTGATCCATTTTTTCCATAGGGGAAAAAATTGAGATAACAAAACCATAACAATAGCTTCTAAAGGTACAACACCCATTTCAGCTAAAAGAATCTCAAATGGGACCGAGATCTTTAGTTTTAACTTGCTGGTAATCATATTTTTTTAAATCCTCTCAAATTATTTCCACCTTAATCTTGATATGTTGCTAGCCCAAACCTCACATATGTAAAGCACCAATGGATTTACAAAAATCCGAAACAAAGTCTGCATAGTTTTCCAATCCCATAATTTTGTGTCTCTGCATTTGTTTTGCAAAGCATAAAAATATTTCTAACCCCTAAAGTTCTCTTTTTGCTACAAATCTACCAACTGAACTTTTTATTAAAGTCAAACCCAAGGTATTTATAATTTATTACTTCCTCTAAAATAATTCCATAGAAATAAAAATCATATTGAGTTCTTTTCTTTCTATTGGAGAATATCGTGATCTTGGTCTTATTGGTGTTGACTCGCATCCCCACTTCTTTGCAAAAGTTCTCAAGTGCACATAAATGCTTTTGGTGTCCTTGAGCGGACCTAGCAATCAAGATAAGGTCATCAGTATAAAGGATAAGTCTTACAACATAGTCTCCTAGGTGAACACCATCTTCACTCTGAAAATTTAGTCATTCCTCAATTTTTTCAATATATAGGCCAAATAAAGTAGGTGATAATTTGCATCCTTGTTTAACCCCAATATCCTCCTGAAACTTTCTGAAATACTAGTTTGAGTTCTAATTTTGACTCGCACCTTTTCGTAAATCCTATGAACAATAACTCTGTGATCCACTAGGATACCAAGATCCTTAATTCTATCCCATAACTTGTTCCTCCAAACTTTTTCAAAAGCCTTCTTGAAGTCAACAAAACAACAATAATTTTCCTCTTAATCATTCTAGACTTTTTTAAAAATGTGACTCAAAGTGATACCATGATCTATTGTTGAATACGTAGGCCTAAACCCTGCTTGCCCTTTTTATCTCTTACATTTTTATTCTGCCCACTTGTTGATTCTGGATTCGATTATGCTACCACGCAACTTTGCAAACAATGGGTTGATCATGATGGTTCTATAATTAGAAGGATTGTTAACATCTCCACTCTTAAAAATAGGTATCACAAGACTGGTAGTCCAATCTCTTGGAAAACCCTACTGAATGATGTTATTGAAAATGTTGACAATGTGAGGAGCAAGGAATTCTTTCCCCCATTTTAAATATTTTGTCTAAAACTCATCCAAGTATTTGGTTTTTCCAACCGCCAATTTCAAAATACCCTCCTCAACTTCTTGCACAGTAAAAAGCTTTGTTGACATGTTGACCAAAGGGGGCACCTTCAACTTTAAATCATGCTCATAAAGTTGTTTTGCAAACTCAAACCATTGATTGGCTATGATATTGTTGTTTTTTGTGTATTTTTTCTTTGATTGAAATTCATCCAAAATACTTTTGGGTTCTGTTTCCCTAAGTATATAAGTTATGTTTCCGATAATACAACAACATCAAGGTAGGGATGTCAGCCCTAGAGATTTCAATCTTATTAAGATTCAATAGGGCATGCCAATTATAGCCTCCACCATCTCCTTTAGGTGCACAAATATTGTTGTTAAAGTTCATAATTTCTATTCCATGTCTTGAAATTCCTAAAAAACTTATTATGCCAAAAGGTATATACCAAAGGGGAGGAATATCCCTTGGCTCTGAGAACCGTCAAAGCGATGCACGACAGTATAGGCAGACACTTTTCTGATGGGTGACGAAGAATCCTTCCTTTTTGTAAAAGGTGGGTTTGTTGATCATTGTCCTTTCTGGTGTTGCAATAGTTGACTCAATGTGCTTCAAGGGAAGACTATGGACAACAAGGCATATTCACTGATAGAATTCAATCTTCACTCAACTCTGATTTTTTTATTAAGCTTTGCAAACAAATTGCATAATCAACAACACTTGCCCCATTGCAATTTTTACAAATAAAATTTCCAAATTCATGTCAATGCAGATATTTAAATCAAACATGCCACAGAGAGTTAATAATTCTTCACCAAAATGATCAATGTCCCTATTTTCCCTAATGTCCATGAGAATATAATTGATTAGGCTTGGGTGCGTTTGAAAGCAATAGTATCAACGACATAAGGTTTTTTATTGCCACTTACATGTTCTGGTTGTCACCAATGCACTGTCTTGTACCCTGACATTTACGTTTACGTCATTTATCAATTTTTTCGTTCTTTTTTTCCTACTTGCATGTTGGTCAATATTTTAAAGTTGTGATCTGGCTACATTCTTGGCTGATAATTTTAAGGGATGAAATGTATTAGATAGGTTTTCATGTACTTAAATACAGAACATTAGCCACTTGTTAAATTGTACACTACAATAAACTTAAAATATTTTAAAACAAAAAAGCTAACTACCATCGAAGCATAAATTCCAAAATTGTTGTTTTCAATATGAGGAATCTCTTTCAAACCTTGACATTACACACTTTGATGGTTTTATTAATAAACACGTGGTGGAAGCAACTACATGGCAAACTTCATAGCAGACTAAATTTGGTAAACTCCAGTATTTTTTCACCTCTCGTTTCTCCAACCGCCATAGCCAACCGACGTCCTTCTCGTCTTCCTTCCTTCTCGAGAAACAATTTTCTCCTTCCCTTCAAAGCTAACAAAATCAAATTTAGCATGAAAATCACTCTATTTCCTTATCAATTTATTCAATTTGATGTGGATCAATAACTTCCCTTTAATCTTGATTGTTGGCTCTTTATCAAATCTTGACTATCGAATCTTTCCTAAATCTTGATTGTTAGCTCTTTATTAGGCATTGGGAATTGAACAGATGAGTCTCAAAATTAAATTCAAATATTTTTTGTGGTATGCATTTATTTTATTACACCTAAGCATTAGATTTAAAGATGTTTTACATTAAGCATTGTTGTTATGTTTTGAACCTGAACCCAATTGGATTTTCCCCATTTTTTATCTTGATCCCCTTAAACACAAATCACACTCAAGTGAATAGTGCGAGCAATATTGAGACTATGAAGTGGAGCACAAATAGCAGATATTATTTGGGGAGGAACAATCTGATTCATGAAACAAGTGTGGGACATGCAGGTATTTAATATCCACCTTTTTTGTTTCTACGTTTGTATTCATGTCTCTAGCTTATGTACAAATAAAACATCGTTCAATCGAAAATATTGATGTCATAAAGAATAAAATAAAATAATATGAATCCCCATTTTCCCCATATTTTCTAAAAAAATTGTTTATTTCAATTGTGTAAGGCTTGGTTGTCAACATTGTAAAACTATTGGACAAGTTAATAATGTTTACTACGTGACCCCTCCATATGGCTTAAATTAGATGCAGTCCAATGTTCTTCTTAAGATCGATACTATTTGTTATTAGGTTTACTCATGTTACATTTTGTAAATATGTTTATCAATGTTGGTGTTTGAAATACCTCGGGTGTGAACCTTTTGATCTGCAACATGCCACCTGCCACCAAAAATCACAAATCCTCCATTTTGTCGACAAAACGCATAATGTAAAACTAGACACTATCACTTATATATGTAGAAAAAAATAAAGGATGACTACAAATTATCCACAAATGTTCAATATTGCATGATGTCAGTTGTTCCATTTGTAATGTTAACAAGTAATTACATTGATAGTCTTTTTCAACTAAACTAGACCGATGCAAGAAAAATCTACTGACACACAGATATCATATGGCTCTGGGTTCTTTGATCATTGCCTTTCGTTCATATCCATATCGTGAACGATTTTAGAGAGCATGTTTTGCATTTGGTTTGGTTTTACTTCTAACCGATTAACCAATTTATAATCTTCAAACTGAAACAATCCCTTTCCTTTTATGAGCTAGAAGGTCGAAGGAGGACCAAGACACACACAAGAAATTAAATTTCCTTTTTTTCTAATGCTTCAAGTGTTAGGTTTTTCTAACAAGCATTTCCAAATGCGAGTTTCAGTAAATGTGCCTAACACGCATCAAGGAAATGAGAGGTCAAGTTTTTTTTTCAGTGATCATTGACAAACATTGTCATCAGGAATGTTAAAGAGGGGAAACCCTAATCACTACGTTAATTGCTACAAAAAATATAATCATAAATGTGCATGAAACCAAAGATATAAGTAATGTTACACAAAGAGTTTTTGTATCTAACATATGTAGATTTTTGGATTGAACCTGTGCAAGTTTCCCTTCCTAATATTCATCAACCATGCCTTACTCTCTGAGATATATTCAAAGTATATTTTCCCAACGCCCCATGCACCACACCCCCTTTCTCCTTCAAAATTTTGACACAAATGACGTGTTTTAAATGTTCTTGGTCATAGGAAAGAGGATTTTCATGTACGATCCCCCAAGCATTTTTTACGCCCCTGCATTTCTCCTCCCTCAATCTCCTTCTTCATCACCCCTCCTCCTCCTTTAATGTTATCTCCATCAAATTTATCTTCTTCTTTGCACTGGTTCCACCGAGCATTTTCCCCACCCCTCCTCCCTCAAACCCCTTCTTCATCGCCCCTCCTCCTCCCTCAATGTTTCGCTCCCTCCAAATTAACTTCTTTTATTCATCCCCTTCGGCGTTCCCATCACACATTTCAAGTACGATTGCTAGTTTACTCTCTTATATATTATCTCGACGCGATTTTTTCTAGTTTCATCTTATGGATTGATAATACAAATATGTGGAGTCTATTCTAACTTCTTAATCTGATTGCTTACTTAGAGGCATGTTCATTGGCTTATTTCTTCCAAATAATGTAGAGTCAAATAAAATGTATTAGATTGTTGTTGACAAATTAATGGCATGTAACTGACTCCCCTTCGTGATTTCTTACTTTATATTTGTGGAAAGATAATTGAGTATATTAGATTTTGTATGATTTGTTCTTCATATTGTAACTTTCTATTGATAATCTAATATTTATCATGCCTTGCAAGTTTGGTACCACTATAATATGTAGGTTTCTTTACATGTTGTACCTGCACTTGTTTCAAATATCATGGTGTAAGCCTTTATTATATGTATGTTCAATATCAAAACATGGTGTAGGCCTTCTTTTGGAGATGGTGTTATCATGCATTGTTTCAATATTGATGTTTTTTTTTTAATTTCTTACAAGTTGGTGTAAGTTCAAGCCTTCTATGTTGCTGATTTTCAAACCTAGCTACCACCATAAAGGGTAGAAAGATTCAAAATGAGATTATAATTGTCAGAATTATCCACAAACTGTGGAACTTCAAACAAATTCTCAAGAAAGATTGACACTATAAGGAACCCTGCAAGTATAAGGGCCATGACAAGAAAAACACAAAACTTGTGGGTTTCTCCCTTATCCGTATGGGACTCCATAAGCTCGATATTGTATGAATGTTTTTTTCTAAATTTGTTGTTTCACTCTCTTTTTTGGCTTATATATTCATATCACGTTTTGATGATCCTATGATTTGTAGTAGGATATATCGTATGTTTTTCATAAATGCTTACAAGTTAAGACACGCATATTTGAAAGCAAAAAATTATGTTCCTTCCTGTAATAAAAATTTCTTCTACAGATTCTGTAAGATTTATTCCAAACACATTTATGTCTGGTTGCACAAAAACTAAAAAACCAACCTCACTCCGACACCATGTCAGAATTCATAACTATCTAGAATTATATATTTTCTAAATATCTATGGCATGATTGAAATAAATACATATTTGTAAATGTAAATGTGCAAATATTGTAAACTAAACACCACATGAATGAAATAACACTGACACAAGAATTACCGTGGGGAAAACTTTATGGCTAAATAAAATCACACAAAATCACTTTCAGATTTAGTAATTCAAATAATGAGGAACAATGTCTAACAATTGCAGACCTGCCTCACAATTCCATGCCCATGAATAAAATAACACGAATACAAGAATTAAGGTGGGGAAAACCTTATGGCCAAAAAAAACCACACAAAATCACTTTCAATTTTAGTAATTCAAATAAAGAGGAACAATGTCTAACAATTGCAGACATGTCTTACAATTACATGCCAATCGAACAATCTTTCTTTCAATATTCCCAAAAAGAAATCAATGTATTAATAGGGTGGGGATGAATTGGTTACAGCCTTTCAAATAAACTAGTTCACTCTTAACATAGCTAAATCAATAAATTGATTTATTTGACTTTACAACTAAGGTGTAAAGTTATAAGTTTTGATTTATTTGACTTTACAATTAAGATGTAAAGTTATCGCTTATAAGTTATATTGATAAGTTCAGTAATAAACTTACACTGGAGTTTATGTTTTGTTGTGGTGGGCCACACCAAATGTATCCCCGCAAACATTACATGCTCCAGTATTCAACACAATGAAAGCGCATTAATGTGGCTATCTAATCCGAACAAATACTTTCAAAGCAAAAACAAAATTACTCTAAAAGAATATCACAAAGTGTAAGAAGACAAATATTTGCAACAAGGGATGTAGCCATGAAGAAGAAAGTGTGTCATAAACACATTGCGTTTATTGGTGTTATATCATATAAATACAAGTGGAAAACATATTTTTGGGATAGAAAACATGTGGTTATTTGGCTCCATGGAAACAAGTAAATTCAAAATTGTTAATTTCAACTGCAAAAAGAAAAAATAATGGTACAACATATAGAAATGTGGAGCTTGGAACCCTTGTCGAAGGAAAGAGAATGTTTGGTGGGATATGTTATCGACTGAACAACACTTTAGTCACTAGTGTTGCTAGACTTTAAGGACTAACCCATTTGACTGCTCAAATTGTTGTGTTGTGTAAAATGTAGTTTCATTGTCAATCTTGGTAAAAATAAGCATTACAAGGGATTTTGTGTGGAAATTATTAGACCATTAAATGCATTTACCTGTAACTCTTGAATTTAACTTTTGAATATTATGACCTTTTTGTTCCCCTTGCTAATAAGGTGGCACATAAATTGTTTGAACATAAATATCTTAATTCTTTTTTTAATTGTTGCACACTCATTTTTAAACTTCCAAAAAGAGCTCTATTCAGTTCTGACACGTAAATAAGGGAAGTAGGGGATGTTTAATTAATACGTGTTAAGCTATGTATTCATGTCAGTTTGTGTTTACAATGGCATTGAATGCAATATTTACGACGATTTACTTCAACATCCCACAATATCCTAGAAAATCACCTATCTTCTGTCAGACCAACATTTGCTAACTCATTCGCCACCTCAATGGCCATCGGATATCCACGACAGCAACCATATCCAAAATGTTGATATGCCATCTCATTTGTCAAGGTATGTATGACATACATATGGTGTTATCCGATAAACTAAATAGTTATTACCCTCCATTTATAAGCCCCATCATGATAGGACTTGGGACTTAAATGATACCCCCATTTAGAGGTCACCCGTGTAATAAATACAATTACACAAGTTTTTAAATCCGACATGACCATGTACCTGTTATTTAGTGCACCCACTTCTTCGAAAGCCACCCCATATGGATGGTTCCACATGGAAAAGTTTAATTATAGATTAATTAGAACCTTGACAAGGCAAGATTGTCAATTTTGTTATGATGTATGGGATTTGTATGCTATGAGGACTAGCATGGTGCACTACACTCTTCTATTTTCATGTAAACCATAATATTGTATTTCCATTATATTCATTGCATTGCAAAGGAGTTAAATTTTAATCCATCAAGACTCCTATTTTGAGGTATCCAAGAAGGATTCCATCTTTTATGTTATCAAGCCATAATACATGATCCAAGAGGATCCTCACTTTGAATCAATCAAATAGTCTACACAAGTAATGAAACTATTTCTATACGGAAGAGATCAACAAGAGCTTTTTGACGCCTTTCGAACGGGGCAAAACAGACATCGTACACAGAAGATATAGTCCGCTGAAAAATATCTCTAATTGGCAAAAATTAAAAGCGCAAGTTGCACAAAATTGAGGTGGCATGATGTGAGTGTGACAAGTAGACTAATGGGACAATGACAAGTGGCAGTTTAGGCATGCAAAAATTTGGTTTGTATCCTTTGGTCTTCGAAGATCAATGTGGGGCCCACATGGTATGCCGAATGGGGGCCCAACAATTGGTGAGGTTCACTCTTTTTCAAGAGGGGGACCATGCTGCCTTTCCTTCACATTATATTGTATGGGGTTTCTCATATAAACCCATTTGAAGACTATTTTCTTATGCGTGTGGGACAAATTTCCCAATTTTGTCAAAGTTCGTACTAGCTTGATGAGTTGGGCACTGAGCTCTTCTATCAATTTGCTCGACCAACTCGATTATACAACTCATTGCCAACTCATCAACATTTCAAGACGAGCCACCTTAATTTCCAACCAACTCCTATCAACTATCGACACTCACTTCAACTCAGCACAGCGAGTCGGATGGCAAACTAAAGTCAATGGCAACAAAACCCTTGTGAGGCATGACTGAAGTCACGTGTAAATCCTAACAAAGGCTTTCAAAAGTCTCTTTTTGTTTCTTACGCTACCAATATGGGACAAACATCCTAGTGCGCTTGCAGCGGCATGCAAAAGGGTTTATGTGTGAGTGGGTAGGGTTGAACCCTTTGCCCACTCACACCTATTTTTAGTGCATACCATTAGGCTATATCCTAATTTGATAAGGCGGATGAGATTGTAAGTGATAAGGTTGAGTTGTAAAGATACACCAAGCAAAACCAAGCACATGGGAGGGGATTCAAACCCCTCACCATGTGGGATAAAAGAATAAGCTTTAACCACTAGCCCATCGGTCCAAAGAATGGTATAAAAAGAGCTCAATGGTATTTGAGGGATAATTTTTGAACTCTACAAGGGCTTGTAGAAGGATGGAAAATAAGCCTTTTCGAGGCAATTTCATCGTAGGAGTGCAACTAGAGAAGTGATCAGGGCCTCATAGAGATTGAGCATAGACTAATTTTGCAGACCAAAGACCTAGTTGACATAAAATTTTGTTGTATTTTAACATTTTTGCATCATAATTGATTGGTTCGGGAACATGATTGGACTAGGAGACATAGCCCATTTGGGTGAACTTAGTTATCACTTGGTTTGTATTGTCTATTGTCAGTTTTGCTCTTGTTGCTCGTTTTACAATTTATTTCTATTTTCAAGCCAATTTTTAATCATTTATTAAATTTACAAGAAATTGAAAATTGAATTTTAAGCATCCGAAAGCTATAATTTTGATACGCAAGGACACTTAAACACACTTTTCGGATCATTACATGTCCAAACCTATACATATCATGATGACCCATAATAAGTTTTGCATAATTTTATGTTAATTTACATACAAATTGTTATACTGCCTTAAGGGATATCCGTGTAATCACGTAAGTCTTGCATAATTTTATGTTAAATTACATCAAAATTATTGTTAACAACCTTAAGAGATACCATGTTTAATCACGTAAAAGACAAGGAGATGTGCTGGTCCAATATAAATATGTCGAGTATGATAAAAATATCAATCTCAACTGGGGAAATAAAATCATATGGGGACAGGATTACCAATGAAAATATTCAAGGGTGCAAAGTTATCTTTGGATGAAAACCAATTTAGCTGATTTGGGAACTAATAAGAGGTATGCCTTCTGTTCTTTAAATCTCCCGATCTGGTGTTTGGGTTTTATCTAGAGTAGTTCTAGATTTATTGAGCAAATTAAAAGAGAGACGTCATAATTATTAGTGATAAAAGAGAACTTTCAGTCACCTGCAAAAGGGGATGCTTTCTATACGATGTTATATCACAAAATTTATAAAATAAAATAAAACAAAGATTGGCTTTATGTCGATAATTATAACCCTAAATTAAGTACTCTGGAGTTTAGTTGAAGCTGTGAAATAAAAACTAGCCATTGCATCTCTTGGTGTAATTGTAAGGCCGATAGGCATTGCTATGATTTATTTGATTACTAATGGTTTTTGTTTTCAAATGCTCTCTTTATGGGGGTTTTCTTGTACTGTATTTCAAGGCTAATGGGCTTTTTATTCCTTTTGTTTTTTAAAGTTGTCTATAAATTTATTAGATTAAAAAATTAAAAGAGCAAACCCTTCATTTTAAATTTTTCCTCTAACCGGCTGTTTGTATAGACTTCCCACAATGACATCAGAAACCATTATTCTATTTTATAAATAAATATAAAACTGATGGCTAGGAACTATTTTTCCATATTGAGAGCGAGCGAGAAATTGTAGAAACGTTTCATAAACAAAGATTGTATGTCAATTAACAAAAGTGAGGATAACTGCAAGTTTGTGCCAAAAAAAATTGTATGTTGGCCATATGGAGTAGTCACTGCTGCTTATCTTGTCAGTTTCATGTCAGCAAGCGTCCATTCATGCAGGTATACTGCTACTAACACCTCCATATGCCACACTTTGATTGTATCAATTGGCAGATATTGTTAATCTTTACAACTGGCAATTTCACTCGTTGATGATGTCAACTGCAAACCATCCATTTCCGAAGCAATTTGACCATAAAACTTGCATTCATAACTTGTTGTCTGCATTAACGGTAGAGAATGGACAGCTCCAGATGAGTGAGTGGGTAGGCGGATGTATGAGATTTGTTATTAGAGTGCAATGAGATGTATGAATCATTAATACAAGATGAAGCGTTCTTTCTTGGCCACTAAGTGCTACTTCACCTTTTCTTTATTTCTTTACCTTCTCTGCATTTAAACTTGGTGGAAAATCTATTTACTTCTTACTTCATATGTGGCAAACAAAATGAATTGCAATGGCACCCGCTGTGTCACAATCTTTTTTTCTAATTCAACTATCCAATCTACTTCCTTTGTACATGTAGAGTTAGAAAGCCTATCAGCCTAAATATGTTAAATTTGTTAGTATTTAAAGATGACATCTTTCAAATACCACCACCATGCTTTGTTAATATTTGATGAATAATACAAAAAAAATGCAGTTTAAGTAAGCAAATAATTTTCGTGAGCATCCGCTAATTGACACAGCTTGGTCACTAAGGCATACAAAACCATGTCATAAAAACTATCTTTATTCAAGTGTGTACCAGCAGCAGACATGGCATTATCAATGATTTGCTTGCCATCAGGATAGTTATTATTTGAGATGATAAAAGCAAGCCCATTTACTAAAGAAGAAAACAATCCTGAGTTCACACCATAAAACCTAGCAATTTTAGCAAATTGATTTCAACTTTCAACATCCAATCATGCCATTGCTCCAAGTTCCAACATCAACGTGAAGTTGCTCACTTCAGCAGTAGGACCATGAAACTGAATAGGACCTGTTTAGAAACAAACCAATGGATTGTTGGATGACAATAATATGCATGCCATATACCCCTACAATTAGTAGTAATATCTATGTTCCGTCCATAAACTGTCCTAGACACCTGCCACTATCAACAAAATTAAGAAAACTCTAAAACGCAGATTTTACCTGGACTGTTATACTTGTTCTTTAAAGCCCATTCGTCCCGCACAGAAGCAAACTTCTTGAATGGTGCTCCTGGAATTTAGGATATAAAGTTATTAAATCAAAGTTGCAATAAAACACATCAAGCAAGCACAGAATGGAATATAAGAGACTATTTTACCGTCTAGCTCCACCATAGCTTTCTTAATAACAGGCTTGAACTTTCCTGCATATCCGCATACGTACGAAAATGAGTTTTACATCTTCAAATTATTTGCTAATATCAGATTAGTTCATTAAACATACACAGATCGCATGACATTTTTGTCATTATAAACTCATGTCAACACAAGTGAACTCAAACTACAATCAATAAGCCTTTACCAATGCTGATGTAATTAATTTCATTAACCTTCTAATAAAGAAGTGATGCTACTGGGTCAAATTAATAAGCATGAAGGAAAATGTCACCAGTCATATTATTCTTCTGTTCTGATAATTTACCAAATTGCAAATCCAAAAAAACTAAGACGAAACTAAGGAGAAATATAATTAGCGACACTGCATATGATTGAAGAGGTGGTCTTCCAATTTCAGTATCCAAAAAAATCGAATATAACTAGGTCTGCAGAATCTCTTATCCACTTTTCAAATTATAACAGGTGAAATTCAGATTCATATAACACTTTAGTTCAGTTCTTAAAATAGTATCACATGATTATACATATTAAGGATTCGGTCTGTTGCATGTCCGAAGGGTGACAGTATATCAAATAATTAAGAACATACGTACTAGCTAATGTCAATATTATCAACATTTTTCCAATCTCCAATAAAATCATGAGTAAAATGAAAATTGCTACTTTGCATAAAATACATGAATCGGTCTTCCCATTATATTGTTGTAAGTCAACCAGCATTAAAAAATATAGAAAATCAGCAATTGTTTCAATATCCACCACAAGAATGGTTGATAAAAATCTTTGGTATCAAATTAGTTTCTGGTTTGTACCTTTACGTCTTTCAACATCCATGAGCTCGGTAAGAGCTGTTCCACCAACTGTCCACTCTTCTGCTGGTGCTGCCAAATTGCCCACCTGCCAAACAAAGCTAACCCTAGCATCACCCGATAAAATGACAACAAGAAAAGCAATACAAATACATACAACTTGGAACCAATTAAGTATTTAAATAGCATACAGACATTTAGGATTCCTTAAATATTTAAAAATAACTTGTACAAGGACAAAAACTGATCCACAATGCTATAAATTATTAAATACCAAACATGAATCGATAATATGAAAACAGAGATAACTCAAAACCCTAGTTATGGATTGTCCAGGTTGTCTGGCATTAGAGGAAATCTAAAAAAGTTGGGTGTGGAAGAACAGAACGCAAGGGCATGAACAATATAAAACATATGAAAAGAACAAATCAGTCTGATAATAAATATCTCGGTCAAATATGCCAAAACTTATCATCAAAATCACTTTTCATTGCTTCCACAAACAATTTTTACCAGCTCTTTTAGTTTCTACCAGTAGTAAATGCTAGCCTTTACATTACACAAACTGCTACAAGAATGTAATATTATAATATCAGCAAAGGTCCTATACAAAGAAATTTCTAAAATGTAATCTGTAAATTTTGACCTAATGCCCTCATTAAATGTTGTCAAAACTCGAACATGCTGACGGATTTAGGGTTCCCCAAGTTGCTCAGTTTTGTCTATCTCGTCAATTCTAAGTATACCATGTCAATGCCGGTCCATCCCATATAGAGCCGCCATCGGGTTCCATTTCCATATAGCCCATCTAGACCCGCCATCGGGTCGCTAAGTACAGGTTTATGTTTGTATATCTAATAATCATGAAAACAATGCCTCATATCTTACATAAATTAGGATTTGCAGTGAGTAAAAATATATAGGCAAAGCTGTGTATGCTTTGTTTCCATATAAATGATAAAACCATTCCAACATATATCCAAACTGCAATGTGCAATCCACAAGTCAAAAAAGTTTGCAACCTAAAATGATGCAATGTGCCCTTTCTCCAGTCTCTATTTCACGTTCCTTTAATGATAATGGCGATCGCAAGACCAAAATCTCATAAAGCCAAAGAAAATAAATGAACAAAATTTGCGAGCTGAATCTGAAAGATTTGGTTGGCACCAGAAATTACAATTAAATTGCACCATTAAAGACCAAACTGAAGCAGATCCAACCATTATAAGCCAATGTGATTTGTTCAAAAGATAAATTATAATTTGTATTTGGTATGAATCATAGATTTCAAGCTCAAAACAAAGCATCAACAACATATATCTTTTATCTCCATCATGATCTCATCAACAGAAAACCACGAGGTCACAACAAGGAAAAGATATAGAGAGAAGCCAAAACAAACCGAAGCAATAAGGCCTGTCTTTCCAGCATGGAGGAGTACACCAGCAGCATAGCCGAGAGCATAGCAATATGTTGCATCAAAATTTGTTGGCAGTCCGCACCTTCCTTCGTAGCTGTAAACAAGCATATCAGAGCATACATTACAAAACAAGAACCATATCAATTTCTGTGCATATGATACCACCATTTCACAAGACATCAGAAACACCTATCCTGCTGTTAACATAATGATCTGCAAGGGGTACCTAATCATAAAGATAAAATTTACACTATCAAAGGTAGATAATAAAGCAAATGCAAGCTTAATTACCTTGTAAACACAATAAGAAAAGTATCATGTTCCATTCCTATGAAAAATTTCAGCAAATCAAGAAAACAATGAAAATAATATAAAGATGAAGTATCAGGTCTTTAAAAGAAACCAAGAAATTGATAACTATTGATCATATTAGTCAGCTTATATACTGGCAGGATTCAAACTTTTCATTCCTTGTTCCAACTCCAATTGAGGAAGAAACTCATGGAAAACCCTTCCAAATTTGGCACCTCAAACACTTTGCAAACTCCAGCCAAGCTAGGAATGAAAGGAAGGCTTAAGAGATTGAGAATACAAAAGATGCCCCCTCAAAGTACCATTTTCGGTAGATGCTTCTCACTGAAAAATGTCCATTCCCATCTGGCATCTTTTCACTTGAAGCTCCTTATGAAAAGGCAAGTCAGATTGATGCAGAAACTAATGGAAAACCCTTCCAAGTTTGGCACCTCAAACCTTTTGCAAACTCCATCCATGCTAGGAATTAATTGAGGGTTTAAGAGATTATGAATGGATAAGATGCACTCAATGTATTTTTACCTACAGATGCTTCTCACTGAAGAATGTTCATTCCCATGTGGCATCTTTTCAATTGAAGTTCCTTCCTTATGATAAGGTACTTAACATCTCATCATTCGTAAGATTCTTAAGTGTTTATTTTCCATTTCGCTTCTAGTTTTGAAAAAACTTGATCTTCAAGTGCTGAATGGTCAGTGTGCACTCAATTGCTATTGCTAGTTCCTTCAATGTGAAAGTGATATAAGACACAAGATGTCACCCTTATTAAGGAAATTAGATAGATAATTCACTATTTCTCAAATGTGTGTACTAATTGGGGGACTTATAAATTTATGAGCTAATTTGTTGTTAGCCCTATGAAAGCTGCTTGTTAATATGGCATGAGGAGTAAGCACGACTGAATGTACATAGACCAGATCTACTTCAAATTCTTTCTGCTTTCTGATGAATGACTTCTTCCTTGATTTTGTTATGTCATATTTAATATTTTCTTTCAGATGCATGACATCATATTAGAGTTAATTGGGTGCACGACACCTGTCTAATTTCAGTTGCATCCAGTGTGCCATCACCCAATATACACACCATCTTGCAACACACACATGATCACGCCGGCCCACATCTATGATGCATCCTGATTGCGGTATTTTTCTATGCGTTGAGTGCAATTAATACAGACACCTCATTCAAATATATATTAGCCAAGGAACAGTTTAAACGAAAATTTTAAAAACTAGAACATTACACGGCTTTTTTAAACTCTAATGAAGTCATGTACCTTGCATATAATTATTTTTTAAAATATTATGTGTATGTATGTGAGTGTGTGTGGCTATCTTTGCTTGTCTATGTTTATGTATGTGTGTGCGTGTCTATGTTTGTGTGTGTGTGTGTGCGCATGTGTGTGTGGCATGTGCATCTGTGTGCAAGTGTTTGTGTGAATCTTTGAACACATGGGTGGGAATGTGTGTGGGTGTGAGTGCGCACACGCACACATTCGTAACATATATAAGTTTGAAATTTCAGCATTGATAAGATAACAGTTTCAATCATAATAGATGTGTTATTTGATGTTGACTTTTATGTAGATTTTTGTACTTTCAATGTGCATTATCATTGCTAAATTTTAAGTTTTTTGTATGCACATATAGAATATACTATAATTCTTACACAATCGCACTGCATAGCCCACATACTCAAGTTTTGGGACCAGTGCCAAGTGCTTTGAACTCTTGTGTTGTGTACCCTTGCACCAATGCAAATTGCACCTTATACTTACAAATGATTTGTTGCTATTTCAACTACTTCTCACTGTATAATCTCTGACTGCAATAAAAGGTAGCCACATAGATATGCAAATAGTCCCTGATAATGACCATTTAGTCATGTTGTACTTATTTTTCCCTATAGAAATCCATCCAAACAAACTCGTACTAGATTATTAATTTTTGTGGGATTTAATCAATGTGAGTTTTAAGTCATCTCAAGATGACCTCCATGAGAAGTCATTACCCTAATGACATTGTCTTCATCTATTAATTATTGTGGGATCTAATTAAAATTGCCCGTGGAAGTCTTCAATTACTAGCACAAATACATGATTCGGTTGTAATTGGATTAATCCCACAATGGTAATGATAGTGAGACAAGGGTATCTATAAGACATTACATGCTCCAAAAGCTATGCCTATGAGGAAAGAGGCTAGATGGTGAGACACCCAAAGCGGTAATTACATTCAGCATTCCTACCCCCTATTAACAAATGCTTAAGTTGTTTTTGTGCTGGTTGGGTCCCCTTTTCTTGTGATTATAAACAATATTACAACAGGACAAACATCATTATGGTAATGGCTACCCATGGAGGTCATCTTGAGATGACAAACACAAGGATAAAATCCCCCAAAAGTATAGTTAACATTTTTTATTCAAAAACTGCATCCTATATTGCATCAAAAATCAATCAAAATACTGGATGGAAAGAATGGCAACTTAAAAGCTCAGAGGTACTCACCCAACACCGCTGCCTAGAAAGCCACCATATTAGTTTTGGCTCCATTGTTGACAGAAGTGACATCTTTCCAAAAAACACCCACTTTGGTAATGAAGTTGGATGACAATTTTAGTTAAAAGCTTTAAGCACTTCCAAACAAATCAGATCTTGATCCCGTTATTTTCGTACATAACATGTTGCTGGACAATTCATGTCAAACCCAACTCCATATGTTCCATGAAAGTTCCAATACCTTTGATCCCATTGTTTAAGTATATACCATGTTTCTGGACAATTCATGTCAACCATAACAACATATGTTCCACGAAAGAGCCAAACAAATAGACTCTAATATTTACCATCAAACAATCCCAAAAGGCTGTTCACACCCAACATTGCCAAAACACATTGTATTGTTTAGGTCTCTTACAAGATCATGCAAGCCTCATTAATCAAACTCGTTTAATCTGCTTGCTTTTCCCAAGTAGATTTTGATCGACTACCAGCCAACTAAGGATTCAAACTATGGAATGCCACAGACTTTGTAAATGGATTGTTATCATTTACCTAACAAAATTCTGTCTTGCAGCCCCTGTTTTCTGGCTAATTTGGAATTAATAAAAGGCCATTTTTTTGTGTAGATTTGGAGTAATAGAAGGCCTAAACCAGAGTCTTTCATACAGCTCAAGTAGTAAAAGGCTTTTTCATAACTGCATTCTGGAATTTAAAATTGAATCCTAAAAAAAGACTACTCTTGGGAATCATATTACACAACTCTGAGAAATTATGCTTCTCAAGCACACCTAAGAGATGGGTGGGTTCAACATCTTCCAATCCAGCCAATTTTTGTTGTCTTTTCCTAAAGATCTCCCATAATAGATTCATGATACAAACTAACCTTGAGGTAAAAGGAAGTACCGTATGCAGCACGAAGACAATCATTCTCCCAGTGCAGTTCCATCAGCACCATCTTCCATGCATACCAAATCATTTAAGGAACCTCAGAACATACAATTATGAAGCAAGTGGCTACCCCAAGCATGTCAAATAGGTTGAAAGGACCTTGAATCCTTGGGAATGTAAGCAGTTGTAAATAATTTGGCTCACAAGGGCCTAAAAAGAGACTACCAAACACTTTACAAATTTCAAACCATCACCTTCCCAACGAACACTATACTATGTAACTAATATTTTTAGTACAAATCTCTCACTTTTCCCTTTGGTAGAATGCATAAATAAAGGAGACAAGATGAAAGCCTGCATGTTCTCTTCTTTTCCAACAAGACCTCCCAAAAAGTAAATTATATTAATGTCTAAAAATGACCAGCGTAGATCAGGACTCAGAAACATCCAGATACAATAGAAAAGCCTTAGCTTAAAAAGAACACTGGGATCTGAAAAAGTAACTTGGCACTAAAAGATTAAAATGATGTAAACATAGCTGGAGGGGAAGACCTCTTCATTAATCAAATAGCTAATGAAGACCTAGAGTTGGAGACCAAGGTTGGAAATCAACATTGTCAAGCAATTATAGGCAAGGTCAAAGCATAAGAACAAACTACATCACCATCCACCACCACAAAAGGAACATGGAGTTGAAGAGGAATTTGGGAATGTGAACCTATCCCTATGGCCCCGGATAGGGGAAAAAAGAACTAGAAAGCCCTCAATGCCACCTAGAAGGTTTATCTACAATGCTTGGCATTAGATTGAGAAGACTATGGAAACCTTGTAACGACACATTGAGATGGATGTCGTCCCACTAACTTATCCACATCTTTCTATTGATATAAAATATCCAAAAGGTGCTTAATACCATCAACATTCAAGATAGGCTAAGCATATAAAAATAGTCAATTCAGTAGCCCTCAAGATCCACTACATAGCCATGCATCTCTAAGTGACTACCTATTAAAGGAAAAGGGCCAAGTACCTATGATTAGAATAACTGAACAAGGTGTATAACTAACCTCCTAAATCTCAATGCAAATTATGATACCTCCCCAGATTGCATGGTGGACAAGACAGGTGAAAATAAAACAATCCTCGTTCTTCACATCTTGGAGAGAACGAATATGGTATATCATCTCACCACGAGGGATATGGTGGTCTATTTCAACTCATGACTAGTTGGAGCTATTGAAAATGAAGCACACAATACAAGACAGATTTATGAGATATGATATGATAGTTTTCATAGATATCATTCATTCAATTTTATAGTACATTTGATAAAGTTTATGGTCAACCACCTTGCAACCATATACTAACTCACATCTAATTGTAAATCACTTCACTTTCGCCCTTATTGGAGGCAGGAATACTATACCTTTCAGGCTTCAGCCAGCACAATTAATTTTTTTCAACCCACCAATCATAAACAATATTTTTGGTTCAATGTTAAAATTTCTAATGTCCATATATTATTTTGTAAAGTTCACTAATTAAAAAAAATGATTTATTTGCTTATTCATTGGCTAAAGAGTACTGATTTGACAATTTTGAATATTCCAGAACTGCTTTTTAAAATAATTGTAAGACTTAAAAACAAGTCAAATCATTTATATTAGATTTGACAGTTTCTTTTTAAATGTAAGACTTAATTTCTAAAAAAAGGTGTAAAGTTATTTAAATAAGATTTGACGGTGCTGACAAACAACTAAATACAAATTTAATTGGGAAGGAAAAAAAGAAAGGTACTATTTGTCGTCAAGCAAATATATAATTAATTACAGGCCATGGAAGCCAACAGCACCCATGGCCCACGTATTACACTTAACAACTTTATTTTATGACCATATTACTTCACATTTTGACAATCAATTGAGATCATGATCATTGGAGCATATATTCTAATACGCATGGCCATACATGGTACAATACCAAGCTTATCTCTAAATTTGATGAGTTTATAAGGTTCAAGAGGTTTTGTAAATATATCAGTTGTTCGTTTCTGAGTTGCACAATATCACAGCTCGACCTCAACACCTTCAACAAGTTGCCAGATGTAATGATGGTGTACTTCAACATGCTTAGTGAGAGCATGAAATACCGAGTTTTTGTCCATTTTGAGATCACTTTGGTAGTCCAACATAAAATCATTGCTTTCTTTTGACCCACTTGTAAATTAGCCAGCATTCTCATCCAAACCATTTCACAACTTACAAGCACTTTGTATTCTGCTTCAGTAGAAGAGAAGCCCATTGTTTTATTTCTTCTTGCTAGCAACATATCTAATCGTAGACTCTACCATTTGTGGATCCTGGCCTACAGAATCATAAAACAGCAAGAAGAAAGAGATGCGCAAAACTGCACTAATTCGAATGACCCAAGTAGATTCATTTTATTGAGAGGAGCAGTTACATTTAGTTACAACTATTTGATGGTTATCTTAACTGCTTGGAACCGTACATGTTTATGTTATATATTCAACACCCCCCCTTAATGACTAACCTCGAAACAACACCAAGTTTATCTCTGAACTTGACAAACAACAAAGGACCAAGAGGTTTAGTCATTACATCAACAGGCTGATCTGCAGAAGGACAAAAATGTAGAGAGATTTCACCAAAATCAACCAACTGGCGAATATAATGATGATGAATCTCAATATGTTTAGTGCGGGCATGATAGATAGGATTCTTCACCATTTTTAGAACACCTTGATTATCACAAAAGAGTGAAAGAGGTGTTGCAACAGCCTGGGGAAACTGAAAATCAGTCAGAATCCGATGAAGCCATATTGCTTCACAACTGGCACTAACAACAACCTTGTATTCTGCTTCCGTAGAAGAGATGGCAACAATAGGCTGAAGTTTACTTTGCCAAGAAACAACTCCTGAACCAAAAGAGAAGATATATCCTGTGGTAGATCGTCGAGTATCTACAGATCCTCCCCAATCAGAGTCAAGTATAGCCAATCAACCTGAAATCTGCAACTCTCTGATATAAAATGCCAAAGTCAAGAGTTCCTTTGACATATCGTAGAACTCGTTTTGCTGCTCCCCAGTGAATGAGTTTCGGTTTAGATAAAAACCGAGAGAGATAGCTGACAACAAAACATAGATCCGGTCATGTAGTTGTTAGATAGATCAAACTACCCACCAACTGTCTGTATAATGATTCATCGACCGGTGGTGAATCATCATGAGCTGAGAGTTTCAGCCCGACCTCCATAGGTGTAGAAGAAGAATTACAATCATACATTTGAAATTTTTGTAGTAGGTTCGTGGCATACTTAACTTGAGAAATGAAAATCAAGTGATCAAGTTGCCAGAATTCTACACCAAGAAAATAGTGAAGGAGGCCTAAATCAGTCATGTCAAAAGCAACACATAAATATGATTTTACCTTATGAATTGCAGCATCTCCACTGCCGGTGATGGCAAGGTCATCAACATACACAATAAGAATCACAATGTCATCATCATTGCTTTTGACATAGAGATTCAGATTAGAATGACTTCGTGTGAAGCCTGAATCTTTGAGATGTTTATCTATTTTATGTACCAGGCTCGAGGAGCCTGCTTAAGTCCATACAAGGACTTAATCAATCTGCATACCAGATGCTCACGACCACGAGCCCGAAAACCCTCAGGTTGTGTCATATACACTTCTTCCTCCAAATCCCCATTCAGGAAAGCACTTTTGACATCCATCTGATATACTTTCTAACCAAACTGAGCTACAAAAGAAAGAAGTTGAAAAGTGACCATCTTTGCAGTAGGAGCAAATGTTTCTTCATAATCTATCCCCTCCTGTTGCGAAAATCCTTTCGCAACGAGTCGAGCCTTGTACTTATCCAAAGTACCATCTGCTTTGCACTTGATTTTATACACCCATTTACAACCAATGGTGTGTTTCCCTGGAGGTAATGGCACCAACTTCCAGGTATTATTTTTAATCAAGGCATCATACTCTAGTTGCATGGCAGTTTCCCATTCCGGTATGCCTCGTGCTTCAGAGTATTTCTGTGGCTCATGAATATGAAGAAGATCAGAAGCAAGAGCAAATTGAGCGTGCTCAGAATAATCAATTTGCTTACCAGTTCGTCGAGACCTTCCATCTAAGAGAGGAGACAATTCTTCCTTTCTCAAATCCTGAATAGTGGGGTAAAACCACTTAGGCCTCCGTTGAACTGAAGATGTGGTGGCTGGTTGTGGTGCTTCTGGAAGAGAAACCAACGGAAGCTCCGGTGGAGAAACCAACGCAAGTTGATTTCTTAGAGACTCAACAATCTCAGTGGGACATTGTATATATTGTCTTGGAGTCTATGGAGGAGTATGAGAAGAACCGGATTCATGATCAGGCAAGGAAAGAGTACCAAACTCTGTTATGATCCCTTGCTAATCGCTGCCCCTTGGCTGGTCCCCTTGCTAATTACAACCAAAGAAAGACTTTGTTTCTTTTACATCAACATCTCAACTAATAATTATTTTATTAGTGGAAGTATTAATTAACCTATAGGTTTTAGATTGATCACTATAACTAGCAAAAAAATATCTAAAAACATTTGGAATCTAATTTACTCCTCTTATTTTGCAGTACCAGAACCAAAGTATAAGCAGCTGAACCGAAAATACGAAATGCTGGTACCTTTGGTTTGATGGTGGACCAAGCCTCCTCCAGTGTGATGTCCTGCAAAGCTTTGCAAGGACTCCGATTGAGTCATATAAAATGTTGTGTTAACTTCTCCCCAATATTTATAGTGAACTCCTCGACCGTGCATCATGTATCGAGCCATCTCCATGATGGTTCTGTTCCTCCGTTCTACCACCCCATTCTGCTGCGGGGTATAAGGGGTTGTCAACTGGCATTGAATCCCTTTTTGAGTTGCAGAAATCTGCAAATTGTTTAGAGGTAAACTCACCCCCATTATCGGAACTCAAAGTCTTGATCCGCTGGCTGGTTTGATTCTCCACCAAGGCCTTAAACTTGACAAAAGAAGCAAAGCAATCAGAGATGTCTTCAAAAAATAGAGCCACATCTTCCAAGAATAATCATCCACCAACAAGAGAAAATAATGTGCACTAAGAACTGTGGGAGTCTTCCAAGATGGCTCACATAGATTTGCATGTACAAGATCTAAGAGCCCCTGTGCACACCAAGCACCTTCAAAGGGAAAAGGCTTCCGCTTTTGTTTTCCTGGCAACAATCAACCAACACATGTCCATGTTTCTCTTGAATAGGAGGCAAACCAACAACCATGTTGGCTTTATGAAGGCAGGCTATATATTGAAGGTTGAGATGGCCATATCTTTCGTGCCATAAAACACTGGTATTGCCTTCCACAACTAAGGCATGTAAGTTGACCGCAGCATGATAACAAGTCTATATAGACCACCATGCTCAATCCCCAGGGAAACAACCTTATTTTTCTTGATGTCAGACACAATACATTGTTTACCAGAAAAGTTTACAGAGATATTGACGGGATTATCAGTTAATTGATCCTATCTAGTGCAAGTTCTTATATTATGTTAGGCACATATCTAACATTTTTTAAGAGCAATTTGGTATTATTATTGTAGCATAGTAGTGACGTAACAACTCCCCAATCTTCTACAACAAGTTTGTTGAGGAATCATAAGATTTGAATCAGAAGAACAAGAATTAACCTATATACCAGTCTTTGTTGATATTGATCGAATTATTATTCTATTATATCATGCATTTGGCATCAAAGCAATTTTCCTTAACATCTGATGGAAGCTAATTCGTATACCAGGGGCAACATGCCTTGATATTCAACTGCCCCAAGTTTGATCATGTTCACAATAGGCCACATGTCAAACTGCAAAAGTTACTTATTAGATGGCATAAAAGTCCATTGAACAGTTCCTCTTGCACGTAAGGGCGTGAAGATTGTTGGACAATAATAAGAATTTTTTGCACTATGGAAGAATCCAACACCAAGGAAACACGGATGTCTGGAAGGAGCGAAGCATTCAAGCATAGTTTCTCAACTATTGCGTTTTGGACTGTGCCACTGCTAGCAAATCAAAAGCATGTACTGTGAAGATTCGTCCAGAAGGAATGAGCTGAATCGTGGGTAGTGTGTGTAAGATCCTTAAAGCAGGACAAGTAGTTTAGAATGCTATACCTTGTCAAAGGTAAGGCGTTGATTCGCCTACAAATTAAAAAGCTGCTCTACACATACTTACAAAGAAGGCAGTTTCTCTATTTTGGCATGTCAAAACTCATATTCTGAAGACCGACTTACGGCACTCAATATTATCCAAGAGGGTATTCGAGTTTCAGGCAAAGCCTTTTCCTGGAAATTTCAATTATCATAAAGGCATTGGATTCTTTAGAATTAAGGTCGCCCTTGACACCAACGAATTCCATGGCTTAATTCATGACGATAGGTTGGAATATCATTCCCAAAACTATTGTAAATGTTAAATTTCCTCTTTCATAATATTTTGCACTTGTATTTGTCAGATAATTATTAGAATTTGTCCATATTAGGGATAGCCACACCGAGGGATTTTCTAAGCATTTTTTATCTAATATTTCCAAAGAGAAGTTTTCATCTAGGTTATGGTTTCGAATATTAGCCAAGTCTTCGGGCTTTAAAATTTTCAATGCTAAGTCAAGTATTATGGTATGTTATGAGAGCTTTTTATTTTGATTTGCTGCCCTTTTATGAGTTGGGATGTTGCCCAAAGAATTCATCTTTGTTTCTGGTATTTATGGTTTTGAGATTCAAAGTTTTGAAGTAATTATCCCATTGTGTTAAGTATCGAATGACTTTGGCTTTAGATTGTCACTATGAAAGTTTTGCATTAAAAAATAATCTGCATGTTTTTACTTTTTAGAATCTAACTTAGTCTTCATTGTCTCAGTGAACCAAAGTATATGAGCTGAACCAAAAAATGAAAAGTTGATACCTCTGGGGTTTGATGGTGGACCAAGCTTCCTCCGGTGTGATGTTTTGCAAAGATTTGCATGAACTTGATTGAGTATATAAACAGCGTGTTAACTGCTTCTCCCCAACATTTATGGAGGGCACTCCTGGACTGTGCATCATGCATCAAGCCATCTCCATGATGTTCTAATATTTTTTATTTACCATTTTATTCTGTTGTGGGGTATAAGCAGTTGTCAACTGTGCATGGATTCCTTCTTTACTAGTAGAAATCTTGCAAATTGCTTAGAGGTAAACTCACCCCCATTATCGGATCTAAACTGGAGTGTCTTTGATCAGATTTGACTGGTTTAATATCTCCACCAGTGCCTTGAACTTGACAAAAGAAGCAAAACTGTCAGACTTCTTATGTAAATAGACCCACATCTTGCCGAAGAATAATGATCCATCACCAAGAGAAAATAATGTGCATTCACGTGTTGTGAAGAGACTTCATGATGGCTCACATAGATTGCTATGACAACAAGATCCAAGAGCCCCTTTGCACGACCAAGCACCTATAGTAGGGAAAAGGCTTCGCTTTTGTTTTCTTGCAAAATATGACACATGTCCTGCTTCCCTTGCAATAAGGAGGCATATTACCAACAACCATGTTGGCATCTATGAAGGCATTTAAATATTGAAGGTTGAGATGGCCATATCTTTCGATTGCCATAAAGTAACTGGTATTGCCTTCCACAACTAAGGCATTAAGTTGACCTGTGGCAGGATCAACCATGACTTATATAGACCTCTGTTGCCTGCAATTTCCCAAGGCAACAACCTTATTTTGCTTGATATCAGACACAATGACATTGTTTACCAGATGAATTTTACAGAGATATTGGGATTATCTGGTTAGTTGACTTGATAGATAACAAGTTCTTATTCATGTTAGGCACATATCTAACATTTTTTACAAGCAATCTGGTATTATTATTTAGCATAATACGAACATCCCCAATATTCTACAACATGTGATCTTCCATCTCCTAAAGTAACTGAATCAGAAGAACAAGAATTAAAATTGACATACCAGTCTTTTTGACATTGTGAAATGCCGTGATGCTCCAGAATCAAAGAACCAACATCGAGTAGGGCTGCCATTACCCATGCAAGATGCCATGAGTGGCATATTCTTCTTCTGACTCGTGTTCAACTGTAGCCACATGTGCTTGCCCCTTTTGCTTCTTCAGGGCATTGAGTCTTTTCTGACAGTCCCTTCACATGACCAAGTTTGTGACAATAGTAACATTTCACTTGATATTTAAGAGAGGAAGAGGATGTCTCAGGATGTCGTTTACACTTTCCTTTAGAATGAGAGGCAAAAGCATTCTTAGATTGTCCAGAATTGGACTCTTGAGCCTGTGTCTGTCTTCGTTCCTTTTGCAACAGGTAAGAACTCACCTTGTCAAACGTAAGAGTTTGACTCTCTAGTCATTAAATGAAGTGCCTCCACAAATGACTCATACGAAGAAGGCAAGCTATTTAGAACCAAAGCCACCATATCATCATCGTCCACCTTTTTATTTATGGAAGACAACTGGTCTCAAAGATCTTTCATCCGAAGTAGGTGCTCAGATAGCGATCCACCTTGTAATTTTACGGAAAAGAGCATATTTTTCAGGTATAAAACCCGACTCTTTTCTGATGTCTGATATTTATCCTTCAGACTGGTCCACAATGTGCTTGCTACAGTAGCATTCTGCACTTCTGGTATCAAATCATCCGACACTGACAACTTGAGGAGTAATAACGCTTCCTTATGACGTTTGTCATAATCCGCAAAGTTCGTCGCTGGTTGACTTTCACTACCTGTGATTATTTTATCACAATCATGAAACTCCGCAAGCATTAAAATCTTATGACTCCATACATTGAAATTAGTGCCCGTTAATTTTTGTGAGTCATGCAGAATAAGATTTGATATATTCGCCATTTTATTACGAAAATAATAAAAATGGAAATAAAGTATTTTGCCCACCAAATAAAACAAAATCACTTTATGCAAATAAAGTATTTTGCCCACCAAATAAAACAAAATCACTTTATGCATATACGTGGCTGGGAAAGTATTTTATTCAATACGTAGCAAGGGGGGAAAAGTTATACAAAGATAGTTTATTAAATATTTTGTTTTATTAAATCTTTTGCTCCCAGATTTCAAATTTTACCTCTGCCTTCACGACTTGGGATTTTGCATTTACGACTGGTTTCTGCCCCACGTTTTCTTCCACGAGTTTTTCCAATCGTATTGCCTTCAACAGGGAACTGGATTTATGCAATTTTGGGCACGTTATAGTCACAAAGGAGGGCACGTTTTCATACTAGCAGGTCACGTTTTTGTTCACAGCATGACTGCCTTCGATATTTCAATGCCACTGGACTTTTGCCATTGTTAATACCAATGACTCTGCCTTCACATGACTGGTTCGCACGTGTCTCCAGGAACCCACAAATTTGGCATTCTCTGAGCAAAAACAACAGCGAACATTACACCTCCAACACCACGATTTCTTTTGCCAACTCCTGTGTCGACTGTTCCTTTCATCGACCTCACCTCTCAATGGCTTCCTCCAATGGTGACTAATTGCTCTGATACCACTGTTAGTATTAGAAGCATGGAGATAAAACAATAAGAAGAAAGAGATGCACAAAACTGCACTGATTCGAATGACCCAGGCAGATTCATTTTATTGAGAGGAGGAGCAGTTACATTTAGTTACAACTATTTGTTGGTTATCTCAACAACTGCTTGGAACCGTACATGTTTATGCTATATATTCAGAAAATTCTCTGGTACAAAGCGTACCTTTAATTTTCAAGCAACGGTCGGTAAAAATAATGCACATCTTTCTTTAGCCTTTTTAGCCCTCTTCAGCCAGTTGTAGCACAACTGATAAATTTCATGCCACAAAATTTCATGCAGAAATCAACCAACTATGCATTGCTCTTCATCCTTGTTTAACTCTCTTCAACCAGTTATAAGCTCAAGAGGGAAAAATACATGTAATTTATGACATTTAAATCCATTAAGGAATACAATCTTCATGTGCATTTGGTAGGGCTTCCATCCAGATACTGACACGATGACTAGAACCAACCATAGTGTGACCATCTTTGTTTTTGGACAAAAGGTCTCTACTTTTCCATGAGTTTCAATTGTTCCCATTGAATTTTGATTCAGTGAAAAGGATTGTTTAGGTTTGACATTTGTATTGATTTCGTACTATTGAATATATTTCAACCTTCAACAAAAAAGAAACTGAATTTTTTGCTCCTTGGAGTGTACATAGAAAACAGAGTCCAACTCTGAATTGCATAAAAAGTTGGTGCGTATTTGCATTTTTAATGTAACCCCGCCTTGTTAAGCCCCTTGGGTGACTAGTCCTGGGTGAATTCCTTGGGATGCTCAGGGCTAGGGCTAGTTTATCTCCATGAGACATTAAGATTTGTCTTTTTGGGGAGTACTGCTTATCAAACCCCATTGTTACAAGTTGGTACCTTGGGATCTGGATTTATTTGGGTCTACCTTGATATGGTATAATCATTGTGGCCGTCATTTATTTATAATAAAAGGCAATGTCTGTAAAGGCCACCCAAGGTTCAGTTGCTTCACATGCAAAAATGAGGGCTGTGCCTTATTCAGATCTCTTTGATCATTTACGCTGTTCGGATAATTTTGTGTGTTGCATCTACTTGTGTTCTCTTGTGCAATCCTCTCTTCCCCCCCCCCCCCCTCTCTATCCCATATTATTGCATCTTATTATATAGCTTTGTGGAGAATTACTTAATATTGAACGAATAAATTAACTTATTCTCACACATAGAATAGGTCATTCCATGTTATAACCATCCGAGGATCGGCAATTTCATATGTAAAAACGAGGGTTCTGCCTCTTCACATTGTCTTGATCATTTGTAAAATAGTGGTAATTTGGTATATCATATCCTCCCTCTCCCTCTCCTTCTCCCTCTTTCTTTCTTTCCAAAGACACCACATAGAAGATCATTATCTGTCTTTAAGAATGCATTGTTAATGTCATTTCTCCAACTAAATCTCTGAACTCCACATGTGCTTCTTAGAACAATTGCCACAATAGAATTTACATATAGAAATTTCTTGTCTCTACCTGGGATCACCTGCTCTTTGAATTTTTCCCAACTTAGATCTTTATCGTCTCAATTCTCTTGTTGTGGCTCTCTCTCTCTATGTCATGCCCAATTGCAGCTTCAACAAGCTATAACTTCCTCACACATAAGAGTTTGGGGGTTTTGTATTTTTAAACCTCGTATTGTTTCAAGCTCTACACTCTTGTGTGGCTAGATTTGTAAAATAATGTTATATGCACTGTTGTTTTAACAGAAACATCAAAGCATTGTAATGCCCTTTTGGGACTCTAAATCGTAGATTTGATAAATAAAATCAAAGGGGGGCTCAAAAATCAGAAAAATAATAAATATGGGAGGGGCCTAGGGATATTTTTTGTGCCATTGTTTGCTTGTGCCACACTGGAACACTTCGAATTGCTATAAGTCTTTGCAAGTTTCTCTTTCATTTGGCAAGGAATCTCTTTTGATACGTTGTAGTTTTCAGCATTAAATTAATGATACTGGATTGAAATATTGTTTTTTGCAATTTTCACTTGTATAATGGCTGAAAACACAGTACAATTCTTGACACCACATAACTACACTTCTGGAAGTCATCAATTCTTGATCCACTCAGAAGTCGTACAGAATTGCGATGGGCACTAAACTAGAGCCAACCAAGGAGTTTGAGAAGGCCAAATGGCTCAATAGATGTGATGAAGCACAAAGCCTGATCCATATCCCTATGTCAGAAGAGTTAAGTTTTACAAAGGAATTGGAGACACCTTCAGAGGCTTGGCAGAAGATGAGTAAATTTTTTGGGAAGACCAATGCAATTCATGTCAATCAGTTGATCTTTTTGGATCCAGCAGATAACAACACCATTAAAGACTACATCTCTGAATTTAAGATTTTGAGAGTAGAACTAAAAGACTCCAAAATTGAGGAGGATGACCAAACAGTTATGGCAGCTTTGTCCAAGTTGAAAGGTTCCTTCTCGCTTTTTGTTTCAACCCTTTACTCTACCATGGATGCCTTCAGAGATGAGTACAAGATGCCAATGTTTGATGACTTCTGTGAGAAGCGCACAAGAGAGTAAGATAATCTTATAAACATGGGCATTCTTGGCTCTCAGGGCTCACACAGTCAAGCACTTGTAGCTCAGAAGCACAAGCAACAAAACCAGACAAGGAAAAAAATTAGAATCCCAAATGGCTCAATAGATGTGATGAAGCACAAAGCCTGATTTGTATGCCCATGTCAGAAGAGTTAAGTTTCACAAATAAAAATTGCAAACACCTTCAGAAGCTGAGTAAATTGTTTGGGAAGACCACTGCAATTTGTGACAATCAGTTGGAGAATCAGTTGGCTCTTTTGGACACAGCAGATTACAACACCATTGAACACTACATCTCCAAATTCAATCTTTGGAGACTAGAACTCATAGACAGCAAAGTTGAGGAGGATGACCAAATGGTTATGGCAGTTTTGTCCAAGTTGAACTGTCCCTCAGTATTTGTTTCAACACTTTACCCTGCCATGGATGCTTTTCGAAATGAGTACAAGATGCCAATATTTGATGCATTCTTTGAGAAGCTCACCAGAGAGCAAGATAAGGTTATAAACATGGGCATTTTTTGGCTTTAAGTGCTCACACAATCAAGCACTTGTTCCTTATAAGCATAAGGAACAAAACAACCAAGGAAAAAAAATTGATTCTTAAGCCAAACTCTCCTTTTACAACCAAGCAACGACCAAAAGATACCAAGTGAATTCAGTCTTGTGGCTTTTGTGAGAAATAAGATCATTCAAAACCTAAATGTTTCAGGAAGTTGGAAGATTTGGAAGTCCAATCTCCCTTATCCCCTTCCCATTCTTCAGCCAAAAGGGAAAAGGCAGAATGGATGATTCATTCAGGGGCTTCACATCATATAGCTAAGGATGAGGCCATGTCCACTTCGTTAAGTGATTGTGACACCAAGCAGATCTTGTTCATAATTCTACTCTACCTGAGGAGCAGTTCAGAGAGGTGGGAGACAAATTAAGAAGTTACTTTATGTAACAGAACTTTCAACTAATCTTCTCTCCATCTGCCAAGTTACTCACTCAGGGGAAGGAAAAAGCATGGAGTTTCTACCTTATTCAGTTGTAAACTGGGATTTGAAAGACCAATCACATATTCTTGCTATTGGAAAGGTTAATCAAGTTGCAAGGTTGTAAAAGTTTGACGCATTTGCACCCAAACCATAGAAATGAGACTCGGACTTGGCAAAAACTCGACCAGCCAATTTTTGACTCGGATACGGACTCGATGCCAAAACTTAGCAAAACTCAGCGAATTTTAAATTCCATATCAAATCAACTTAAAGGAGGTGGCCTTAGTATCTTGGAGCTCTTTTCTTGAGAATTATATTCAGCTCGTAGAAGTGAATGGCTTAAGCATTATTAAGTAGAAGGACTACAGCCAACTGAATGCCCCCCAGACCAAATAGATACTTTGTCTGCTCTCTTGAAAGGTACGCAACATTCTGCAAGTGCACAGGAAGACTTCCTCAGGTGGAATGGTTCCACTTCAGCCTCTTACCTTGTAAATTTTGGATATATGTTATCTAAGGTTTAGGAGGCCCCGTGTACAGGCCTGAATAAGCCAAGTAAATTATTCATTCTTGTTGGTGCCTCCAGAGCAAACACATTTGTATGGCTGGCTGCACAGCACAAGATACTGTCTTGTGACAAGCTAATGTGCAGAGGTTTCCAAGGCTGAGCAGATGTGTATTGGACAAACCGGACTTATAAATGACTGAAAACCTGAACATATTTTATTAACATCCCTGGTGGCTAGGAACCTGGGTTTTTCCCTGCCAAATAAACTCTCTTTCAGTGGGGAATTTCCCCCTTCTCTAATACGTCTTCAAGCTTGGGACTGCATATTATCCTCATTGGCCCCTCTTTGATCAGCTGCCCAAGTCATGGTAATGTGGAGACTATGGCTAGAGCGTGAGAGCCGTATCTTCATAAATTCCACTCTTCCATGGGAAATATTGATTCACAACATTGAAGTGGCCATTTCAGAGTGAGTTTCAGCTAAACTCAGACTCAAAAACTTCCAAGTGAAAAAGATAAAAAGATCCTCCTAAGTTGACCCCTCGTAAAACTTCCCTTGTTCATGGGCTAAGAGTAAAGATATTGACCAATCAATAGTCAAATGGCAAGCTCCCAAAAACATGTGTCAAGCTCAACTTTTATTGTTCCTTCCAAGGTAATCCAGGGGCAACAGGCCTCGCATGCATCATGCACTCGTCCAAAGGCAATTTCATAATGGCATTCTCCTCTCTTGTCTAATGAACAAACAAAATAGTAGAGGCCCTAGCATTGGTGGAATTGGAGGGTCCTCGCCTGCCCAGGGCACAAGGCATTGAGAAACTAGAAGTTGAAGGGAAGTCCCAACTAGTCAATGATGCAATGATGAAAGGGAAGAGTCTCAATGGAAGCCAAACTATCTTCTTCGCCCACCTTATGAAAGTATTTTCTCACTGCTACCAAGGGAAAAGGCGTGGCAGATCTTCTTGCCAATGTGGGATTGGATTTGGGAGTGTTTTCAAAATTCGAAAGCTCTCATCCCTCTGATGGGTCAGGAATAGCTGACTTGATCCAAGGTGAATCTGCGGCTTTTGTTTTAATAAGTTCACAAGTATCAGTGGAGGGAGTCACCTTTAGAATTTAGCTTGGAGGTGAGTAATATCGACAAGGATTTGAAATGTAATGATTTCATAGAATTCATTTTCTCAAATGCTCCCCCCTGCAGAATGATTACATATTTAATCTGCCGCCGCCTTTATGATTTTCTCACCTCCCAATAAGTGTAAAAGGATGGGATTTGACACCCCTCACACAATTTTGTGCATGGTACAATCCAGCTATCTAGGGCTGTGTGCACAAGTCACTTTCTATATTTTTTTCTTGGCTTCCCTCGCCCTTCAATTTTTCTCTCCTTCTAACCTCTTTCTCTCTCCCGTTCTATCCTCGGGTTTTAATAATTCCATGGCATCAGACAAAGGTACATCTACAATCTCAAGAGGTGAGGGAGGGCCGATATCTTTTGCCCGCTTGAATGCATGCTCTACACTAGATAGCATGGGAAGATATTTTGTTCATCATATTCTTGGTGAAGATGGTTGTGGCGATTTCCCAGGGTTGAAACACAGAGGAATCCATTTGGGATAATTTTTTGGGGAAATTGGCAGCAGTAACTCCGGCTTTCTTTGAGCTCTCGTGTAGGAGCTTAAGGAAGTTTGGGACATTTTCATCAATGTATTGCACCAATGATTCATAAAAAGGAAAACACCATTTTCTTTTCAAAAGGGCTTGTAAAGGAATTGTCGAATTGGTGTCCTCCTCAGGAGAGAAAGGCCACTCAAGTTGGTAGGGGATTGCATTGTCAATAGGATGGCAAAATCTTTGCATTAGAAAAGAGAGTGCAAGGATGTGAAATTTTCTTGAGCAAGCACTAAGTGGTTAAGGCACTCCCTAGGAAATGGGGTAGGCCTGACTAGAAATCTTCCTAAGGAAAAGAGATACATATGCCTCCTTAATGTACCTAGACAATGCTTCTTCTACTACAAAACCTCATCAAGGTTCGCAAGCTAAAAAAGTCATCCGCTGGTTTGTGGAAGAGTGGGTTCCTGGGTAATAGTAAGCCCTCTTTTATGGTAATTTTTTATGGTCCTATCAATTCCCTCTCACACATGTTGGATGTGAACATGTGTGCTACCAAACTGGTTGATGTTTCCTACATTCTAGTGGCCGAATTAAACTAGTTGGAATTGCAAAGCGTGATGGTTTTATGTCAAACCTCTCTCACCCTAAATGGACCACCATTGACTTCTCCCCTCTACATTTCGATTAAAAAAGAAGTCCTATAAGCATGATTCAAGACAAGGGTCTACCCAATATCTTTGTGGACAACATTATTGTACCGATATAATGCCACTCTCTTGTCAGGTTATTGGTGGTGGGTATTTTTATTGTAGGTGTATTTTTTGTTTCAAGACACGGGCCACCTTTTCTCATTGTCCTTAATATGTTAATTTTATGAACCTCTTGTCTCTCCTAGCTCGCGTTCATCTTCAACTCCATGTACTTCTTTGCTAAGTCACTCTCTCCTATCATATGTACTTAAATTCTCGTCTTATGTTATTTTTAATGCACTTCTAATTTCAAAGGGTATCATGTGTACTTAAACTCTCGTCTTATGTACTTTTTAGTGCACTTGGTGAGGACCTCAATAGAATCCCTAATCTTAACTACCAAAAGAAAAGGATTACCGAAGATGAGATACTTAGGCTTCCCTCTCCATCTCAAAATGACAAGTACTCTATGGAATAATATGTTAGGAACCAGAAATATGTATGCAAAGTTAATAATTGATTATTGTGTAATATCCCCTTCCCAATCAAAGACCCTTAGCCTATTTTGTCTACCCGACGGCTAAGGGGAGATTCTAAGGGTGACTTAAGTTATATTGTAAGTTATTATAAAGTGCCATTAATAAAAAAATACATAAAGCACTTATAATAATTTATATGACTTAATAATAATTAAATCTAGGATGGAAAAGGCCCAAATATAATTTGTTATCCATCCTAGATGAAATGGTGACTTGCCTTAGAAAGGGAAATGCGAACTTAGAAAGGATAAAAGCCCATTTCACTGTGTATTCCCTCTAGAAAAATGCAACCAGCTTTGGGAGGAAAAATAAGTACTAAATATCTTTTGTATTCTCCCTAAAGGAAATGGCGACTTGTCCTAGAAAGGGAAATGGAGGGTGGAAAATGCATTGAGAAATTCAATGAATGTTGATTGAATGTTTAAGAGGTTACCTTTGGGTCTTTTCTTTCTTTATAAGGAGAAGTCGACTTGCTTAGGCATTCATTCTATAATCATTTGATAATTTCTGATTTGTGTCTGAAACTTAGAGCTTTTGCATATTCCAAGGACGAAAACCCTTGGATTTTCTTTAGGACAAAAACCCTCTTAGAGTATTGTGAGGAATTTCTACACAAGGAGTTCCATTGAGCTTGCGGATTGTTAGTTATTTCCACAGTAGCTAGAGAAGATTTTGCAGATTTGGTACAAGAGTTTGAAGGGAAGAGAGTACAGTTTGTTTCCAGCATTATTTCAGCCTGGAATGACCTTCTCTTGATAAATCTGAATTGTTTTTGAGGTATTTCAAACCATATTTGTATTGCTATATTTTTAATCCGATTTTTATGAATTAAATCAGCCAGTTTTCAGTATTTTTCCAGCCCAAAACCCTAGGGGCGAGTTGGTGTTTTGGCTGTTTAGGGCACTTATGGTGGTCATTTGCATGCATGGGTAACATCATTGCGTTCTCCTTAATTTTCCGAATCCGTGCATAGTTTATTTGTGTGGATCGGAGCATTTTTGAGGGAGTTATGAATTTTTGAAGTTGTCATAATTTTCTGCAGACAGGGGTTCCAAAATAAATTTATTTCAGCCTTGTTTGCATCTGAAATCTGCATTTTCATGCATATTTGGGCTTTATAAAGATGTGGTATCAGATTTGAGTGGAAAGATATAAATTTATTGGCTGATTTGTGTGGGTTTTCCACTTAACCCTAGTCGCATTTTTCCATTAAAATTCAGATCTGCATAGTAAAAAATATGATTTTAATTTTGTGAGCTTGCATTTGGTTGTGGGATTTGCCTAAAATCCATTGAGGGTAAAATATGTCCATTTGGGGACATTACAAAATCTAACTAGTACAGATGAGTTTACAATGCATCTCAATGGCTATCAATGAATAATGCCCATATACACACATTTTTCAAATCATGATCACACATTTATTCAAACTCCATAACAAAACAAGATAACAACACTTGAACAATGTGCTTTATTATCTACAACATTATCACTAAAATGCTAAATTAATGCATTAATATACTAATTTGATCATTCCCCCCCCCCTTAATTTTGCATTGATTACATTGACTGGAGAGGAACTCTCTGATTTTGTTTACACGCAAATGGCTGCAATGAAAAGTTTTGCACGCAGTGCCTAGTCAGTGAAAAAAGTGGAGCTATGTTGGATGTGCTCATGATAGGCTGTTTTTAAAAAGCAGTCCTTCATGAATGCTACATGATCCTCTCTTTTTGTAGACACCTCCTTTTGCTTTGTTAATTACCACATCCCCCATTGTTGTTTGAGGTTGAAACTGGTATCACCTGGACTCTTTGGAGATCCATTGTGCTTAAGATGCTCTTCCATCTTGATTTTCTAGACTTTGGAAGCCTGTTTGAGCCTTTCCCTTTGCTTGTCAACAGTGTTATCATTATTGCATCCAATTGATTGCTTTTGTGGTTTCAAACTCTGGTTTTGATTGTGATTTTGGAATTGTAGAAATGACTCAATTTTACTCATTAAATCCATGTTGGCCTCTTCTTGAGTTTTTCAAGTCTTTGGTCCAAAAGTAGATGTGTCTAGGATTCCATCTATCTTTACATATTTAAGCAAATTGGTACACCATTTTGGCACAGTTAAGCAATAGGTGGTGGATTTTCACCAATTTTCCCATTATTTATAGTACCATTCTCATCATTTTCTTCAATCATCACAGGTCTTTCTTCTGAAATTTTTTGTGTGTGAGTTTGTAGACGGTTGACTTGAAGCACTTATCTTGTCAAACTCAACATCTTTATTGATGAAGGATTTCTAGGTCTTTAGATCGACTAACCTATATCCCATTGAATTTTCTTTATATCCCATAAAGATGTAGGTAGTTGACTTTACATACAACTTTGTCCTTTTCATATGGGTCTTGCTTCCGAAAACTTGAAGATGAGCTATTGATGGTTTCTTCCATGACCATGCTTCATGTGGACTCATGTTGTCAAGAGAAATTGTTGGTGATATTGAGCAAATATACTACAATTTTTGGTTGCTTCTTCTTAGTAGTAGGAGTTATCCAAGCTTGTATCCTCAATCATGCACCACACCATTTCCATGATTGTGTGGTTCCGCCATTCTGCAACACCGTTTTGTTGTGGAAAGTAGGGTGCAGTCAATTGACAACGAATTCCCTGTTCTTTCAGGTATGTTGTGAATGCATTACTGGTGAATTTCCCCCTTGATTTGAGTGGAGGACCTTTATATGACAATCTATTTGTTTCTCAACAAGAGATTTGAACTCTTTGAAAGCTTGAAAAGCTTGATCCTTTGTCTTAAATAGGTATATCCACATTTTTTAGAATAATCATCAACAAAGAGCTGAAAGTATTGATAACCCTAAATAGGTCTTTGACATATTTCCCGCAAAGATCAGTATGAACCAGGTCCAACTTTGCCTTTGGCTCTATATTAGATTCTTGGAAAAGGTGCTCAATGTTGTTTCATTACTAGACAACTGGTGCAGATTTCTGTGTTATGTTGTTTAACTGTGGCAATCCTCAAACCATTTCTTTTGGTTGAGTTTACTAAGAAACCAAAACTAACAAGCCTATATCTCTGGTGCCACAAATTTGCAAAATTGGTGTCCTTAGCAATGAGTTCTTGATTATTACGTGGCACAAAGTCCAACTGAAACATTTTGTTGATACCTGATGCTCACACAATAATTTGTGACTTATTTTTTTGTCCAAATGAGGCACTCTTTCTTGCCACTTGTGCAGTCAAACTCAACTTTGATATTGTGATCCAATAGTTGGCTGACTAAGAGAATATTTTTGGTTAGTCATGGGACACACATGACATTTGTGAGTGTGTAGTTTTATTGCCATTGAGAGGAAAACTTTATATCTCCAGTACCTTGAACTTTATAGTTTTTGGAAGAATCATCCCCCAATGAAATTGATTTTTGGTGGGAGATGATTGATTGTGGAGAACCAATCCTTGCGTTTTTGTCATGTGCCTGGTTGCGCTTGAGTCTACATACCAGATAGGAACTTTGTGAGAGGTTTCTTCCACTGTTTGTGCAACCAATATTGCGTGATCCCCATCAAAGTGATCATCAAAATCTTCATTGGCTACATTGCCATGATGTTACTTCTTCTTCCAATTTTTATTTTATCCATAAGATTATTGTTTAGAAGACTTGCTTGTTGTTGTTGGACTATTTTTGTTGATTGGGCTTGGAATCTTTTGACTTGTTTGTCAACCCATTATACCAACAGTTCTTTATATCATGCCCCTTATTGCAAATGACACATTTTTTTGCTTCCAGATGCTTGGGCATTTGGACTTGATTTGAACCTTGTTTTTGGAGAATTTTTGTTTGTCCTTCCCTTTGTAGTTAGAAGCAAGTGCATGGTCATCTTCATCGTCTGCTTCACGTTGCATGGAATCTTGTTGCAACAAGTTAACCAACTTTTGGAATGTTGATTTTTGTTCTGTGAAATTGAGTGTTGTCATGAACATCCTGAATGAGGGTGAAGACCTCTCAAGACAATGGGTATGAGAGATTCATCTGACAACTTCTTCTCCAAGAGCTAATAAGGAGGCCCTCAATGTTGCAATTCTCTACAAAAAGGCTTCTATGGATTCAAAGGATTTCAACTTCAAACTGTGCAATTGACTCTGCAAGTGGAGAATGGTATTCTGATTCTTTGCCTCAAAAACTATGTTGAGCTTTTCCCGTATTTCTTTGACTGTGTTGGCATCCCTTATGTGAGGTTGTACCTCATTTGTGACTCTGAACATGATGATGAGCTTGGCTTTTTGTTTTTCCTTGTCCCACTTCCTCTGTAGGTCAACATCATTTGCATCACAGAAAAAAGTCCCATTAACAACATCATACAAGTCTTCAAACTCCAAACAAGTCTTCAATTTTGTTATCCAAAATGACTCTACTTTATCAAATCAATGAACACGAAGAAGAAAAAAAATGATACACGGAGGTTCTGTCTGTTTAGTGACAGGACCGCCGCCCTGTGCAGGGCGGCGGTTATAGAACCACCGCCCCACTAGGGTGGCGGTCCTGGGACCGCCGGTCTGCATTGGGCGGCGGTCCTGGCTCTTGCGGACAGAAAATAAAATATGATGCGAACAGTCCCAGAATTCCAAAGGGTGTCCATGTCTCTTCTTCTGCATGACCTTTCCCATTCTCCAGTGCACGGGAGAACATGAGAAAGGCTATAAATGCATGTTATGGAAGAGAACAAAGGCATCGAAGCATGAAGCAAGTGAGTAAGAAGCTCTTAGTGTTGGAATTGTGATTTGTAGAAGCAAGGAGTAATTGAGACAGAGCAAGCAAGTAACTGGGAGGAAGTGTGAGATATTATCTACTTCTCTTTCATACTTATTGTAATTTTTGTACTTATTATTGAATTGGCCAATAAAAGTGGGAAGAAAGAGCAATTTCCCTTCCCTACTGGTTTTTCCTCCTCTGGAGGTTTTCCAGGATAAAATTGTTGGTGTATGAGTCTATATTCTTTCCCTTTCTGCAAATTGTTGATTCTAAGCACAAGTATAATTCATTCACTAGCTATCTCTGTTATTTTCTAATAGAAAGTAGAAGAACAACGATTAATTGTGATTCTGTGGATAATTCCAAAGTTGAAGAGTTTACAGATCATTTTGGTATCAGAGCTAACAATTATCCAGGACTGTGGTATTCGTTCTTGGATTTGTATGACAGTGACGAGATCTAAAGGCGAAGAGGCTTTACCTTGCGATCCAGAAATTTCTACAAAGAAGTGGAAACAGAGAATTCGGGGACAAATGGAGGAAGAGAACTTGGTCCGTAGAATCGAGATGCTGGAGACCATGATGGATAGGATGTTTAGAAGGCAAGAAGAGCTTGCTGATTTACAGAAGACAACTTCTGTCAAACAAGACTCCATGGACTCAGTGGTTCGGGGCTTAGCTGAAAAGTTTGGCATAGGAAGGAGCCACCATGAGGAAAGTTATGGGGAAGAGCATGAAGAAGAGACTTCTAACACAAGAGAAAAGGTAAAATCTGATCATACTCCTTTTAAAGTTGAAACGAAAGTTGAGATTAAAAGCTTTGAAGGACAAGTAGATGCAGAGTTGCTTGATAAATGGTTAAAACAGTTAGAAGTCTACTTTAGCGTCCATAATGTCACTGAGGCACAGAGGATCACCTTTGCACGTCTCAAGATGGAGGGACATGCTCTGGTTTGGTGGGAAACCCATCTAGCCACTTGTGAAAAGAAGAAGCGTCCTATTGTGAAATCTTGGCAAGAATTTAAAGAATTACTTAGAGCTAACTTCTATCCTATTGGCCATAAGACTGACCAAATGATTAAATGGCAGTATTTTAGACAAGGCAGTGGTCAAAGTGTGCAGGACTATACTACGGAGTTTCGGAGGCAAGCCATGTTGCTTAACATGGACTTGGAGGATGAGGATATTCTGACCAAGTACTTGGGAGGACTTCACACTCACCTTCGAAGAAAAGTCATCTCCACAAAGCCCAAAGATCTCAACGAAGCATGCGTACAGGCGTACTACATAGATGATGAAAAGAAGCAAGGAGAAGCAGAGCCAAGGGTAAAGCAGTCAACAAATCAGCAGAAGAAAGAGTTTGGGCAAACAAGTAACAAGGGTAAGTGGAAAGGGAAAGGTAAACAAGCTGCCACTACTTTGAATACTTGTAAAGATCCCAAGAATTTTTGCAAGAACTGTGATATCAATGGTCATACTGACGCTACATGTTGGAAGTTGCATCCGGAGTTACATCCGAAGAACCGAACCAAGGACTCAAAGAAGTCCATGACAAGCTGTGAAAACAGAAGGGGAGGTGGAAATCGAAGATGACTCTGATGTAGATGAGAGGCTTGGATGCACGGCCACCAACATTGACAGCCAGGAAGAGGAGATGAGTAGGCTATTCCAGATCAAAATCTAGATCAAGAGAACTAAGGTAAATGCTTTGGTTGATACCGGTTCTCAGTCTAACTTGATTTCTGAAGCAGTTGTAAAGAAGCTTGGTCTTGAGACTTACGAGCATCCACACCCTTATCCTTTGGGTTGGGTGAAGAAGGGTGTTGAAATTCAGGTAACAAGAAGATGTAAGGTCAAGTTTGGGATAAATTCCCAATATATTGATGTTTTTGAAGCTGACGTTATTCCACTTGATGCTTTTGATGTTGTATTCGGGAGTCCTTACTTGTATGTTAGGGATGCTATATTTATGAGGAGGGAAAACCGGTACAGATGGGTCAAGGATGGGATCAGCTACAACATCCGGGCACACCAGCGTAAGACACGGGTTACTATGGTAAGTGCTAACCAAGCAAAATGACTTATTCAGGAAAATCATAATCAGTTTTGTTTACTTTTATTAAAGGATAAACAAGATGGGGTAGAAGTTGCAGAGATTTCTAACCAGGGAAAGCATGATTTGGATAGTATTATTCAGTCTTTTCAGGAAGTATTTCAGGCTCCTAGTGGGTTACCACCAAAATGGGAAGTAGAGCATGAGATTCAGCTATTGCCAGAATCCCCTCTACCGAACATCGGGTTGTATAGGCAATCCTTGCTTGAGAGTACTGAAGTAAAGAAACAACTCCAGGAACTACTAGACCAAGGGGTGATACGTCCGAGCACCTCACCATGTGGTTCACCTATTGTGATGGTGCCAAAGAAGGATGGTTCTTGGAGAATGTGCATCGACTACCGTGCTTTGAACAAGATCACCATAAAGAACAGATATCCACTTCCCCGCATAGATGATCTCTTGGACCAGCTTCAGCATGCCAAATTTTTCACGAAGTTGGATCTCAAGTCAGGTTATCACCAAGTCAGAATGAAGGAGGAGGATATATGGAAGACTGCCTTCAAGACAAAACAGGGTTTGTATGAATGGTTAGTACTTCCTTTTGGGTTATGCAATGCACCCGCTACATTTATGAGATTGATGAATGATGTATTGCGGGATTTCATAGATTCATGTGTCATTGTATATCTAGATGATATCTTGATTTTTAGTGCCACATGGGAAGAACATCTAACTCATTTGCAGCAAGTCTTGCAAGTTCTCAGGGAGAAACAACTGCTTTGTAATATGAAGAAATGTGAATTTTCCAAACAGTCACTTGTCTATCTTGGGCACGTGGTTGGAGGAGGAGAGCTACGAGTGGATCCAAAGAAGGTGGAAGCCATCACTAATTGGCCAACACCAACAGGAGCCACAGAGACTAGGAGTTTTGTGGGAGCAGTACAATACATGCGGAAGTTCATTCTGGGCTTCTCCGCGATTGCAACACCTCTACACACAGTGGCCGCAAAGAGTAAGAGTTTTGACTGGGGTAAGGAACAAGACAAATCCTTTGAGTTATTGAAATACAAGATTAGTCATGCTCCAGTACTTGCTCTTCCTAATTTGCAGCAGCCTTTTGAAGTAGAGACAGATGCCAGTGATTACGCCATGGGCGCAGTGTTGCTTCAAGGAGGTAAACCCGTATGTTATCATTCTGAAACTTTCACTTCAGCAGTTAAAGGATATTCAGTATATGATAAGGAAATGTATGCACTAGTTCAGGCAATTAAAAAATGGAAGCATTATTTGTTGGGTAAAGAAACTATTGTGCACACTGACCACAAACCTCTCCAGTATTTGCAAGCACAGTCTAAATTACAGCAGGCAAGGCACTACAAATGGATGGGGTTCCTTCAGCAGTTCCATCTGGTGATTAAATACAAGAAGGGTAGTACAAACTTGGTGGCAGACATGTTGTCTAGGCCACCCACACAGGAGAAGTTTTCCTGTTTGGCCACTATCTCTCAGATCGAGCCCTTCACGAAGGAAGCTTACGGAGAGGCATATGCCCAGGACAAAGACTTTGGGGTGACATTTCAGCAGTTGCAGTCCCAAGGGGCTGAAAGGACAGGGATTGAAGATTGTTATCTCAAAGACGGGCTGCTCTACCGATGGGGGAAGCTTTGCGTGCCAAAAGAAGAGTGAATTCTATTGATGAGGGAAGCACATACCTCGAAAGTAGCGGGACATTTCGGTGTTGGTAAGACCCTAGCCCACTTGCAAAGGTACGTGTATTGGCCCAATATGCAAGAAGAAGTATCAAAATTTATACGGGGATGTAAACTTTGTTGTACTAGCAAGCCTAAGACTAGGAAGGAAGGTTTGTATATGCCTTTGCCAGTACCTACTCGTCCGTGGGAGGACATTTCTATGGATTTTGTAGGAGGATTACCTATGTCTAAACATGGCCATGACTATCTCTATGTTGTTGTTGATAGATTTAGTAAGATGTGTATTCTTATGGCATGTAAAAAGACAGTAAAAGCACATGAGGCGGCAGATCTTTTCTTTGCTAATGTATGGGTGCATTTTGGTTTGCCAAAGTCTATTGTTTCTGACAGGGATTCCAGGTTCTTGGGGAAGTTTTGGACTACTTTGTGGGACAAGATGGATACCAGGTTACAGAGGAGCACAACTTTCCATCCACAGACAGATGGACAAACAGAGGTGGTAAACAGGACTTTGGTACAGTTGATCAGAGGGTATAACAACAAATACCCAAGGACTTGGGATGAGTCCTTAGCCTACATTCAACATTCCTATAACCGGGCAGTACACACATCCACTATGAAGTCACCGTTTGAAGCATGCTTGGGATATCTACCTACAAATCCGCTGGACATAGCAGTTGGACAACAGGATGAGAAGGATACACGAGACACAGAGGTGACTAGAGAAAACAAATTCATTGAGAGGATCTGGAAAATCCATCTCAAAGTCAAGGAACAACTAGAGAAATCTCAGGCCAAGTACAAAGCTAGGCACGATCAACATAGAAGGGAACATAAGCTTCATGTTGGAGATAGAGTTTGGCTTTACTTGAGCAAGGAGAGACTACAAGGTCAAGCACGGAAGCTCAAACCACTACGATATGGACCCTTCACCATATTGGAGCAGGTTGGAGAAAATGCCTTTCGACTTGATTTGCCGTCATTCATGAGGATGTACTCTGTAGTAAACTGTGAGAACTTGCACCTATATGAGCCATCCATGCTAGATGAAGATGAAGAACTACAGTTGCTACCTTCCATTGAGGATTGCGTCTTGGACTCACAAGGTGAATTGGAGGAGGATGTAGTACTGCAGCAGAAGGTCAGAGAGACTAGGAGAGGTCCGCAGGAGTCTTGGCAGATTGGACTGAAAGGAAAGACACCAAGGCAGGCCCGGTGGTACCCGAAGGAGCAAGTGAGGGAATTATTTCCTCATCTACTCCCCCACTAAGCTTTTGTGGGACCAAAAGCCTCCTAAGCAGGGGAGGTGTGATCCATAGGGATCCAAAATGACTCTACTTTATCAAATCAGCCAACACGAAGAAGAAAAAAATGATACACGGAGGTTCTGTCTGTTTAGTGACAGGACCGCCGCCCTGTGCAGGGCGGTGGTTACAAAACCACCGCTCCACTAGGGTGGCGGTCCTGGGACCACCAGTCTGCATTGGGCGGCGGTCCTGGCTCTTGCGGACAGAAAATAAAATATGACGCGAACAGTCCCAGAATTCCAAAGGGTGTCCATGTCTCTTCTTCTGCATGACCTTTCCCATTCTCCAGTGCACGGGAGAACATGAGAAAGGCTATAAATGCATGTTATGGAAGAGAACAAAGGCATCGAAGCATGAAGCAAGTGAGTAAGAAGCTCTTAGTGTTGGAATTGTGATTTGTAGAAGCAAGGAGTAATTGAGTCAGAGCAAGCAAGTAACTGGGAGGAAGTGTGAGATATTATCTACTTCTCTTTCATACTTATTGTAATTTCTGTACTTATTATTGAATTGGCCAATAAAAGTGGGAAGAAAGAGCAATTTCCCTTCCCGACTGGTTTTTCCTCCTCTGGAGGTTTTCCAGGATAAAATTGTTGGTGTATGAGTCTATATTCTTTCCCTTTCTGCAAATTGTTGATTCTAAGCACAAGTATAATTCATTCACTAGCTATCTCTGTTATTTTCTAATAGAAAGTAGAACAACAACGATTAATTGTGATTCTGTGGATAATTCCAAAGTTGAAGAGTTTACTATGAGGTTGATCAAATAGAGAGCCATTGTGGTGTAAACTATACATGCCCATAACATATTCTTCATCAGTTAAAGGTGGTTATGGAAAATTGTGTGCATACCAGTGTGTGAGATTTTGAAAATAGCTGAGAAATGAATCATTATGAATAGAAATATGGCCAAAAGGCATAGGAAATGTAATATTAACATGATTAATATTTGAAGTATCAACAGTGTAGTCAATCTAAGACTGCCTGAAGCATGAGTAAGGATAAGCATGTCCCAAAGTGCAATGTGCAAGGAAGATAGATAAATGGAAGAATGTGGAGGTAACCATAAGTGGATCATGAGTAATGTGATACGTATTCCATGCTTTCAGAGGTGATGAGAATGTCTCTTTTTAGGATGGGATGATATCACGCCAATGTGAATCCTATTTGAGCCAAACCATCATGTGTGCAAATGGTGAAAGAGGAAGTGGGATCGAATAGAGTATGAGGACAATAAGGGTCATGTATGAAAAGAGTGCATGTGAAAGGAGGAGGTGTTGACATAAAATGATCTTTGATAAAAGGCTGGTAGTGAAGTCCCCTAACTGTATGCTAACCAGACCATCAGACTCGAAAAGTTATCATAGCATTAAGGTGGGAGGAGGGTTTCTTTGCAATTGCATATTCGTAAATGGCTCAATAACAACGAAAGCGTCATTGAATGTATGTCACTCATTGCATGCTCGCATAGAGGGTAGAACTCACAAAGGCAATACAACAACCTTGTCTAACATTCTTAGCAAGCCCACATTGCACAAAGTGGCGAAAAATCTATTGCGAGCTTGTAAAGTCCATTAGACACTTGATTAAGAATATTGCTGAACTTGTAAAGGATATTGGACACTTGATTAAGAATATTGCTGAACTTGTAAAGTCTATTGGACACTTGGCTAAGAATATTTCTTAACTTGTAAAGTCTATTGGACACATGGCTAAGAATATTGTTGTCTCAAGTCAGCGTTTTGGTGATCTTGGAAATGTCATTCTGGTTATGAATCATTGCATATCCAAACTTGCGTCTTTCACTTTTCAACAAACTAAATATATAGAGGATCCTACCACCTATTCCATACAGTAATCAGAATTTATCACTCTCCTCAAACAGAATCTGGAAGATCAACAATGTAGAGTTCAGTCTCTTGAAGATTCGTTTGGAAATCACACTAAAGACAATGCTAGTGCTAACCACAGAATCAAGACAACGTGGCAATTCATGGGTAGCACTAGCACATTGGCAATGGACATGCAAGTTCCTGTATACACTCAATGGCCATCTCAATCAGCTCTCTATTTAGCACAGAGCAGCAGGAGCTTCTCAAGAAGATTACCACCATGAAAACCAATGTCATCCTTATGTATCATGAATAGGATCAAATTTTTGTAATGCTAAAGGACATTGTCCTACGGCTTTACCTTTTGAGTATGTACTTGTCGATTATGGTAGGTTTTAGCAACAGTTCTATAGCCACTTTCTATGTGCTCTTTAAATTGGTGTCGATCACCCGAAACAGATATTTTATGATCTGAGGTAGTGGGTGATCTCTTTTTGGGGTGATCTCTTTTTGGCTCAGCTCCATCGTTCTTGTACACATCTTTTCTGATGTCTTTGTTCCTGCCAAGGCTTGTCCTTTTACATGGGTTTTTGCAATTATTTCCTTCTCAATATAATGTAGCACTTTTAACTCTCCTCAACAAAACAATATGGATATCTCCTGTTTAATTTTGTTGATCTCAAAGCTAACTGTGCTTACACATAAATATGCTGGCTGTTCTATGTTCAGGTTTATCTAAGGGATATGCAATGTATCTAGTGAAATTCCTGGGTACCTGTAATGTGAGTCTTGAAAATCTTTCTTTCAGCTCTATCCCAGACTTCCTGTTGAACTTGAAGAATCCAGGAGTTCATTTAAACTTTTAAATAAACTTTTCTCGTACTTAGAAATATATGTACTGATCAGCTTTTATAAAATTAAATTTAGAAAGAGCAAACCAAGGTGAACTTGCACGAAGCAGTTCAAGTGGATGAACTAAATGACAGTAAAAGTGTATATGGCTCTTAATTTGTATGATGATCCAACATATTGCAACTTTGCTTTAAGGGCCAACATTGCAATTGAGTCTAACCAGTATGATGAAGTAAAGGGTATACAGGAATTGAAAAGGGCTATCTATGTAGGTGGACTATGATGCCCTTGGTGTGCTGGGTATGCAAAGACTCGAAAACCCAGAGAATTTTTTTGCAAATTATCCTCCTTTTTCCAGAGAGATGCAACAGAAGGAAGGTTAGAGCCCACAGCACTTCCGTTGTTAACAGGTGATTACTTGTAGTTGTATGGTTGTATCGAGTAGTAAGCTTGACCTTCACCAGTCAGATGTACTCTAGGAGTACAAGGCCGGGTCATAGGTATAGGGTCTTCATAGTTCAAGTTGAGAGCCAATACAGAATTCCTGACACCTAGTTCATAAAGTGAAATAGTATCATCATAGAGTGATGATTTGGTTTAGTTTGAGTGGTGGTACCAGCTAGAGTAACCACTCAATCTTACCCTAGAGAGGGCCAGGAGAGCTAAAAGAGCCTATGTGCCTACAGCCCTTGGATACTAAGGATATATCCTTCTTCCACTCTAACAACCCTATCTACGGTAAGACAAGTTGTTCCCCTAGAGGTGAGTTCAAAGGTCTTCAGTATAGTCTAGCCTCATTCAGGGTTAAGTACCAAAGGTTTTCAAGAGGTATGGGATCTGGTTGCTTCTTGTCTATAATATTCTTCTCTGAGGTTTTAACTTACATGGCCACATGATCAAAGGTTATGTCATTTATCCCTTAATCAAGTAACATATATTCTGTTCACGGCTACTCAATGAAACAGACTGATTCAAGAAGTACTCACTACTTTACAAGTTATAGACAGGCTACAGGGCGAGTTGTCCAACATTGAGTTAGGTATATAAGTAAAGCTAGACCTTCATGACTTTACAAGTTATAGACATAGGCTACTAGGCAAGCTGTCCAACATTGAGTTAGGTATATATGCAAAGCTAGACTTTCATGCTTCAATTCTTCTTTACCCCGTGTCAACTCTACTAAGGACAAAATTAGATCAAGGAATCTAACCGGAGCAGCATAATTCAATATACAGTCATACTAGATCATAAGCAATCACTACCTTAAACATATTAACTTCAGTCATTGGCTTGATAGTATGATACAGTATTTAATCACAATGAAGCTCAAGCAATATCCTTGAACCTAGCAATTCCTACTAAACAAATGTGATCTGTCTTCCATACAAAACAGTAGAAATCGTCTGGTTTTTGCATGCAATGCTATGAGCAATTGTTTCACACATTCCAGAAATCCTTCCATAGTGGTATAAGACAGAGATTGTTCCGAAGCAAGGGCTATATAATAACAACAGTTTACTGCAATCCATATTCACCAAAATACAATTCAGAACCTTAACTATCATGAAGATAACAAATGCCCTACTTCAAGAGCAGAAGAAAAATGACAGAGCAGACAAGCTTCCTCATCTACACAAGCATTTATTAAGCAAGATAGCAGTCACCATTCCGAGATAAAGATTAAAAAAGATTCAACTCATTCCTATTTACAGTCATAATTCCTTTGCCGAACATTTGTTAATACTAATCACTCGTGTCACCGCATCAGTTTAGCTAACTTTGTGATCACATTCCATGATGACATAGTACGATAACTCACCAGATCTGCTTTCTTTCTTAATTGCTTACAACTACGCATTATTATCTAGGAACCATGGATAGATTGTTAGCAACTTAACATCAAGAAGGTCCACTGAATGTACTGATAAATTCTAATCTTATTACCAGCCTTCAATCTCAATCATTCACCCAACACATTCAGAAAAGAGAACAAACAAGGAGATCACTCATAGATAGCACATTCAAGAGAACTGAGCCAGTGTTAGTAAGGGACACAACTCCAAAATAATAACCAGGATCAGAGTTAGACTCAACACCCAAATGCATTTAGTATCCAATTCAAGTAATCATGAGAATACAACATGCCAGAATCATCCCTCTAGTGGTCTTCCTTAACAGAACCCTAGGAGTTAACTCATGAAAAGCCTAGCAACCTAAGTCAATCAAGCATTGATAGTTCTTAAACCTTTCCTCAAAAGAACTCAATGCAATCTATAATTTCAACCAGGTAATCAGACAAATACTCCTAGCACAGAGCATGGTACAGTCTACAGAGATATAAATTCTGCAAGATTCCAGACTGAATAGAAAGCAGAGTGATCAATATAGATGCTACAATGGTCAAAGTTAAGTTGGGATGCCTAGCTCTGTTACTCCCAACACACATTATTCAAACATCTAGAAGGATCGCCTTCTTCATTGGCCGCTTGCCTTACTTTTCCTGGAATTACATCAAAGATTTCATAACATAACTCCGATTCAACACAGTAACAATCAAGCACACTTCAGGCCTTCGTGTGCTTGCTTCCCCCAATATACAATAAGCCTTCTTACCTAAAACAGGAATCCAACCATTATTGAACTGTAGACTACCCTGAAGACACGCCTATTCTTCCACAGCTAGAATTCAAGCCAAAATTAGCATTTGAACTAAACACCAAGACCTTAGACAAAATTTAGTGCCCAGTCAGGACCTCTTGTCAGTCCCATGACTACACTGTTATGCAGAGGTACAACTACCTAGAAACATTAGTATATTCCTTCTATCTTCTTAATAGTTGCTGAAGGGGATATTGCTCAGAGAATCTGATGCAGGAGCATCACGAAGTTTAGATAACTGAATGATTTTTTGGAGTTTTGGTGCGTGGGAGACATAGAAGAGAGTGCAAAGTGCACGAAAATTTTGACAAGGCATAATGGGGATAGCTTAGGGCGCGTGGAACTTCCACAAGTTTGTGCGCAAGAAAAGAAAAGAAAAGGACACGTAAAGATGGTCAGAAGTCAAAAGTGACTAAAGAGAATTGCCAGCTCAGCAATGACGTGGAATTCCAGATGGATTTCTCTCATCTACAAATGCCAGAAGTAGTTAGAGGCCATTAACGCACAGACGTTCAAATTCACGATATACAGTTCATTGAAAAACCAAATCCCATCTTGTTATATACTACATTCTCTTGTTCCATATTCATTGAAAAACCAAATCCCATCCAAGTTTAATATTCAGTTAGATGTCACTTCACCTGCACATGTAAAAGAGGGTCAACGTACATGCTGGCAAGCCAATCCATCAATAAGTTCAAACCATACATCAATTCATCAGAATGTTGGAGCCAAACTCCCTTTACACAATTCTTATTACAACATCCAGAGGTAGGGTTAGGAACAGAACGTCAACCCCATCAGGTTGTTTACCAGATATGAATCAAAGCCCTTAATAAAAAAAATTGAACTTAAAAGAAATGCAGTCATTTGACACTGCAGAACCTAGAAGGGTCATTCAGAAGTTGATAAACAAAGTGCGTAAACCTTAAAGAAACGCAGTCATCCAATAATGCAGAACCCTAGAAGGTAATCCAGAAGTTAACAACCAAATCACATAAACCTTAAAGAAATGCAGTCATCTGATTATGCAAAACCCTGGGAAGTTCATCCAGAAGTTAATAACCAAATCACATAAACCTTAAAGACATGCAGCCATCTGATAATGCAGAACCCTAGAAGGGCCATCCAAAAGTTAATAACCAAAGCAATACATTCATTTTTATATGTGCATGAGTGTATAAGCCTACACACCTCCATGGGCTATATATACATTTCAATAAGATCAGACAGAATTCCAAAAGAGAGAGAAAGCAGAGTTGAAATCTATGTAATATCCCAAGTAAGAGTGAGAGAGTTGCTTGCCTGGAATGTAGAGCAATCCACAAGAAAACCTCCCTAAAACTAGACCATAGCTTGTTGCCCCAGCTTGGAATGCATGAGTGTATAAGCCTACACACCTCCATGGGCTATATATACATTTCAATAAGATCAGACAGAATCCCAAAGGAGAGAGAAAGCAGAGTTGAAATCTATGTAATATCCCAAGTAAGAGTGAGAGAGTGGCTTGCCTGGAATGTAGAGCAATCCACAAGAAAACCTCCCTAAAACGAGACCATAGCTTCTTGCCCCAGTTTGCCTGTTACTCCCTCCTACTCCACACCATACAGATCAATGCCCTTTCATTCAACAGTAATTTCCTCTTAAAATGAGTCAGGGTCTCATTTCAGTAACAGCCATGCCAAGATTCATGCCATCAAGAATTGTCTATTACATTAGGGACATGTTATCCAAAATTTCCCCCCCTGGTGCTATTCTAATAACTTACCATTTCATCCTTGAACTCAAACAGGTCAAGCAAGGTTTAAATGGGTAAAATTGATCAACAAAGGCAAAACCAGTGTTAAGGACACTCCATTCCTACCTTTCCACACTTCCTCTCTTCCATACTTAGCCAATTTTCATGTTTCGAGGTCAAATTAGGCAAAATCTGCTCCCAGTTGGCTAAATCAGACATTTTAGGAACACAAGGAATTGTTCCTTTGTTCGTTGTATTCGCTGCATAAGCAACCCAGCCGATGGTGCAAAACAGGACTGGGGCAGTGTTGTGGCTGAGGCAGAGAACTCGGGAACAGGCGGAATGTTCCCATGTTTCCTCGGTTCCCCGATAGGTTGACGAGGTGAAGCGTCGACAAAGGCAAGGTGGCAGTCAGGTGAATCGGTTAAGGAAGGCCCAGATAGAGCAGGTGGAACTATGGAACGGTTCCACCGCAACCCCAATTCACCGTGCACACACAGACTTGCAGCAAACTCAGGCCCCCATGACACACAGGGCACTATTCCCCTCTTCATCAAGTACCCCGGCGACCTGATTTATCTGCCCCAGTGCAAAATTTGATTAAAGCGGTCTGTCACGACCCACAAAGAACTATAACATGTTCCTCCCACACACCAGAAATCCGCATGACCATATCTCTTGATCCAAAACTCCAAATCTCTTGAAATCGGTCTTGTTGGAAAGGTATCATCATGCACTTCACTTTGGCATCATGAAATTTAGAAGTTAGTGGAGTTAGGTGGGGGAAAAAGGCAGAAAACACTCCCAGCATTTAAAACTGCAATTCCAGGTAGCTCAACCACCAGATTTGATCAAGTATGGTGCCTTTTCCTTCTACTGCAAGCAAAGTAAGGTGGGGGAATGGTCGTGACAGGGTGCCCATGATTGTTTTTAGAAAATTAATGCATGTTGTTGGTGGATGAACTCAAAAATCTGGATTTCCCTCTCTTCTCCCTTCCTCTCTCTCTCTCTCTCATTTTCTATATATTTGGCAATGGTGCTCATTTGTAAGGGTTGGACCCCCTAAGAATACAAGGGCATCATATCAAGTGTTGCACAAGTATTTGTGAGTTGCAGGCCTTAGATTTGGACTTCTGCAAAGTGTTTGTGCCTTCTTCCTTCAATGTAACAGGTTGTGCATCCTTATAAGGCAATAAAATTCATGTTTTGTGGCTATTCTCTGCTCTGGCTTGTGTTCTATTGCATTTTCTCGCCTCTTCATTCATTGCAGGTATGTTGTGTATGTTTCTCGCTATCACCTTTGTTAGCTTAGGATTTCCCTTTCATGCACCTCCTTCTAAACCCGGTACCTTTGATGCTTAGAATAGGATTAGATAGTTGTATTTGTCACCAGTAGGAGTTTAGCATTAGGAATCGGTAGAGGAAGTCGGCCTTCTCCGGAGGTTGATCTCACTTTTGCAAAACCCACATTGCAGAGATCATTCCATGTTGCCTTAAAATCTTGGGTCTCTCTTGTTGATTCAGGGTAGGGTGCAATTTTGAGCTCCAACAGGTCCCAAAACCTATTCTTTGTCATTCCTCTCGAGCTCGAGCCCAAGCTTCTGCTTCTTGACCCTAATCATCGCACCTTAGGTTCTATCAAAAGTTATTCATCATTGATAAAAAGTTTATAAGCATTATTTGGGCTTCCCAGGTAAGATTCACTTTATGTAAGACATATTTCAAAAGAGACCCTTCTGATTAGGTCAACCACTTTAGGTGGTCTATCATAAGCCCCTTTTACCAAGCAGAGATATAGCTTCATCACACTAGAATAGAATGCGGGATAAAACAAAGTGTTAGGGTCCCATTACTACTAAGTGGTAATTGTAGAGCCAACAATTAAGGTTATCGAGGTAGCAAAATGAAAAGCAATCGATTACTTGACAGTAGATCCAAGCAGTCTTTTCTATGTGGTTTTTCTCCCGAAAGGGTTTCCAGATAAATTATGTGTCTGGCAATTGTCATATGTTTTGTGATTGTTGTTGTCATGGATGTTAATGATTTAAATAAGTAATAGATTGTATATACTGATTCACCCCGCCTCTTAGGATAAGCGTGTGTTCTACAAAATGTTATCTAAACCAAGTCTCAAGCAAAGTGACTGTCATGCCAGTAAGATCCACTCTTGGCGGGTAATAGCAGCTATCCAAAGTAGTTATATTATCAAAATAACAAGATGGAAAGACAAAACAAAACTTATTGTATTGCCAAGATCGCTTACTCACATTGAACAGGGTCTAAAGACTCGAGAGAGACTAAAGTCATGATAATCTTTCCATGAATCAAGTTTAGAAGCACATAAACATATAACCTCAAATCACATAACAAAAACAAAATGAGATGATACTCGAAGACACTATTTTTAGTTAATCCATAAGTTCAGCAAAACGTTACTCTAAAATTATATTCCAAGGACTTGCCAAAACATAGGGCTTGAAAATGGAGTCATGACAGGGTACAGAATAGCACCTCAGAAAAAAGGGTCAAAGACTGGAAACAAATGGTTTAAATGGTGAAGATAAATAGAACTTAGATTCTTGCTGAGTTATTGCCAAAAAACCCCATTGGGTACATGGTTGTATAAAACAAAATACATAGCCAAAGGATCCCTGAACAAGCACAAAGCAAGGCTAGTAAGAAATAAGTTTTCCCAAGAAGCGGGCATAGACCATAAAGAGTATCATCTCTCTTCCCTTGATTGTCTTGCATTATGTGTTTCACTTTTGCAACAGGAATAAATCCTCAGCTGGAATCCCCATGCACAGTTTGCTGTCTTTCCTACAGAAAACTTTAAGGTAAAGATTTAAAACTTACTAACCCATTTTTGTTGCTCTGGAAATAGATAATTTTCACAAGATGTTACATTCAAACTTGAAATTCACAAGATGTAGCTAAAACTAAGCCAAAAATGCATAATTATTTGTTTACCAAATGATAATTCTGGTCATTTTGTTGATTTCGGAAATCTATTTCACAGATCCTAATCGACTTGCTATATTATATTTGAGAGTAATTAGATAAGAAAACTCTAGAATTGTAAGAATGTGCGGATGTCATTACAGGTTTGAATTTGTTAATTTATTTGTGTATTCATTCGTGCAAAGGATGCATTCTTGGGAACATTCATCACAGGATAACTAATGTGAGCCAAGGATCACTTCTGTATAAGCTTACAAAATTCATGTAGAGACCATATTCCAGAATCCGCTAATTTATTTGTCTACTCTTTCCATGCAAAGGATGCATACTTGGGAACATTCACCAGAGGATAACTAACATTAGCCAAGGGTGGCTTCTGTATAAGCTCACATAATTCATGTAGAGACCATATTCCATTCTATCCAACTTCTATGTGAAGACAGATGGAATCCACGATATCAGTGGAACTAGAATCAATTTCAGACCTGCTTTACAAGCATGAATAAACTCGTCCAAAGAAAATTTTCCATATATGGAAAAAGATGCAATAATTTCATAAAGAACGCAATCAATTTGACTATCACTAATTCTCATAAGGTAGTTTTCCATGTGTAAAACAATCTGACAATACAATACTATTGGCTTTGCCTGCATCAGAAACACTGTTAAAATTTTACAGGAGCTCGTTTTCTTCGAGAGAAATGAGTTCCGATATGTACATCAACAGCTGAATATGTTAACAAACACTTTCCCTAGGAATCATCTTGTCAGGTTGGGCTCGAGGGAGAATTGGCTCAAATATCCAACAAATGCAATCCCAATCATTAAAATTTCTCCATTATTACCTTCACTTATATCCGGAATATTCAATCTAAATCATAGTAGGAAAAGCCATCAAAACTGGAAAAAAAAAATACGGTTTCCAATTTCATCAGCCATGCATATTTAAAACCTCGTTTTTAATAAAGTGGGTCAACATTGACCCAGCTTATAGACTTATATTGTTTACCTTTATTCTACCATACTTTGAGACATATGCTTAAAAAATGAACTTACATTGTCTACTTTTACTCTACCATACTTTGAGATATATGATTCAAAAATGAACTTATATGGTTTACTTTTATTCTACCATACTTTGAGATATATGCTTCAAAAGACTGTCATTTTTGACAGAATATTTTTTCTCGAGTATATTTTATGGTATTTGGACCTATAATGGCTACTATGTTCCCATTTGAAGGATTTATAGGATTATCTTGTGTTGAAGAAAAAATCAGAGTCCGTGTATTACTTAAATAGCTTATTAAAATTGATGAAGCAATTTTGTGACAATCATTACAAGAATTGGTGGGAATATTCTACAAATACAAAAGTGCAATCATGATCATAAAAGTCTCCAATTTAATATTTCTATGTAGCCAGTTCACCCCCCAAGCACGAACCCCACACGGGTACGCACCCAATACAAGTATGTTACCCCTAGGTACATCCTAGACGCATGGGTACGCTCAGTGCATCTGTATTTTACAAATACAAAAGTGTAATCATGATCATAAAAGTCTTCAATTTAATATTAATGTGTAGCCAGTACACCCTCCAAGCAAGAACCCCACCCGGGTACGTACCTGGTATGGGTATGGTACCCCCGAGGTACGTCCTAGATGCATAGGTATGCTCAAGTGCGCCTGCAGGCACACCAGAGTGTACCCATGCATCTAAGAACGTACCCGACGTCCAAAAAACGAGTTTTTTAATTTTTTTTATTTTTCATTGAAAAGTCAACATAATAAAACAAAAAATATAATTAAAAACTATTTCGAACCCTAAAAAATAGCTCAAACTAAAAAAAAAAACAAAGATAAAAGACAACAAAAAACAAAAGCAAAATTTGTGCTTTATCTCCCACAAGAATCTAGAGTACAAAGAGGGGTTGTCAAAGCATTTGGATATAAACTCCGAGGATGTTGCCCTAAATTCTTTCATTTCACACCACTCATTGTTTGACATTGACTTTCCTAGGAGGCATAGTATAGTTGGCGGCTATGTTACCAAGGTTCGCCCCCACCCTCTCGTACCCCCTAGATACGTGCTCGGTATGGATACATCCCAAATACGGTACTGATACGTCTCGAGTACGTTTAGGTACGTACCGGGTACGTCCCAAGAACGTTTTGATGTACCCCGACATACCCAGGACGTAGCAATATTGTTAGGCAGTGGGGGTGCTCTAAATTGATTTTATTTTATTTTATTTTGACTCAAACAAACTTCAGTTTTATTGAGGACTAGACTAGGAGGGCATGGCAACCACAAGGAAACTTGGAGATTGTTTAAAATCCCTCTAGTTTATTGAAGAGAAAATATTCAAAGGATATCAAGAACGTTTGAGGTAATTATTTGGGATCATCGCAATTGGCCAAGGAAAGAAGCTATTCATAGAAATTTGGACATATATCTGAGCCTCCGTACAAGTTATTTATGAGATCAAATCTCAGGTGATCTTCAATACTAATAGAAAAATTTGGAACCACAAATTGCATAGCTTAAAGTTTCAAAGAGCATCCTTTCCTAGAAACTATTAAGGCACAACATTGACTCCTTCCTGCACCCTTAAGGAGGATTAGAAGGTGATTTTGGATAATATGAATGCAAAAACCAACCATTGGACTGACCTCTTTAGTTATCATTAGCAGGTTAGAGTCACCCTAATTAAATAGGTCCTTCAAGAGCTCCCTATATACATCTTTTATGGCCACCATCGCAACACAAAAATTAATCTCAAAGGAAATGGATGAAACACAAAGGAATATAATATTCATATATCATAGACAATGTAAAATCTTAAGTATATTGAATGTTTTGAACATTGATCATACTATATTTTTCAAGTTTTTTATTTCTTATGGACTAAAAAATGAGTAAAATGAGTATATATATATATATATATATATATATATATATATATATATATATATGTACGGACGTATCGTACCCAAGGGTTTTTTTAAATTGACGTATCTGCATATCGAGCCCGTACCCATATCCATATACTGACAACATAGGCTGGCGGGAGTGGTGGAGCTAACGAGAGTGGTAATCCTTGTGGTTCTAGTGCACCACATGATGTTAATATTGATGCTCTCGATGAAGAGCAAGATGACTGCGAATATTAATTTTAATGTAATTAAATATGATAAGCACGTGACATTTGAGATATTTGATTATTATGACATTTGGCATTCGGATATCCAACAGGTAGTGGTGTAACGATTCTTGGGTCTCCCTAGTAATTGGGAGGTCCAAGGTTCAAATCTCGGCTCCGTGTTAAGGTGGCCTACTACCGACGGTTTGAATACCCTAGTGATAGGGCACCACGATAATGTGGTTTAATCTGTGGGCTAGCCGAGAGCTTAAACTTCTATCCTTTGATGGTTCCACGGCCGCTGTGGGCTGGTGATGCCACAAAGGGCTAGGGCCCTCTCCCTAGGTAACCCCAACAAAAAAAACACTTGGCATTTGGATAATATTTTAATTTTTGTGGTTATTTTGTTTTTTAAATGCATGCTATATGGTTTGTCTCGCTATATGGTTTGTCTCTAATTTTTTATTTATGAAGCTATACTTTTTTTCTTTTCCTTTTTATTTTTTGTACGGACATACCCAAGGCCAAAAAAATCGTCGTGCCCGTACCCAAATCACACATGAACTGGCTACTTAGTAATATCTTTGTGCTTATCCTCTCAAATATTTTTTTGATTCTGCCAAGGTATGCATTATATCTTTCAAGATATTAAATTAACTAGCTAAAAAATAATTTTACTATTCCCATAAAATGTATGCTCCTCAAACATTTTATATTATTAGCAATCTACTATTTATATGGAGCCTATCAAATGGGATAAGCTCAAACAATAATATAATGGAGCTACCAAAACAAAGCTCCCACTTCAAATCCCCAGGAGACACGATAAAGTGTTGAAATTGGGTGAAATACTGAGAAGCATGGTGCTTCCCCCACCCATGTAATACGTACCCGATACAGATCCATCTTGGGTACAGTACAAGTATGTCCCGAGTACGTCCCTAAGACATACCTATAATTTTTTCGCGTTGTCAAAAAAAAAATTATTTTTGTTGACTCAAAATCAATCCATAAAAAATCAAACCCTAAACTCCTCTAAAAGCTACAAAAAGGCACTCAAACATTACCGAAACACAGAAACAATTCATTGTTGGTTTTTGCAAGTGTACGAGCAAAGAGCCAAAGACAAATTGAGGAGGCAGCCATTGCAAGGAGGATGAGATTGGAAGTTGTCATTGCTTGCAAGCAGGACAAGTTTGTTTAGAGCCAACCGTTGTTTCATTGATCATTCAAAGGAGGAGCTGCCACATTTTGTTGTTTTTACAAGTATTATTATTTAATTCAGCATTTTATTTTTTATTTTTTTACGTTTTTTTATATATTACATTTCATATTTGACTTATCATTTATGTTACATCATTACATGTAATCATGATCATGAATAATGTGTGAATACACATCATTCATGATCATGATCTTTATTTTAGAATCTTAGATTTTAAATTTTTAATATTTATCATTATGTTTAAAAGAATTTAAAAATTTTGTTTTCCGTTGTATATTTTTTAAAATTTGAAAATGATGAATGATGTGTAATTTTAAATGTCCTAGACTCTTTTTGTAACCTTATTCTAACTTCTAACTTCTATGTAAAGGAAAAATATTTTTTTTCTAACTCTGTTTATCCTCTCACCATTGCCATAACGTGATCTGGTGATCAAAATCAAAAACAAGGTTAGAAAATTATTAATTAGTGATGTCGTCATTTTATCATTTATATAAAGGCAAAAAAAAAAAATTTAACATCCTAACTTTGTGTATGCTCTCACCTCACGCCTTTATGGTGATCTTGGTGATCAAAAACATATTAGGATGGCATCAAGTTCTGCTTTAGGTGGAGTGCAAGAAGGCCCACAAGCTTCTGAAAACACATCAGTTTTTGTGAAATATGATACTACTTCTCCTCTTTGGAGACATGTGACAGTGGTGGAAAACATTGTTAGTGGTGGGGGTCGTATTTGGATATGCCATGGTTGTCATGCTCAATACAAATCCTCATATAGTCGACTGAAAATCCATTTGACTGGGCTTGGAGAAGTGGGGATAAAGTGCCCCAAACTATCAAAAGAGAAAATGGTAGAGTACCAGAAAGAGTAAGAGGAGGTTTATAGACAAGCTGAAAGAAATAGGTCTAGAACAATTACGTTGCAAAGAAGGCCTTCAACAAGACCACCCACACCTACATCTTCTACTCATCCTTTCATCTAAACTCAAAGTCAAACTCATGCTCGCCCACTTGATACCCCTTTAGATGAAGAGACCTCACGAAAAATAATCAAAAGGAGCATTGGAAAAAGCATTCAATAATGACAAGAGGGACATTGTTGATGAGTTGGTTGCTCGATGCATTTATGCATGTGGGCTTCCCTTCAATGTATTGAGGTCTCCATATTGGCAATAAATGTTGAAGGTTGTCAATGAAGCTCCATAAGGTACAGAGGCTTTGGTTATGAAAAGGTTCGAACCACACTCTTGGCAAAGGAAGTGGAGCACATTCAAACTTCTTTGCAGCCAATTAGAGATTCATGAAAGGATTCAAGGGTTTCCATCATTGCCGATGGATGGAAAGATGCTCGAAATAGACCCCTGATAAATGTTGTTGCAATATGCCCTAAAGGGGCAATGTTCCTAAAATCCATTGATTGTGAAGGGGAAGTCAAAGATGCACAGTTTATTGCCGACATTTTGATAGAGGCTATTGAGTCAGTGGGCCCCCAGAATGTTGTCCAAGTCATCATAGACAATGCTAAAAATTGTAGAGCAACAAGATTAATTATAAAGGGCAGATATGAGCACATATTTTGGACCCCTTGTGCTGTCCACTCCCTCAATTTGATGCTGCAAAAGATTGGGAAAATCTTGTGGATCGAGCAAATTTATACAGAGGCAAATGACAATTAGATGTTTATCACAAACCATCATATGTCACAGGCCATATTCAAGAGCTTCTCAAGGTTGAAGTTATTGAAGGTTGCAGAGACAAGATTTGCCTCTCACATGGTCGGTTTGAGACTAGTGAAGGTAAAAGAGGCCTTAAGTTATGGTGATCAACAATGTTTGGATTGTGTGGAGATAGACAAAGCACAAAAAAGGATGCAAAGGTAAAATCATTGGTCCTTGATGATGAATGGTGGGCCAGGATTGCACTTTCTCAACTTTAAACCCATTCTATCCATTATCAGATATGCAGATATTGATACAATGTGCACTAAATAGCTATTTATGATGGAATTTTTAAGTTGAACATATGATGGTTTGATATGACATGAAAAGGTCTACAAACAAAAGTTAAGATCCAGAAGAAACTTTCTATAATGAAGTCAAGAGTGTGGTCATGAAGAGGTGGAATAAAATGACCGCCCCAACATAACTTTGGGAATTATGCATTTATATCCAAAGTATGTTAGCTCTGAAAGACTTGGTCTACCTAACAGGCAACCACCATTCTTTGACTTCAAAGTTACAAATGGATCTAGGACAACATTCAAAAGACTTTTTTGTGATCCATCCAAAGCCAGTGTATTCTGCAACAAAATGCGCATGTTTGTTACTTTACATAATTTAAATAGACGAATGTTGAGGCCCTCTTTAACAAATTACACCATAGGGCCCTATAGAACGTTCAAGGTTGGTAGTATTCTCATAGCCGTTTTGATGCCAAGTATCTATGTAAGCTAGGCCATTAAGCAATATGGTGATCAACAATTTTTGAAAATTTTGTGGAGGCAAGTAAGCTTAGAGAAAGTTGCAAAGATAAAATCATTGTGTCCTTGATGATGAATGGTGAGCCAAGGTTGAGTACTTGCTCAAAACCCATTCTATCCATGATCAAAGATGGCTAGTAATTCAGATGCACAAAGTGCATGGGGAATTTATGATGGAATTAACTCTTTATCGTACATAAGAGCTAAACGAAAAGAGCAAGATCAAAGAAACCTTCGAGGAATTGAAGTCAAGAGTGTGGTCATTCCAAGATGCGAATAAAATGACCACCACATTACATCTTTTGCCTATAGCACTTAACTCCAAAGTATTATAGCTTTGAGAGAAATACTTGATGCTACCTAAGTAGGCAACCACCATTATGATGACTTTGAAGTTTGAAATGAATTCAGGGCACATTCAAAAGACTTTTTAAGGATCCATCTATAAGCAGTGTGGTCAAAATGGGCATGTTTGTAGCTTCAAAAGGCAACATGGGAGAGGTCTATGATCTCTTCAGACAAGTATACCATGAGCCCAATCAAATTGTGGTATGTACATGACCATGATGCCAAGTATCTATGGCTTATCGCTATCAAAATTATCTTACAGGGATAACATTTATTAATTTTTTTATTAAATTGCTAAGTTACTAAATACTAACATATATTTTGTACATTGTTAGTATGTTACTAATTTGAAATTTCCAACAAACTTTTTTTTGTAACAGGTGGCTAGTAATTCTTCCGCAGAGCGGAATTGGAGTACATATGCCTTTATCCACTCAGCTAAACGAAACAAGTTGGCATCCAAAAAGGTTGAGGATTTGGTATATGTGCATTCCAATTTGTGCCTCTTGTCACACAAGTTTGAGGACTATATTAGAGGTCCTCACAAACTTTGGGATATTCTTCCAGAGACTACAAACTTGGATGCCTCTGCAGCCACTCTTGCCCAACTTTCAATATTTGATGGCGAAGATGACATTCAAGGGAGTTCACAAGGAGCAAAGAGTGGAGCTAGTGGGAGTGGCATGCAGGAATTTGATTTTGAGGAAAATCTAGATAGATTATTTGTCTCATATTGACATATTTGTATTCATATTGCCACATGATTAATGAAAAATGTTAAATTTTAAGCATATTGAATGTTTTGAACCTTGATCCTACTATATTTTTCAAGTTTTGTATTTCTTATGGACTAAAAGAATACAAATGCAAAATTTATCTAGAAGGGTATGAATGTTCCAAATGTTGTTGCAAGAAAACTTAGAAATCCATATGTCCCTGACAAGTTTGAAATAAAATTTAGTAACATCATCCATTTGGATGTGGATTTGGATAAATGTCAAGCACAATTCACTTTTCAAGTAGCACTTTGCTTTGTGTGGTTCGTCGAAGGACTCATTTGTCTTAGGTGTCTTGTATTTGCTTTTAAATGTAATAGTTGATAACTTCATAAGAATTCAAAAAGAACTATGTTCCTCCTAAACTAGGGGAGGGAGGGCATTTTGTAGTTTCGAAAAAAGGCATACATCACACAATTCATGGAGTGTGCTTTCCCTGTAATCTAGAAATAACTTGCACTCTCACTATGATGTACATTTACACAATTACTTTTGTAATTCTATTGGTTTTCATAGCTAAATGACATTAATATCTTTGCTTTTGTTCTTCACGGGCTCGAGTTCACGGCTGCAATTTATCAAGGGGTAAAAAATTTGAAAAGTCTTGGACTATAAAGCCTGCTCATTTAACATGTATACCTGAGTGCCTTCAAAGTTGTACATTATGAAGATTCATAAGACAGCAACATACATAGGCTTACCTACTTCCATGGTACCTGACACTCATCTTCTTATGATTCCTACATGACAACTACTTAGATTGTTAAGATTAATAAAAACTGATAATGTCGCTCAGTGTATTTATGAGAAATCAAATAAATACCAACATTTAAATGTTGTTAACCATAACATTGTTGACATCTTCGAATCACCAATAGCACAACGAAGAGGCTTCAACACCTTAACATCCTTTTCCCATTCCATGGCATTATTTCCTAGGTTTAAGTATCTAATTCACTATCTGCATGAATGGAGATCAATTGTTTTGCTTTAGAGATAGATACAAATAGATAGTGTTTCACCTAAGCCAACCAAGATTTTTGACTGGTAGTAATTAGACTTGCTATTTGATAGAATTGAAGTTTATTGCCTTTGTATCTCATTTCATGTATTGACTTTTCCTTTTGATAGAATTGAAGTTTATCGCCTTTGTATTTCTTTTGTGTTTTGTATAGACAAAATATATCCTGGATTACTTGAATGTCATGGATGCAGTGTGTCCAATTCATGTTCTAGTTCATGGCACTAACCTGAAAATTAGTTGGATAGGCAATGATATCATAAAGGCAAAAAGAGAGACTCTAATCTTGCTCAAATGACAGGCTGCAAGTAGCCTATGCCTCATGAGAATCTGCCACGAAGAAGAATACTCCAAGCAATGGATCACCCATTTGGCTCCCAGAATACATCCTTGAGTGGCAATATCCCTTAATCCCAAAATCCAAACCTACTTCCTCCTTGAGCATAATACACACAACCCATGACACCATAGGAAAACCCCAAATGCCACCAAATTTGGACTAGAGATAAGTTCTCAATTTTTTTCATGTTGTGCCCCCTTAATGAATATTTCCTAGTCATGCAAATAACGCAACATTACAAATGGATTACAATGATGTGATCCTTTCCTATGAGCAGCTTCCCTTCTTCCATGTTGCTTGAAGCTCGATTTTATTTTATCATGGTATGGTCCCTAATGAAAAAAAGCTAAGGTATTTAGTGACCTCTAACAATTACAAGAGAAAGGTACTGCAAATCTTCCTCATGTGATAAATTTTGCTTCTCACTAGTGGTTTGTGAGGGTTTCCTATGCTACAAGTATTCGTGCCCACCAACCTTATGCAATTTTAGGCCCTTAATCTGTAGGAGGTTGCCACCCTTTGACACAAGTCCCTACAAGGAGCCAGTAGAGTCCCTAGTCTGGTCATCTCTTTCTTTCAGTGAATCACGAAGGTTGGCTACATTAAGTATCCTTTGGATATTGTTGCTTCACGCACCAACGATGTAGGTCAAGGAGACGACACTCATCTTTGCATAACACTTCTACTAACATTCCCCAACACACTATCTCTAGGTGACGTCTATCTGCTCCTCGACATCATGGATCTATTCCTTCTCAACCGCTTCCCAATGTACAAGGACAAGGACACATTACAAGTTTCTTCGCTCTCGAGGGAGTTTCTTTAGCCTGAGATGTTAGGAGGGATTTTAGTGGGAGTGTTTTAATTCCACCTTGGGTTACCCAGTAAAGCCCACTCGGCCCCAGACACTCCCCAATGAGCATTATCAAATTCTACATGGCCCCTTTCAAAGTGATAGATGATTCATTTGTTCCAAGTATGGTCAGAGATCTACTATTATGCCTAGCACTACTACTAACATTCCCCAACACGCTATCTCTCGGCAAGGCAAATTTGCTCAGCATGATGAAACCGTTTCTTCTCGGCATCATGGAACTATTCCTTCTTGACTGCTTCCCCCGAATTGCGAGGATAGGCACACATTACAAGTTTCTACGTTTTTGTGGGTGTTTCAAATGTAAAGAGGGATTCAGTTGGAGTGTATTACTTCCTCCCTTGGGTTATCTAACATGGCCCCCTTAGACCTAGACACTCCCCAATAAGCATTATCGGATCTTGCACAAGCCCTTTTCACAGTGATAAACAATGACACGAATGATTCCTATGTCCCCAGGCATTTTGTTGTCCGTCGACCTACCGTTTTATCCTTTAAGACACCTATCGGCCAGATGGTTGTACTGGGGCAACTCCTTTCCCATAATATAGAGAGGGGCTCAAACAGATTAATGGTTTCCTATAATGTAGATAGAGGAGCTCAGAGTGGATCTGATCTATTACTCAGATGGATCAGTGATTTCATATAATATAGAGAGAGGGGCTCACATGGATGAGTGGGATGGTTGATAAGAATGCCATCCTATCTTTCTGACTTTCATCATCCCATGCTTTTTTGGGTGACCTTGCCCCTTGCACATGATTATTTGTATCAGTACCTCAACCACGTGGGTTGGGGCTATACTACTTTGGATTTACCCCCTATTTTTTTTCAATGCTTTTGTTCATTTTATTTAGTTAGTTTGTGATACTAGGGTCCTTAACCCTAGCCTCTATTATAGAAATCGCGATTTATCGCCGACAAATCACGATTTATCGCCGACAAATCACGATTTATCGTATGCAAATAGGAAAACAAGTAATCGCTTGAAATTTGAGTTTTTCTTTTTATGATTTATTGGCGATTTTCTGTGATTAAAACCGATGAAAATCATGAAAAATCGTGCAAAAAATCGTGGAAAATCGGCTGGTAGGTTTAAAACGTCAAAACAGGAAAAAATGTGGCCATTTCAAAGCATTTTGTGGCAGTTTTCTCTTGCGCTAATTCATCATACTTGTTTTGCTAGGGTTTCGACCAAGAGGAGCACATTTCGAACAGGGTTAACAAGTTTAAGTTTTAACTATTGTTTTTCATGTCTTTCAGTGCTTCACAATCCCAAAACATGTCTAAAAATCACGAAATGGGTCCTTCATATTTTCCTTCATGTGACTGCAAAAGACGAGTAGAAAACTCATGTTCTCGAATCTCTTTAGACATTTCTTCTTATTCAAGCATTTATTCCCAGTCAATCACACAGAACACAACTCTTCTGTGTTTTCCTTTTATTTATTCACAATCGATCTCTACATCCGGAAACGAATGTTTATCATAATCAAATAAATACCAACATTTAAATGTTTGTAACCATAACATGTTGCATCTTTCTAATCACCAATAGCACAACGAAGAGCCTTCAACACCTTAACTCCTTTTTCCCATTCCATGGCTTATTTCCTAGGTTTAAAGTAATCTAATTCACTATCTTCATGAATTGGAGATCAATTGTGTTGCTTTAGAGATGATACAAAGAGATAGTTTTCACCTAGCCAACCAAGATGTTGACTGGTAGTAATTAGACTGTTTGCTCTATTTATAGAATTGGTTTATGTCCTTTGGTACGTCATTTCATTCTTGACTTTTCCTTTTGATAGATTGAGTTTTATCGCCTTTGTATTTCTTTTGTGTTTTGTAATAGACAAAATATATCCTGGATTACTTGAATGTCATGGATTGCGTGTGTCCAATTCATGTTCTAGTTCATGGCACTAACCTGAAAATTAGTTGGATAGGCAATGATATCATAAAGGCAAAAAGAGAGACTCTAATCTTGCTCAAATGCCAGGCTGCAAGTAGCCTATGCCTCATTGAAGAATCTGCCACGAAGAAGAATACTCCAAGCAATGGATCACCCATTGGCTCCCAGAATACATCCTTGAGTGGCAATATCCCTTAATCCCCAAAATCCCAAACCTACTTCCTCCTTGCGCATAATACACACAACCCATGACACCATAGGAAAACCCCCAAATGCCACCAATTTGGACTAGAGATAAGTTCTCATTTTTTTCATGTTGTGCCCCCCTTAATGATATTTCCTAGTCATGCAAATAACGCAACATTACAAATGGATTACAATGATGTGATCCTTTCCTATGAGCAGCTTCCCTTCTTCCATGTTGCTTGAAGCTCGATTTTATTTTATCATGGTATGGTCCCTAATGAAAAAAAGCTAAGGTATTTCGTGACCTCTAACAATACAAGAGAAAGGTACTGCAAATCTTCCTCATGTGATAAATTTTGCTTCTCACTAGTGGTTGGTGAGGGTTTCCTATGCTACAAGTATTCGTGCCCACCAACCTTATGCAATTTTAGGCCCTAATTCTGTAGGAGGTTGCCACCCTTGACACAAGTCCCTACAAGAGCCCGTAGAGTCCCTAGTCTGGTCATCTCTTTCTTTCAGTGAATCACGAAGGTTGGCTACATTAAGTATCCTTTGGATATTGTGCTTCACGCACCAACGATGTGTAGGTCAAGGAGACGACACTCATCTTTTGCTAACACTTCTACTAACATTCCCCAACACACTATCTCTTAGGTGACGTCTATCTGCTCCTCGACATCATGGATCTATTCCTTCTCAAACCGCTTCCCATGTAACAAGGACAAGGACACATTACAAGTTTCTTCGCTCTCGAGGGAGGTTTCTTTAGCCTGAGATGTTAGGAGGGATTTTAGTGGGAGTGTTTTAATTCCACTTTGGGTTACCCAGTAAAGCCCACTCGGCCCACAGACACTCCCCAATGAGCATTATCAAATTCTACAGGCTCCCTTTCAAAGTGATAGATGATTCATTTGTCCAAGTATGGTCAGAGATCTACTATTATGCCTAGCACTACTACTAACATTCCCCAACACGCTATCTCTCGGCAAGCAAATTTGCTCAGCATGATTGAAACGTTTCTCGGCATCATGGAATATTCCTTCTTGACTGCTTCCCGAATTGCGAGGATAGGCACACATTACAAGTTTCTACGTTTTTTGTGGGTGTTTCAAATGTAAAGAGGATTCAGTTGGAGTGTATTACTTCCTCCTTGGGTTATCTAACATGGCCCCCTTAGACCTAGACACTCTCCAATAAGCATTATCGGATCTTGCACAGCCCTTTTCACAGTGATAAACAATGACACGAATGATTCCTATGTCCCAGGCATTTTGTTGTCCGTCGACCTACCGTTTTATCCTTTTAAGACACCTATCGGCCAGATGGTTGTACTGGGGCAATCTCCTTTCCATAATATAGAGAGGGGCTCAAACAGATTAATGTTTCCTATAATGAAGATAGAGGAGCTCAGATGGATCTGATCTTATTACTCAGATGGATCAGTGATTTCTATATAATAGAGAGTAGAGGGGCTCCATGGATGAGTGGGATGGTTGATAAGAATGCCATTCCTATCTTTCTGACTTTCATCATCCCATGCTTTTTGGGTGACCTTGCCCCCTTGCACATGATTATTTGTATCAGTACCTCATACCACGTGGGTGGGGCTATACTACTTTGGATTACCCCTATTATTTTTTTCAATGCTTTTGTTCATTTTATTAGTTAGTTTGTGATACTAGGGTCCTTAACCCTAGCCTCTATTATAGAAATCGCGATTTATCGCCGACAAATCACGATTTATCGCCGACAAATCACGATTTATCGTATGCAAATAGGAAAACAAGTAATCGCTTGAAATTTGAGTTTTTCTTTTTATGATTTATTGGCGATTTTCTGTGATTAAAACCGATGAAAATCATGAAAAATCGTGCAAAAAAATCGGTGGAAAATCGGCTGGTAGGTTTTAAAACGTCAAAAACAGGAAAAATTGGCCATTTCTCAAAAAGAGCATTTTGTGGCAGTTTTCTCTTGCGCTAATTCATCATACTTGTTTTGCTAGGGTTTCGACCAAGAGGAGCACATTTCGAACAGGGTTAACAAGTTTAAGTTTTAACTATTGTTTTTCATGTCTTTTCAGTGCTTCACAATCCCAAAACATGTCTAAAAATCACGAAATGGGTCCTTCATATTTTCCTTCATGTGACTGCAAAAGACGAGTAGAAAACTCATGTTCTCGAATCTCTTTAGACATTTCTTCTTATTCAAGCATTTATTCCCAGTCAATCACACAGTCACACTCTTCTGTGTTTTCCCTTTTATTTATTCACAATCGATCTCTACATCCTAACGGAATGTTATCATAATCATTTTCCTAAAATCTCTCTCAAGTTTCAGATTTAAGCAAATATGGATTGGGGGATGGCTTTGTTAAATAAATTCTTACACAAATTTCAGTGTATACTCACAATCGCCCAATTTTTGTGAATTTTGCTTGGCAAATGCGGCCCCTTGTATTATCACTGATCTGTAGAAAGATATAAGACTTCCAGAATTTTGTTAGAAGACCATATAATTTAGTCAATAGAGGAATCTTGGATAGGATTCCTTTTTCGGGTTGAAATCCTTATCCAACAAATGCATTTACAAACCACTTTTGTCCATGAACCATGAAACCCCCAAAAAATATACTCCCTTAATTTGGTTGAATCAAATAGCACTAGAAAAAATCCTTGGGTCTAAAGTTGTGTTGTATGAGTCCAACGTGCAGACTAATTGTGAGTAGATAAATGTCATATCCCCATCCCAGTGTATAAAGTAAATAGTAAGAAGTGGTATTGATATTTGATTACTATAAATTAGCTTGTTTTTTATGCAGTGTGTCACATTATCATGGGTGTAAGAGTGAAAATTGTCTGCATGATTATTGCATTCGAAATTGACTTTAATTTCTCCGGATTAGCGATCAAATCCTCAAGGCAATCATGGTAAAAAGACACGATTGCTTAATTTTCTCTAGTATGTTGGTTTGCTTTGGCAATAACAAATTGTATTACTTTGACATTTGTTTAAGAAAAAACTCAAAAGAATCATTTATGTGGTAAGGCATTTTGTGCTTTGGCTTCAGAAAAACTGATAACCTTATTTTAATTTTTAACCTCTTCCTATAGCTCCCAAACAAATTTCTTGTTTAGGGACAGGTCACAAAAGTTAAAACATATATACCTTTGTTGTAATTCTTTCTTCATGCAATTTGTAATATTATTCCTAATTTTGTCATACAATTTGATTTTTCTAAGATTTGTAAAACTAAGACAGAATTGTTTTGTTTTGTTTTTTACAATAGCGTCGGCATCCGGTTCAAATTTAGCTACTCTTGGTAAGCCTAACTCAAAAGACCCCTCTTGCAAGCATTGTGAACGAGCACAAGGCAATCATGTTGTATGCAATTATTGTGGAATGAAGATGAGTGAAAGTGTTTATCGCCTTAAGTTTCACATTACACGGATATCAAGAAATTAAGTGATGGTGTGCACGCAAGCACCATCTGAGGCTCAAAGAGAGTTGTCTTCTTTCCTTGCAGCTTATGGAGAAAAAAAAGAGGAACACCGATGCACTTGCAGCCCTAGTGAATAAGAGGGCAGTGAGAGATGATTTTGACATTGAGGGCTCTTCTATTGCCCCAACTCCAAGGAGTCGGACACTGGAACGGGGCTCATCAACTGAAAGTAGTTTAGCTACGTTTTTTATCCCTCGAAATAGTCCCAGTTCACAACCTTCACTCAAAAGTACCACTTGGAATAAAGAAATGCACAATGAAGCAAGAATAGTTGCGGCAAACTTTTGGTACTACAACAACATTCCTTTCAATGTGGCCAAAAATCCATATTGGGAGAATTTGATCATTGCATTGACTGTTGTCAAGAAGGCGTTCAAGGCTCCTACTCTCCATGCATTGAATGGCCCATTGTTGGAGGATTTTGTCATGCATACCAAAACTCTTTTAGAAGAGCAAATAAAGGTATGACAAAAAAAAGGCTACACTATTTTGTCTGATGGGTGGATGGATGGAAAAAACCGCACATTGATTAACTTCCTAGTGGCTTCAAGTGGGCAATCGGTCTTCTTGAAGTCAATTGATGCCTCACACCAAGTGAAAATTGCAAGCACTTTGTGTGATATGTTAGATGAGGCGGTGAAGGAGGTGGGCGTGGAGAATGTCGTCCAAGTTGTGACAGACAACGCAGCAGCATATGTAGCAATAGGGAGACTTCTTGAGGAGAGGAACCCTACACTTTTTTGGATCCCTTGTGCAGTCCATTTCTTGGATCTCTTATTGGAGGGCATGGGCAAACTCACACAGGTGAAAAATGTGGTTGAAGATGCAAGAAATATTACCAAGTTCATCTACAAACACACGTATGGGCTAAACTTGATGAGAAAACACACCAATGGAAAGGAGCTTGTGCAATCGGGGGTCACACGATTTGACACAAACTTCATTACATTACAGAGCATTGCAGCCTCACTCACATCCCTTAAGTAGATGTTTGTGAGCAGACAATGGTTGGAATCTCCCTATTCTAGAAAGGTCGAAGGGGAAAGGGTTGTGAAGACCGTTTTCGAAGATATGATTGCAAAACAAATGAAATAAATCATGAAGGTAACCTAAACTTAAATATTTGTTTATTTATCATTTATCTATTATATATTTTTTATTAATTTTGATTATAAATTTATGTATTATTTGTTTAGGTGTCAGAGCCTTTGGTTCGAGTACTGCGAATGGTGGATGGGGAGAAAAACTCAATGGGTTATTTGTATGAGGCTAGGGACGTGACCAAGGAGGTCATGGCTAAATATTATGGGCAAAATCAGCGAAAATATGAACCCATTTGGCGCATAATTGATCAGACATGGAACAAGACACTCAATCGACATATACATGCAGCAGCGTACTACCTAAATCCAAAGTTTTTCTATCCCCATCATTTAAGGCTAATGAGGAGATTATGGATGGCCTTAATACATGCATAGAGAGGATGGTATCTGACGAAGATATAAGAGATGTAATTGTTGCAAACTGCAAATTTACAAGACTGCATGGGTGAGGCTTTTTTCTTTGGCTCTATGTGTGAAAGGAAGAAACACTGCTCAGCCATATAAAAACAAATTGAGTCATTTGTATTTAGTCTCATTACATGTAGAACTAGATACTAGAAGTCTAGAATTCTTTCATTTATTCAAGCCAGTTAACTTACAAAATTATAAATGTCTTATTTGCAAATTTTTGGTGGGAAGATTATGGTGTAAACACACTAAACCTTCAGAAGCTAGTGACCCACATTGTGTGCCAATTGTGTAGTGCTTCCGGATGTGAACGTAATTGAGCATATGACAAGCATCGTGGATACTCGCAACTTAATATTTAATACTTTGTCAATACCAGGGGCAGTATCCAAGCTATTTGCAACAAAGAAACGGTTTGAAGCATATTGAGCATGTAACTTAATCAAACTAAAAATAAACAACTGCTTTAGCTAAAGGATCTAGCCTGAACTTATTGGAACTGATAAAAGAAAACAGAGGAAAATGCTTCTAATTCTATGACCATGAAGAATTGAAACATACATAAATGAAATTATAGTTTGAATAATTGAAACAAAGTAATGTTGGAAGTAAAACCAAACTAAAATAGTTGAACAAGAAATGAATAAACTTCCCTTCACATTGGGGAGGAATGGGCCCTTACTCTTTCCTTTGATCCAGTTGCAATGTCTTACTCAAGAAAACATAGTTTGATTCCAGACTCATGCTCTTTATTTATCAATGGGTTTGTCTTACAATACACTTACTATCTTTCTTCAAAAATCAAACATTTATTCTATAATGATCACGCCTTATATAGTAAGTAGAGTCCAATTCCCTTTTAATAGAACTTATTAGTATAGATTACATGCAGAAGTTAACTAAACAGGTTTATAACAGATCAATCATATAACTGGTAATTGTCAAGTTGATGTACAGAGGTGGCATGTAGATTTTCAGTCGGACTTGTGTTCTTGATGTGAGGAGTTTCTGAAAAACAGTACTTGACTGGATCTAAGAGATCTCTAGAAGTTTGAGACAAACTCAAGTAATCACATTCCTCGCAAGATGAAGGATCCCTAAAATAAGGACTAGTTACTGTCATTGGATCTTTAATGCATTGACTAAATCATGTCAACTTAAGTGATCTTTATGTCAAAAGAAGCGGGTACCACCAAAGTAGACCAGGTTCCATGATGGACTTGATGTTGACTGGCAGTTTCTACGAATGGTGCAATCCTGTGCTGACTAAGTGAGGTTATGCGCTCGGCTATGTGAGTCCTTTCATTTAAGTATGTTAGCACCAACAATCAATTTATATCACGATTCAAGCAAGCAATATAAAGATAGAAAATAACCAAGGCAATGCTCAACATATCTTTAAGTCAAACAAGAGTTTTATTTATAATAATACTTATAATATTAGTTTCCACTACAAGTACGGTTGTCATTCTAAATGCAGAATGCAAAATTGAATTTTTAGTCATGACAACTAAACCCAACCCCACTTGAAAGTCCCTCTCACGTCACTGTAACCATTTCCCTAGCCAATTGTCCGCAATTTTCACCCACCATCACCCTCATTACTTGCTCCAAAGGAAACGTGCTACAAGATTTTCAAGTGTTGTTTCATGTGTAGGAGGATTTATGCTAAGGTGATTGCAGAAGTCACTGAAGATTCAAAGGAAATCAACTCCCCCAAAGCCTAAAAGGGCCATTTTTTGCCTTTGCAAACCGTTAACACCCTCTGAAATCTAACAGGAATACTCAAGCCATCTGGAGTTGTGTAGTAAGCAAATGAAGTTATCCTGGCCGTTTAGGAGATTTGTGGAGGAAATTGATGTCAAGAATCAAGCAAGCAAGATCAGGTCATTTTGGGCATAGGGAATAAAGGCTACAACGGTGAAAGCTTACTTGTCTGGATGATTCTGGGAGCTCCAGGAGGAGTTGGGAAGCAAACAAGTAGTCCAGTCAAAGGTCTTGGAATCCTCTACATATGATTTACTTTTTTCTACGGTCTTCAAGATTTTTCTGTGATACTCATTCATTTGCATTGCTCCTTCGGGTGAAAGCTGAATGGTGGTCAAAATTCAAATGGCGCAGGCAAAATTGGTCTTGATAATGTTGGAATGATCTCAACATTGATTTGAGATCAAATCATATTAAGGTTTTGACCCCAAAATTTTTCCATGCTCCCGGGGCGGAAAAAGCACTCCTGATGTCCTCAAATGCTAAGTCACCGCATTCAAATTCATGTTCAAATTCACCAACGATGAAATTCGTAAAACAAATGTCGCTAAAAAATCAACGATAAAATTCATGATTAAATTCGACTGCAAGAAAATACTTTATATCTTTTAAAAATATAAAATAAAAATATTACTAACTCAAATATACTATCTACTATATTATAGAATAAAAACTTAAATAAAATTCTCTACATAAAATTAAAAGTCTTATTATACTATAAATATCATCAACAACGTAACATAAAACCTAAACTAAGCCTACATAAAACTAAAATTAAAGCTTAAAGTTATAATTCACCAAATCGAACCTTAAAACCTAAGTTATATTCACGATCTTCTCTTCTATACTCGTGATGGAATGTAACTATATAAACACGAGCTTCACGAATCCTCTTTTTTTAATATCGTCAAGGTAGCGCTAAAAGGCCCACAAAAAACACAAGGTTCATGACTGCAAACACAAGAAATGGAAGGGAAAACAAATTCGTGATTGCAATCACAGAGAACAAAAACTTTCAATAGTAAAAACCCTAGAAGACGATTTCATGATAAACGTAATTTTTTTCGTACCTGGCACATAAAATCGCAAACTTCAACACATTTCATCTGAAGTTAAAGATCGACGAATTTTGGAATTTTTCCCTTGAAAACAAAACAGCGATTTGTGATTATAGCTCAAATGGCACCTTGGTCGGGTGACCTCAACATTCAAAAAAAGGTTGTTTTGCACATTTTTTCACGCCGCTTTGGTGTCCTCCCCCGGCTTTTTATTTTCCCTTAATTGTGAAAAAGGGACAAGGAGAACACCAAAGTGCGGCCCCCCCGTCATTTCAAGAGTTTTCGTCACTTAAAACATGAGTTGAGGAGTTAGTCAGGGTGTATGAATGAGATAGGTGATGAGACCCACTTTTCATGATAACTGGACCCCTTGTTCGCACTTTTTCACCCATGTTGTCCCCTTGACTTGTCCCCAAGGTTCAAAGGGGGCAAGGGGGACACCAAAGTGTGACCCCCTATCTTGGCAAACTTTCCACAACTCACCCCTCATGAATTTGCACCTAGAAACAACAAACCCCCCATGGCGCATTTTCAAGCTAATGGTGTTCCCTTGAATTGCACCAGGTGCAAAGGGGACAAGAGGGACACAAAAGTGAGACCCCCATCCAACCTTCGGTTCGGGGCCTAAGTCACACATAGAAAAGTCATTTTTAGCTCCCGGTGACCTAAGTCACCATATTCAAATTCATGGAGGATTAAATTCGTAAGAAATTCGTTGCTATACAAATTAGAGATAAAATTCGTGATTAAATTCCACTAAGAAAAATGAACTTGTAATAATATAAAATTAATATATCATAATCATACATTAAAATTTTGATATTTTAAATTAAAATATCAATAACTAAATGATTTTAAAAATTAAAAAATATGTTATGTTTTATAAACTCAATATTTTACAAACTTTGTGGTAATATATTTATCAACTCGTAATGTAATGAACTATATTTTAGAATATACTATATTTTAAATTAACTCCTAATGTATTCCATAAACCTAGTTTTCACCATGTCGTGTGACGATCTCCATCACACAACTCTCACTTCTAATGCCATCGATGTCGGCAAATGTCATTACTTTCGCTGTGTCTATGCGGGCACAATTTTGCATGGTTACCTTCCCTAATTTGTAAGCCCGTGCAAGGTTTCCCGAGGACATGATTTTGTAGGGTTCTCTTCAGTGATTTGCAGGCCTGTGTAGATTTGTTCCAAGACTCGATTGCAAGGTTTTCTTCATGACTTTCTCCGTCGCATGCAGACCGCATCTTGATTTCGACCTCCACTCATCTCTCAGTTTTCCCCCTTGTTTGAGTGACCCCCCGTCGTCATTATTTTTTTATTAATGTTTCCAACGCGAAATCACAATTTTTTTTTTTGGGAATATTTAAAAAACGGTTTTTTTAATGGTTTTTAACTCTTTAACATCCTCATTCAAACCTTTGATTTGAATCGGCAAATCTAAATGAATTTATGGGTTGTTTCAATGCGATGGATTTTTGATTTTCCTAAACAAAGGGACTGCAACCAGGGGGAAAGGGGTGCGGATGGCCCGTAATCAGTGACCACTTTCAGCTCCCTGAATCTCACTCATGTGAAACCACAAGGTGACACTTGTCCAGATCAAGTGCAAAGCACACTTGTGTGCCCCTTGTGTCCCCTTTTTTCCTCTTGCGCCGGTGTAGACCGCAGTTTTGATTTCACTTCCCACTCATCTCTTGATTTCCCCTTGCTACGTGGCGACCACGTCGTCATTATTATTTTATTAATGTTTCCAACCCAAATCATGATTTTTTGGGAATATTTAAAACGTTTTTTATAATGCTTTTACTATCTAAAATCATTGTTCAATACGTTTGATTTGAATCACGGATCTGAACGAATTTATTGGGTCTATTTCAAATGTGGCGATTTTTGAATTTTTCCTATAAATTGCGACAAATGCGGTGACCTAGCCGGTGACCACTTCAGTCTATAAGATATCTCACTAACGTGAACCCATGGTGACACTTGTTCTTAGGATCGGGTTGCAAGTTGCATCGTTTTTGTGTCCCTTGGTCCCCTTTTCCCTCTTCCACCAGTTGCAACTCCATGCCCAACCATTGTCCCAACCAGGTAACAGTCCCAGTGGTGAGTTGAAACTTTTGCCGTGAAACGATTAACTCTCTAACCACTTGATCATTTTCCACGCATTAAAGCTTCTATATTTCCCTCCAACCTCCATTTTCACCAACAGCTAGTGAATTGTCACCGACCTCCATACTCCCAAAACTTGTGAAGTGCTCATAACTCACCAACCCAAGCACCGATTTCCATCAAATTTGCATGACACTCCTTCCCAAACACGCCTTCAAGTGGTTTTTAAGAGGCATGAATTGATGTTCTCTGTAATTTGCAGCACCCATTCGAAATTTGCTTCCCAGGGAAGGCAGTGCATTTTAACTCTAAGGAGTTCGTGCGATCCAAAACCTTGCAAAAACTGACAAGTAGTAGTGTAGAAAGTAGAAGGTCTTGAAGTAAAACCTGAACTTACGAGCCCAATTTCATTACACTTTGATCTCCAGAAGACCTCTGTTTAAAAATAGTAATGTGTGCAAGGCTTCATGTGTCTCAAATATCGTAAGTTCAAAAAAACAACAAATCTCAGCACCATGATATCCAAAACAAGACAAAAACCATAAGAAGATGATGAAAATTGTCAAATTACTTAAAAAAGCTATCCTAGATGGGGCATGCCAAAATAGAAAGTCTGCCATTGAGGAGTGGACTTTGCATCGCACACTTTTGATGCCAAAGTTGATGATTTACTATCCTCATGTCCCCTAGGAAAATTTATGGTGGTGAATTCATTCGGGACAGTTGTCACGAGGAAGGTGATGGAATTGTGAGGTTTGCAATAGGGGTCACAAGAGGAATGT